>ML788746.1:48720-93927 GCA_009831015.1 Picea engelmannii | reverse complement strand
CTTCGAGTTGGTCTTAAAGGGATGAATCCAAGCAAGGCCAAGTGGATTGAGGTTGGAAGGGTGAGGGAACTTTACCCTCATCTTCACATAGACTAAAAATAGTCTTTTGGAGGTCCAAAAGCTTCCCAATGGGGAGGTGTGATTAGGGGATCAAATTTTTCTCAAAAATTCAAAGTGCTTGGAATCGCTTCAAACCAGATGAGATCGTAGGTCTCGTTGTTGCGAACCCAACGCAACTTGTTTCATCTCAAACAGACGTTGGGAGCGAGAGATATTGCAATCTCTTCATAAAGTCAAACATGCAAAAAAAAAAATGATGCTGACTGTACAGTCCGTACAGGTTGACGTGGCAGAGTCGTACGACCGTACATGTGGTGACATGGAATATTCTAGTTGGCATACACTGGATGAATCATGTGTCGACACGTGGCAGTTTTCTGGTCAATGGTAAGGTGCCATGTGGCACCCCTTTATTGGTTTATGGGTTGTTATGTAAAATTATTGGAGTCTGTGGGGTTCGACCCCTGGACCTCCCCCACCACTTAGCGCCTTCACAATGACCGTCTGACCAACGGACCACTAGATGTGCCTTGTAATGTATACGCGTTTATATTTATTTGAATTCAATGTATGTGATCGTTGGCGGGGGGTCGGGCCGGGGCTTAGCCCCGACCCGCGGTCATTTGTTTTTTGTATATGCCCATACCATATATACTATGCACCTAACAGTTGGCACGGGGTTTCAATACATAGCCCGTGGTCTTGTTGATACATGTGACCATAACCAGAGTGCGGGGGGGAGTTTAAAACAGTTGTAACCATTAAGCCCTTTTTGCCAATACGCGTGGTCCTATGACCCATGTGCCCAGGTGCTAGGCGGTTAGGGGCTGGCATGCCCATAACCATCCTACAGTTTTCACCATTGGCACAGTTGTGCCCGGTTCTGGGTTTTCACACTATTTATTGCGTGTGTGCTAGGTTCATTCAGGAAGGGTGCAATTTGTAGATGCAGAGACAACAAGCTTGAAGGGGAAGACTTCCAGGAGGCCTAACTTCTTCGTTTTTCGACCGATTGAGGTGCTGAAAGAGCCCAGACAGAGGTTTTTGGATGCTCTGAAGCCATTGGAGTAGTTGTTTTGTTAGTTTGAGCATTGTAAGACATGTTTTTGATCACTTTGAGAAATTAATAATAAATGATCCATTGGAAGCTGGACCAGGAGATGTAGCCCAAGAGAGGGGTGAACTCCTTTATCAATTGTTGTGTTTATGTGCTTATGTTAATTGATTATGCTGCTGTCTATGTGTATTTTTCATAAGTAATCCCTTAATTTATGTGTTGAAAAATTGATCCATTTGCTTTAAACACATAACATTTACATTGCAATAATTTCAAGTATTTCAAGTTTTCTTCATTTTTAGATCACAACCCCATATAACACTACTCCACAACAATATAACACTACACAACCACAATACAATACCACACAACTACAATATAATCAGGTGCCTCAGTACAACACACCACAAGGAGATCAAGCTGGCTATAAAGGTGGAGGATGAGGTAGAGGAGGCTTCAGAAGAGGAAGAGGACTGGTGGTATGACACAAATGTCAACAACCAAGACACTATGTAAGATAATGTCCACTTCTACCTGCGACTTGCATGTATTGTGATGCATCAGATCATGACACAAAAGACTGTCTGACACTATTGGGGAAGATCCAGGAAAATAGAAATTAGGACAATCAGAATGTTCAATGGATCTCTACAAAAGCAAGGGATGGTGGAAGAAATATCAATATATTTACGCGCAAAGGATCTAGGACAGGAGATGATGCAATAAGACAAGATCCATCACAACACCAATGGGTCAAGAAGAATGTCGAACCACATAAGCAGTTTTATGCACATAATGAAAAGGAGATATTCAAGAAAGCTAGACAATAATTCTTGAAGCCAAAAATTGCATCTACATCAATTTCACATCATAATTAGGACATACCAACGTATGAGATACCTTCATCACTGGATCACACTAATGGAGCACAACCCCTACGACATGTAAGTACCATAAAGGCTTTTCTGCAATCCCGTGTTAAACTACTAAATGATCCATAATCTATTAAAATGTTATAAAATATGTTAGAAACATGTACCACAAATGTAGAGGGAAATCTAGAGAAGAAAATAGTTAATCACTTGCATACAAGGAGGAGAACAAGTAGAGAATTCAAACTGAATGCCAACATTGGAGATTTCAACATGGGGGATATTATACTAGATCTAGGCTTCAAAGTGAATGTGCTACCCAAGAAGACATGGTAATGTATGGGAGATCCCCCATTAGGATATTCACTTTTTCAACTGAAACTAGCAAATCAACACATGGTTCTTCCAATTGGAAGGCCAAAGGGTGTGACAGTAGATCTCGATGGAGTGTGCACTAAAGTTGATTTAGAAGTGATAGAAATAGTGGATGGAACAACACCTTATCCGATATTTCTTGGCTTGCATTGGGTGTTTGACAATCAGGCCATAATCAATTTGAATACGAGGAAGATGACATTTGATTTAGGAGAGTACAGAGTCGTTGTGCCACTAGATCCATCAGAAGGAGAAAGGTTTGTAGAACCCACTTGCTTAGACCTAGAGGAAATCAACCAATTATACAAAACCACTGCACGAGAAGAAGATAATGTGAATCCAACTGCATATGGGGTACTTAGTTGGATAAGTGTCACGTTAGGCACGTCAAACTTAGATACATGGTTGAATAATTGGCAACATAGATTACATAAAGTATCCATAATAAGGTGCACAAGAATAGACCACGCAGTAAGATGGGTAGGTATAGAGATAAGAGAACCTCCCAACTCTCATGGGGTGACTGACTTAGAAGAATTCCTAACAAGATACAAAGATGAAGTTTTATAAAATCATAGGCTCTTAGCTCTGGACATAGCACTCAAGACAACACTTGCGATATGGTGGGGTGTGCACAAAGAGACATTCAAGGATTGCTACCAATGTAAGCGATTACTACGCATCAGATTTGGCATAGAACAAGGAAGAAATAAACTGCAGAGATATGATGGACATGGGACACCAACAAAACACTTGGAAAAGTGAATAACACTATGGAAAATGACACCACCAGAAGAATGACCTCATCACTTCATTCACACATTGGAAGGAATTCTAGCAAACTGGTATGTAGACCAGGAATTGCATAGAGGCACTGCATAATGGAAAACATTACGACATAAGTTTATAGTCACTTTCTCATTTGAACATGAGAACCCCAACATGGATTCAACACTCAAATATCTCAGAGGGGTAATATTCATTCAAGAACCATAGGTTTAACTTATAATAGAGTATCAACAACATAACAGACAGATAATGAAATACGTATTGTCATGCTATCATGTGTAGGAAGAAGCACTAGATGAAGATGACCCACATAATATTCAAATTACAAAAATCGAAGGAGAAAGGGAGGTGGAAGGTCCATATCTCGAATCAGAAGTATTTGCTACGCTAATCAAGGTGAATAAAGTAAATATTGGGACAAATGATAATCCCAAAATGGCCAGTATTAGAGATTACTAGGATGAACAAACAATAGAAAGAATAACACAGTTGTTGTGCGAGTACAATGACCTGTTCCCAACAAAATTTACAAAGATGAAGATACCTCTCAAACCTTAGTCTAGATCAGTCAGACAATGACCATATAGACTAAACCCAATATATAAGCATAAAGTAAAAGCATAAATTGATAGAATGTTGGAAGCTGGAATCATAGAACCAGTGGAGGAATCTGAATGGGTAAGCCCTATGGTATTTCAGGAGAAGAAGCAAGGAGGCATAATGATATGTGTCGATATGAGGAAGCTCAATGATTCTTTCCTACATGACCCTTTCCCTACCGCTTTCATAGATGAATTATTAGAGAATGTAGGAGGCCAGGAAGCATACTCATTCACATATGGATTCTCAGGATACCATAAGATATGGATAGCTCTAGAAGACAGGTACGTGACCACTTTTTCCACAGAATGGGGATCCTATCAGTACACAGTCATGCCTTTTGGACTGAAGAATGAACCATCAATATTCTTAAGAGTAGTCATATTTGCATTCAAAGAATTCATCCATCAGTTTTTAGAAGTATATCTGGATAATTGGACAGTCCACATTCTGTTGAAAGATCATGTAGAGGTATTAAGGCTGATGTTGGAAATATGCAGGCAGTGTCAGATATCATTAAATATCAAGAAGTGCATCTTTGGGACACCTTTTGGGATACTATTGGGCCATATAGTGTGAAAACAAGTCTTGCTAGTAGATCCTTCCAAGATTGCAGTGATTGTCAATTTACCACCACCAAAATCAATACGTCAGTTGAGAGCAACATTGGGACACAGATGATACTACAAGAAATTTATAAAAGGGTATGCACAGATCACTGTGTCGATGGAGAAACTGTTGAAGAAAGATAGTAAATTTCAGTGGAATGAGGACTGTCAGCGAGGGTTGGACACTCTAAAAGAGAAGATGGTAACAACACCGATACTAGTATTCTCAAATTGGGAAAAAAAAATTCATGTGCATGTAGATGCATCAACCATAGCACTTGGAGCTATTCTGGCGCAGCCAGGAGTAGGAGAGTTATATCATCCTATAGCATTTGCAAGAAAAAAATTGTTAGAGTTAGAGCATAACTATGATACCACAGAAAGAGAATGCCTAACAATGCTATATGCATTGCAGAAGTTCAGACACTATCTACTTGGGAAACAATTTAAAATGTTTACAAATCATTTTGCCCTCAAATACCTAGTAAATAATCTAGTGTTGGGGGGAAGGATCTGTAGATGGTTACTTTTGTTTAAAGAGTTTGAATTTGAAATGATATTCAAGAAAGGGAAGTTGAATTCATGACCCAACCACCTTTCAAGGATCACCAATGGAGAGGAACCTACAAATTTAGAGGAAATCTTCCTCGATGCACAATTATTTTCAGTCCAAGTAGTTTATGAATATTTTGTTGACATCATTCAATAATTGAGTACAGGGAATTTTCCACAAGAATTAAACACTACGCAAAAGAAAAATATGGTAGTTAGAACTGCAGAATATCAATTGATTGCAAGACACTTATACAAGATGGGCATTGTTGGTCCAAAGGTCTGCACCTGACTGCTAAAGGGATAGTCTAGGCCACCTATCAGTTTAAAATGATTGCTTCTTTTAAATTTTTGTTGGTTGGTTAGAGGGTTATTCTATAAAGACAAAGGCAAGGTGGGGTTGGCAGAACAGTATGGATGAGGGCTCTCCTTGGATGATGGCACACTAATGACAGACCAGTGAAATAATATAAAACAGAGGGAAACAACAAAATACTCAATGAATAATCTGCTGTAAGAAGTTCAATACTTTAAATATTATTTCAATACATCAAACATGTATCAAAACACAATAACTCCCATAGGTTGCAGAAAAAAAATCTTCACCAAAGCATTAGTTGTTTGACAGGTTGCATGTTAGTAAAAATAAGTCATACAATAGCTGAAAGGAAATGAAATGTATGTTGCACAAATAAAAAAATGTATTCAAGATAAGAATGAAAACACATGAAGAGTTGAACGAAACACTGTCATCAAGAGTATGTTCACTAGGTAGAGATATTTAATCCATGCATAAAATGGGTCCAACCGATCTGTTGTATTGCTATTTTTCCTCAAAAAATCCAACCTTTACAATATCCAAAAACTAACTATTTAAAAGAGTTGCAGAGGCTCTTGTCCTTAGGGGACCGAGTCCTAAATTTAGGGAATTGTTCGTAAATAAAATAATTAACTTTACTAAGACACTGGAATCAATAAAAAAGAGTGGTTCTTATCACACACATAAGACCACTCTTGCATCTAATCTAGGAAAATGATGGACTTAATCAATTAAAACTACTATTGTCTTTGCGACATAACCGATGTATGTGTTGGAGGAACTGGGTGGCCGAAAATAGGCCTCGGAGTGACATAGCATAGATTTGTGTTGAACGACGACATGTCTGTGAGATGTTGGAGGCTACTAGAGATAACATGGTTGCATGAGCAAAGCCTGTTGAAGTGTTTTGGAACTAATCTGCATTGCCCCCCTGTCTGGGACTTAACTCTTTGTCGTACTTTGTCTCACATGTAACTGGCCCTTCTTCTTGCTTTCTCCATGATGAGATGATCGTGGATAGGAATATGTGGAGGCAGGTGTCCAGTAGGAAAATAGGACGCACGAAGGCGGATGACGTGAATGTAGATGAAGTGGAGGGGAGGTGGAGGCGATAGATGTGTGTGGAAGACAGATGGTGCATGACGAGAGGGGTGAAAGTAGTGAGTGGGATGAGTGGAGGTGACATGGATGTGAGACAGTGTCATATAAGCACCAGATTGTGGAATTTGTTGAGGGAAGTTTGGGTCCACACCACCTTTAGGCCCGCAATCCCCCACAAACTGCCACATACCCTTCCAACAAAACCATGGTTTAAATTGTGGGACCACTTAGGAAAATTAACACTCGAGAAGTTTATGTCCCTGCAATGAAGCGTGGTCGTCGATATGATGACGATATGTGATCTACGTGATATTTACTTGCTGCAAGGATCGACGGTTCTCATTGACTTGGGATCAATGGTACAAATTCACTTCAGAATTTCGAGCTTTGGGTGTTTTGTATGTGAAACATGAAGAATATCTCGAAGGAAAATATCCAAAGTGATGTGGTGGCTTATCATCAGATGATGTCATAGATGTTGATGTGTCATGGAAATAAGGGTGACATGTGTCACGTGGAAATGGACTAATTTCACAACCAGATGACCTAGGATGAATGTCACGTGTCATGACTGATGAGTGTGCCACATGTCAGGATTGATGAGTGTTCCACATGCTTCGACACTTTGGGGGTTTCGATTGTGAAGCATGAAAAACCTCCCGGAGGAAAATCCCTGAAGTGAATGATCTATTGTCGTGTGTCGTGATGAATGAATGGTCCATATTCTCTTCGAAAGTCTGAGCTTCGGGAGTTTCAAATGTGAAGCATGAAAAAACTCCTAAAGTAAAATCCCCGAAGTGAATGATTTGTTGTCACGTGTCATGTTGAATGAACGGTCCAGACTCTCTTCGGAAGTCCAAGCTTCGGGAATTTCAAATGTGGAGTGTGAAAAACCTCCCAGAGGAAAACCTCTGAAGTGAATGATCTGCTACCGCATGTCATGACTGACGAATGGTCTAGATTTTCTTCCAAAATCTGAGCTTCAGGAGTTGTTGACGGGTGTAAGTGACACATTTTCAACTAGAAGGTCAAATCTGGACTGGGGTTGTCTAAATAACCCAAGCCGTTTGGAATGAAATGACCTGATGGGTTTAATGGCTCTATTAGCCAACTAAAGTCCTAAAATGATAAAAGGAATGGAACTAAACTAAAAGACATGATACTAAGGATCTAGTTTTATTAATTACAAGTGCTCAAATGGAGACATGAATATGTACATATGATTATATACATAATATATACAACTTGCAAGGTTTACTGGAAAACTTGCGAAATAAATGTTCTTGAAAGTGTTTCTAAATTAGATAAAGAAAGCACATACATTTTCTGTTAATTTTTGAATATTTAAAGATCTAAAACTAATGAATGATGAGGAAATATAATTGAAATAAGAATACACAAATAGTCAAAGATAATTCATGATGTCCTTATTTCATTAATTAATAACTTAACTAAATAACAAATGAACTAACCTGTAACTAATTGACTAGGCTGAATTTATCTTCCTATGTCATTCAAGCTCCTAACTGTCCTGCATGTTAGGGAAACCTATGACTGAACAATGCTAATACTCTGAGAAGAAATTCAAAGGTGTATAGTAGTGAGAATATAGCAACATAATGATAAATCTAAAGATTTGTTGATCTTATGATAATCAACACTTATCAAGAGAAGAAACTCAATTTGAAGTACTAATATAATCCATCATTTAATACCAAGAATAAATCAATAATTATCAAATGGTAGATTGACCACAGATACTAAATGGAATAACAGATTACAAACAACATCTGAATATTAAATGATATGAAATAACATATGAAAATGAGACTAAAGCTACATCGAACATAATAATATTTCATAAAACCTAGATAATAAAGAACACAATGGAATGGGCATCACACGGGTCTAAAGCCAATGGTAGATATATTTTCCATATCAGTTCTCCAAATCATATGTCCATAATGTATCCCAACAAAAGATGTCTTCACCACTAACAATGATTGCTATTTAAACTAGTTCAGGATTAATAAACTCTTATCATGCAAGATAGAGTGCAATCCCCCAAAAATAGATATGTTTTTCAAAAATAGTATAACAGGAAACTATTCATGTAGGAATTGATTTATCAAAATTTATTACAAAGTTTTCTCAAAATAAAAGAAAACAAATACAGAACTATAAAGAACATGATCCAAGATAGTCTCTCCATGTGAGAGCACCATAACCATCATTTCCTGTAGATAGCAAAAATGAAATTGATATTGAGAAAATAATGCTAACTAATATTCAAAAATAGACCGGCTAGTCTTATATTAACAAATAAAATCAAAACTAAACCTTCCTATTTTGACTTTCATAACAAAATAAAATGAAAAAAAACAAAAAAACTCTTTTACCATTTAGAAATTAGATAGTGAAGGGCCGAATAGTTCTGAATTAATGATTGCATTGAACTTGGTTGCATTTTCTATAATTATATTACCAGATCTTTTGGGTCTCTTATTTATAAAATTCATATCTGAGCTTTCTTGTTTCTTGCTTTTACGATTTTCCTGGAAAGTGGGTTTGCCACTAATGCTTTGATTTGGCTCAATAAAAGGGCTAGGAGAGATCCTTTCTTTCAACACACCCACTACTTGTTCCAACGATTTTCTGGGCGGAAACAAATACATCGTGGTTTCTTACCTAGGAGGGTTTGCAAAGCAACATGATTTGGTTCATTAATTTCACAACCATCAGGTGAATTGAAACCCTAAATTTTGGTCACGGGATTATCAACAAATAGAAGGGCATGTTCATATTAAACCCTAGGAATAACATCAATAGGCTTGAATCTCTGAGCAAAAATAAAAAAAATGTTTACCTCAATCGAAATAGAAATTATGAGAAAATTCCCTCCAAAGGACGTGACGTATCTCTGAAACAGTGTAGTTTCTGAAGAAACGGACCACCTAGATATCAAATGAGCCCATTTTGGAAATGGGTTTCTAACGGTTTCTCCATATTGTTAATTGTTTGCCCATAAAACCTCCCAAAAAAACATGTCTCAGGTATCAAATTACAGGTTTTTAAAAAAAAAATGAAGAGTCAAATGGTTCGGTTCTAACCACGGGGCCATGGTCACTATGGAATAGACACAATATATATCATGGGAGGGAGGCTTCGAATTACAATAAACAAGTGGCAAAGAGAGGTCTGTACAAACAAAAATGGCTCGAAAACTATGAAGTTTGGAGACTACCATGCTTGATAAAATGAGTTTGGAAGGACATATAACTAGAGGGCATGCTTAACTATGAAACATTACCCATAATGAAAACCAAACCCTTGATTACCATCGAATGCCAATTCGAATAATGAATGGTTTCATTAATGCACATGACAACAGTATGAGGTGTAATCGTGGGTACATCAGACCAGTACCAAGCAACATGAAGGTTGAAATGACTGTTGAGAGCATGAGACCCATATCAAATGTTAACCCAATGTTTGGTGCATTCATACAATTCAAATATTACAACCAAATGATCAACCAAAGAATCGATTAGGTCATGATATCCATAAAACATAACGATTGTGGTGGTAATTTAATCAATGAATTTATAAAATTTGAAGCTTAACAACATATGGGTGCCTTCAAAGTGCAAATTCTTAGGTAGGAAATATAACTACAGAATCGTTACCAAGTTTTTATTTAAATTCATGCTTACAGTCATGAATTTCAAAACAAAACAAATGAAAATGTAACGAAAAACTCATAAGATAAATTTAGCTCAATAATCACCAATAAGCTAAAAAACATAAGCGTTTATAAATGTAAGGAGACAACAACTATAGAAAGAAATAATCTCTTTGTGGTGATTTTAATTGTGATAAAAATCGACATAATTGGTGGTTGCCAACAATAACGACATACTGGGCAAAGCAATTATCTTTGCATCACCAGAAAATTTATGTCAGGGGCACAGATGAAATAAAGTTTTAGAAACAGTTAATGATAGATCAAGTGTTCCGATAATAACTTAGAAAATAACACAATTTAGCATTGGATGTACTTATGTCCGAAGATGTAATATGGTATCTTATTTCGATCATAGGCGCAACGATGTTTATGTAGATGACTTCAATACCATTGACAGGGCCACTACTGCCAGCAGGCGTCTATAGCCTCGACATGGATGTCATTTAACCCACTCTAGTACCTCTGTCTTGTCCAAGAGTCATCCATTCATGATAAAAACATCTTCATACTTGATCAAATCACAAGACATACCCAAGGATCTTCTTAAACCTGACATTGGTTCGCTACCAGCAGGTCTGTTCAGTACCTCGACAAAGTTTCCTTGGTATCATGCATGCATTTACCCGCTGCCAGCAGACCTGTTCAGTGTCCCGATGGGTTTGCAAACACTTCCCACACATTGTAGTGCTTTCAACTCTCTAGAATTTGTTTATAATTTCCAAAAACTTCATGACATTCAAGAGAGCAGGGTGTTACTGAAAATCTCATAGTTTGGAATGAAAAGTTTGATCATTTACAAATTATTTTCTTTTTTGATGACTTCCATCATGATTTGGCCAGTTAGATTTCTATTAAGAAATCATCTCTTGGATGGGGAAGCACACTGAGTTGTTCTCATTAAAACATGGAAGACATTAGAAGTTTGTTAAAGATAATCGTGTTTTCCTATGATTTTAATGAGAAACCAGGAACACTGTTTGAATAGAAACTTCCCTCTGTTGATTTGAGTTTTAGCACTTAATCCTCAGGTGCTTGAAAAAGTTATCAATTGCTGCTAAAGAATAAGAGTTTTGTTTCCCTTCAACAAATGAAATGGTGATTCAGACATAATTATTTAGAAAACAAATCAAAATCAAGCAAAATGAAAAGAACCAAAATATAAAATAGAAAAGAAAATTAAAAATATTTACAAGAGGGTGGATCTTAAATCATAAAGCGAAAAATCTCTTGAGAGACTAAAATAAAATAGAAAAATCCTTATTAATATGAGTGCAGTCCTACTTGTGGCACCTCAGGTCAGGGTTGAATTGATAGTTCAAATTTACTTATCTCTTTACTTTCCATTAAACTTTTCATGATGATATTGCGTTTTTGATAAGAAATATTCATCGAAAAGTAGAGAGAAAAAGATAAAAAGTGGACTTCGCTGACAATAGTCATATTATGGATCACTTGTTGTGCCCACTTGTGTTATCTTGTGTTCTTTAATTGCATTATTACAAAGAGAAACAATGAGAAAGAAAACTAAAGGAAACCTACTCCTAAACCTACTCTAACTACTAAACAAATCAAAATACTAAGTGAAGTCATGCTTCCAATGTAGCCATCGGAGTAGCTCCAATCCTGCAATGGAAACACAATCAAATATTAGTAACAAGAATGGTAGTATATTGAAAAATGACAAAAATATATCATACTTACCTTTATCATCATCATTTAAAAACAAAGCAAGCATGACCTTACCATTCCCTTGAACATTCTTTTTATATGAATCCTCCAACCATTCTTCAATTTTGTCATTATATGGGTGACAAAAATATAAAAAAATGAGATTGTGAAGCTTGTGAGAGTTATGGGGACCTGACATAACCATCGGTCTAGACCAAAGTGCCCCATCCTCCCGGCAATTTTCCTTTCGTTCCATATTTTCTCCATCTAAAGGATATATAATGAGTGTGTCAAAGTTACCTCCTTGATCTCTAAATAAAGTGAAGATAATATTACCATTCCCTGGAAAAATTTTGAGATATGAATACTCCAACCAATCTGCAATCCTATCATAAGACATGCAATTACTAACATGGGATTGTTCAAAAGAATTCACATACGACAAATATTCCTGATGAGAATAAAGTATTAGAATATCAAGGAAAAAATCTTGTAAAAAGGTAGGATCAAGATAGCGAGAACTTATCGTGATTCTCTATCGGAAAATAAGTGTCTCATTCTCTTGAAACTTTCCATTGAGATCAAATACTTCAAGATTAACTATTTGAGGTGGACTAAATGGAACAACCACCATTTTTGAATAATCATCATTGGTAATAATATTTAGCTGATTATACTTTTCAACCTCAAATAATTGATCATGGAAAAATTTAGATCCTTCTTTAAACACAAATTGAGATGAATCAATGGAAGATGCAATTTGAGACTCTTTCGAATCATCTCTTGATTTACCCATGGATAATTGATGGGAATAAAAATTAATATGTGCATGGGAATAATTATTTTCCTCTTTATCCTCTATTCGATAATCTCTATTAATTTGTACCTGATTATATAATGTTGAATTATCTCCAAGGTAATATGGAACACACAATTGCACAACATTAGGATAAAAAATATCAGGGTACAAGGAATAATATGTAGAAGAATTGAGGAGACGAAATGCATCTCTTGAAATGATAGGTATATGTGTTTTGAAATCTGGTTTTGTTCCCTCTCCTTGTATAAACTGATCAACCTCTGTTGTATTCTCTTTTAAAGAATACAATATAGTTTCTAAGAGACAATTTGGTTCATTGTGTAAGGAAAAATGTGTGAGTAAATCACTGAATATAGAAGGTTGATTAATAGTATGACTAATGATTTTGTCTCCTACTAATTGATCATGGACCTGTTCAACTAAATTAGGGTAATTTTTATCGTCCACATGATCATCAACTTCACATTCGATCTCTTTTACTTTAGAAACAATTATAAAATCTATGAGAGTGTGACAACTGTCATCTTTTAAAGTCAAGGTTCCTTCTTCGACAGGAGGAGACATTGTTGGAAAAGAGTGATTAGAGGTGACAATTGGATGATGTGGCTCATGATTTTCCAAAATGAAAGAAGTTCAAAAAAATTGTGGTGCTTCAAAATCTTCAAGATCAACATGAAAATTTGAACCATATTGAGATTGAGTATTAGTGCTCAATTCAGATTCGTTAACAATTAATTGATCTTGCTTGTCTGAGAGAGAAGCGAGATATTCAAACCATTCATTAATAAGTGACATTTGTTTCAAAGGGAATCTAGTACAAACATGTATGAACCTAATTGCAAAATCATTGAATGATTCACCACTTTCTTTCCTTAAGCAACTTAATTCTTCAATTAATTCATCATAATCATAATTGTTAAAATATGATAAAAACTCAATTACAAACTCAGACAAAGAATGAATCAAATTAGTCAGAAAAGATTCAAACCAATATTTAAACTGACCTTGGAAGGTGAGAGCGAACAATCTACATATAACATTAGGATCAATGATGTTACGTTTTAAACATTATAAAAAAGTTTAGAAATATGGTCTACTGCAGATGTGTTCCCTTCACCATCAAAGGTGAGTTCTAAAAAGAGATCAACTGTCTTTTTGGGAATAACTAGTAATGAGACATTCAAATCATGTTCCAACACAGTGATTTGGGCAGGAGCCATGAAAAATTAAGAAATTGAAGAAATTGACTCCAAATAGTTAGCTTGTCATCTAACCTACCTTGTAGTGCATTATAAGATGACATAGAAGAAGGATTTATAAATCTGGAATTATGAAAGGCTGAGGGGTGAAGCATTTAATCATTAAATTTACCTCGTCCCTCCTTCTAGCGCCATTTGTTGATGAGCTTAAGTGACACACCGTCAACTGGAAGGTCAAATCCGGACCAGGGTTGTCTAAATAACCCAAGCCGTTTGGAATGAAATGATTCGACGGGTTTAATGGCTCTGTTAGCCAACTAAACTCCTAAAATGATAAAACGAATGGAACTAAACTAAAATATATGATACTAAGGATCTAGGTTTATTAATTACAAGTGTTCAAATGGAGACATGAATATGTACGCATGATTATATACATACTATATACAACTTGCAAGGTTTACTGGAAAACTTGTGAAATGAATGTTCTTGAAAGTGTTTCTAAATTAGATAAAGAAAGCACATACATTTTCTGTTAATTTTTGAATATTTAAAGATCTAAAACTAATGAATGTTGAGAAAATATAATTGAAATAAGAATACATAAACAATCAAAGATAATTCATGCTGTTCTTATTTCATTAATAAATAACTTAACGAAATAGCAAATGAACTAACCTGTAACTAATTGACTAGTCTGAATTTATCTTCCTATGTCATTCAAGCTCCTAACTATCCTGCATGTAAGGGAAACCTATGACAAAACAATGCTGATACTCTGAGAAGGAATTCAAAGGTGTATTGAAGTGAGAATATAACAACATAATGATAAATGTAAAGATCTGATGATATTATGATAATCAACACTTATCAAGAGAGGAAACTCAATTTGAAGTACTAATATAATCCATCATTTAATACCAAGAATAAATCAATAATTATCAAATGGGAGATTGATCACAGATACTAAATGGAATAACATATTATAGACAACATCTGAATATTAAATGATATGAAATAACATATGACAATGAGACTAAAGCTACATCAAGCATAATAATATTTCATAAAACCTAGATAATAAAGAACACAATGGAATGAGCATCACATAGGTCCAAAGCCAATGGTAGATAGCTTTAGATAATAAAGATGTCTTCACCACTAACAATGATTTCTATTTAAACTAGTTCAGGATTAACAAACTCTTATCATGCAAGATAGAGTGCAATCCCCAAAAAATAGATTTGTTTTTCAAAAATAGTATAATAGGAAACTATTACTGTAGGAATTGATTTATCAAAATTTATTACAAAGTTTTCTCAAAATAAAAGAAAACAACTACAGAACTATAAAGCACATGATCCAAGATAGTCTCTCCATGTGAGTAGCACCATAATCATCATTTCTTGTAGATAGAAAAAATGAAATTGATATTCAAAAAGTAATGCTAACTAATATTCAAAAATAGACTGGCTAGTCTTATATTAACAAATAAAATCAAAACTAAATCTTCCTATTTTGACTTTCATAACAAAATAGAATGAAATAAAAAAATATATATCTTTTACCATTTAGAAATTAGATAGTGAAGGGTTAGACAATTATGAATTAATGATTGCATTGAACTTGGTTGCATTTTCGATAATTATATTACCGGATCTTTTGGGTCTCTTATTTATAAAATTCAAATCTGAGCTTTCCTGTTTCTTGCTTTTACGATTTTCCTGGACAGTGGGTTTGTCACTAATGCTCTGATTTGGCTCAATATCAGGGTTAGGAGAGATCCTTTCTTTCAACACATCCAATACATGTTCCAATGATTTTCTGGGCAAAAGAAAATACATCGTGGTTTCTTACCCAGGGGGTTTGCAAAGCAACAAGATTTGGTTCATTAATTTCATAGCCATCAGGTGAATTGAAACCCTGAATTTTGGTCATAGGATTACCAACAAACAAAAGGGAATGTCTAGCTTAAACCCTAGGAATAACATCAATAGGCTTGAATCTCTGAGCAAAAATATAAAAAAAAAACGCTTACCTTAATCGAAACGAAAATTCTGAGAAAATTCCCTCCAAACGATGAGACATATCTCTGAAACATTGTAGTTTCTGAAGAAATTTCCCACTTGGACAATAAATGAGCCCATTTTGGAAATGGGTTTCTGATGGTTTCTCCAAATTGTTAACCGTTTGCCCATAAGACCTCTCTCAAAAACATGTCTCAGGTATGAAATTACGGTTTTTATTTTTAAAACTTAGAGTCAAATGGTTCAGTTCGAACCATGGGGCCATGGTGACTGTGGAATAGATAGAATATATATCATGGGAGGGAGGCTTGAACTTACAATAAATGAGTGGAAGAGAGAGGTCTATGTAGACAAAAATGGCTCGAAAACTATGAAGTTTGGACATTGCCATACTTGATAAAATGAGTTTGGAAGGAAGTATAACCAGAGGGAAGACATAAATATGAACCATTACCTATAATGAAAACCAAACCCTTGATACCATTGAATGCCAATTCGAATAATGAATGGTTTCATTAATGCACAAGGCAACAGTTTGAGGTGTAATCATGGGTACATCAAACCAGTACCAAGCGACATGAAGGTTGAAATGATTGTTGAGAGCATGAGACCCATATCGAATGTTAACCCAATGTTTTGTGCATTCATACAATTCAAATATTACAACCAAATGATCTACCAAAGAACCAATTAAGCATGATATCCATAAAACATAAGGATTGTGGTGGTAATTTAATCAATGGATTTATAAAATTTGAAGCTTAGCAACATATGGGTGCCTTCAAAGTGAAAATTCTTAGGTAGGAAATATAACTACAGAATCATTACCAAGTTTTTATTTAAATTCATGCTTACAGTCATAAATATCAAAACAAAACAAACAAAAATTTAATGAAAAACTCATAAGATAAATTTAGTTCAATAATAACCAAGAAGTTTAGAAACATAAGCGTTTATAAATGTAAGGAGGCGAAAACTACAAAAAGATATAATCTCTTTGTGGTGATTTTAATTGCGATAAAAATCGACAGAATTGGTGGCTCCCAACATGAGTTTATGAATTTTATTCTCGGAAAACTCCCGAAGGAAAATCACCAAAGTGACATGTCAGGTTTTTGGGACTTTGACTCTTCGGCTTTTCGGGAACTCAATACTTCGAACTTGATATTAAAAACCACACGATTATGGAACTCGAATGGATGAGAGTCGTTGATCTATTTGACCTGATGAATCTTCATCGTAAAAAATTAACTTGGTTGTTTCGACAGTCTAAGCCCGAAATTTGCTGCTCTGGATTGCCGTGTTGTGTGCACAGGCATTTCCTGTGCATAGAAAAGGCTTGGTAGACCTGCGGTGAGCTCAATCAATGGTGAACATGATGAAAAGCATTTTGAAACAAATATGACATATATTTCATCCTTCAAGAAAGACATAAAATGAAATGCGCAAAGAATCAAATAGGAAAGAAGAAAACAAGAACCATGTCACTCAGTGATGGGAAAATGACTTAACCAACCAGAAAAGGAAAAAAAATTATGAAGGCATAGGGAAAAATAGGCGAGAGGCAGGGGATGCAGACCTAGGTTTCAAAATTGGCTCCAACTAGGGATAGCTCGTCCTTGTGAGGTGATAAGAGTTGTAGATCGGTGCCTTGAGATTAGATAACTGCTCTTACCTTTTAGCACTTACCCTTGTTTCTATCTATCATCCCTACGAATCTGTTACTGTCCCTCGACCATGCATTTTATTGAATTAAAAACTGAAACTACACCCTAGTGCCTTGTTGGGCTATGGAGTCTTTATTCACACACAACTAACTAATCAAAATAAACAATAAAGGAAAGCGTCTATGGTACAAGAGAGGCCTCCCCCCCATTCTCAAACAAAATAGTGTCTCAGGAAGCGCCCATTTATTGGGCCTCCAAAGATCTCTGTATCATCCATATTGTGCAGGATGAATGTGTTGTTGTTCAAAACTTCAACCACCCTAAAAGGGACAAACCAGAGGTTTTCGAATTTACCATGCTTGGACTTGTCATCCCTTTTGGCATCCCACCTCAAAACTAGGTCACCTTCTTGAAAAATCTCCTTCTTGGTTTTCTTATAAAAGGCTGATTTGATCTTGCTTTGGTATGCTTCTGTCCTCTGATCAAGTGCCTCTCTTCTCTGTTGAACTTTTATAATCTAGAAGATCCTTCGTTGGATGTCATTGGGCTCCTCAATATCCTCCTGTAAGAATTTTAGAACTAGTATACCGAGATGAGTAGAAAAAAAATGTCTATGTCATAAACATGATTGAATGGTGAGGTTTCTAGAGACTTCTTAGTGTTGATCCTGTCAGCCCATAAGGCATATTTGAGTTTAGAGTCCCAGGATTTCTTGCTTTCAGTCAACGAATTTTTAATGATCTCGATGAGAGTCTTGTTTGATGATTCTACCATGCCATTTCCCTGAGGGTAATAGGGTGTGGAATGTGTCAAGGAAATGTTGTGACTACCATAAAAGTAAATCATGGCTTTGGACTTGAATGCTTGGGCATTTTCTGTTACCAGCTTACTGGGGCAACCAAATCTGGAAAAAATATTAGTTTCCATAAAATTCAAGATTACCTTGTCAATGGCATTCCTAGTGGGCATAGCCTCAATCCATTTGGTGAAGTAGTTAGTGGTAGTGAGGATCCACTTGTGTTTCCCACTAGAGGGTGGATTTATTTCTCCAATGAAGTCTAACCCCCATTGCTGAAATGGACTACTGACATTGGTAGGTTTCATGGGTAGTGATAGTAACTTCTGCTTCCCTACAAACATATGACATTCATTTCATGCTTTATTAGTGGCAAAGACATCAGAGAAAAGGGTGGGCCAGTAATATCCTTCCCTCACCATCTTGAGCATTGTGGACTTCCAGTGCTGGTGTTCGCCGCACGCTTCTCTATGCATCTCTGTCATTACTTGTTTAGCTTCATTTTCATCAAGTCATCTTAACAGGATGCCAACAAGATCTCTCCAATACATGTTCTGGTTTGAGATGCAGAATTTGATGGCTTTCAACTTGAGAGACTTGGCCTTTGTCTTCTTCACATCTGGTGGACATTCAAAATGTTGTAGAAAATAGATGATGTTATTATACCAAGGTGAAGAGGAGTAGGTTTCAGATACCTTTAAGTTGTCTTGTCCAGGTTGTATGATGGGTGCATCTGATTGGGTGAAGGTTTGATGAAATTCTAGCGCCTTGCAGTTTGTTTCTGATAGAAATTTGGCTAGTCCTTGCCCCTTGATCAACTTGGTGGGATTTATGTGCAAGTCATACTCCAAAAATTTGACAATCCATCTTCCTCTTTTCCCCTCGCTGTCTGGCTGGACCACAATCTCTTTGACACTGCTGCTAGGAACAAAGGTCATTATGCTAGACTGTAGCACATAAACCCTGAAGGCCTTGAGTGCTTTCACCATTGCATAAGTCTGTTTCTCTAATATATCATACTTTAGATTAGCATCTTGGAGGGATCTGCTGAAAAATGTTATGGGCTTCTCATGCCCTTCTTCGTTTTTCTACAGCAGTACAACAACAACTGTTTCATCTGAGGTAAAGGAAAATATGAAGAAATCTTTGGTATAGTTAGGGTTGGCCAATACAGGTGCTTCAACTAAGGCTTGCTTGATTTTTTGGAAGATGATTTCTTCTCCAAAGACCATTTTATCATAGCATCTTTCTTCAACATGTTAGTAATAGGCTTCAGAATTTCAGCAAAATTTGGCACAAAGCGTATGAGGAGGTTTATCTTACCAATAAAAGACAGGACAACCTTTTTATTTATGGGAATCTCAATTTTTTGAATGGCACAAACCCTCTTTAGATCAATTTTTATGACTCCCACTGAATTGATGTGGCCCAGGAGATTTCCTTCTGACATGGAAAAGTGAGACTTTCTAGGATTCAGAGATATCTCGTACCTCCTGCATTTCTTGAAGACCTGCTCCAAATGCTGCAAATGTTAATCATCGGACTTGGAAAAAATGGTAATTTCATCTAGGTATATGACCATAAATTTGTCTTTCTCCCCCACTAAAGCTATGTCCATGGACCTCTGAAAATTGGCCCCTGTGTTCATGAGCCCAAAAGGCATCTTGTCATACATGAATGTTCCCCATGGGGTGGTGAATGATGTCTTTTATTTATCTTCCTCACAATCTGTTATCTGGTTATAACCAGAGTATCCATCCAACAAGGAAATTTTGTGTGCACATACCACCCTCTGTAAAATATGATCCATCTTGGGGAGGGGATAATTTTCCTCAAAAGAGCACTTGTTTAGATTTATGAAATCAACACACAAACGTATCTCCCCACTCTTGTTTCTTACAGGTACTAAGTTGGCCACCTAGTTTGAATACCTTAATGGTACAATAATCTTGGCATCCAACATTATTTTTAGCTCTTTCTCAATTATGGACATTAACATGGGATTAAATTGTCTAATCTTCTATCTGAATGGCTTGGAGCCAGTTTTTAGAGGGATCTTGTGATGGATGATGTCAATGTCAATTGTCTTCAAATCTTCATAGGACCATGCAAAAGTATCAACAAACTTTTTAATGAGACTGACATACCTGTATTTTTGTTCTACAACCAATGCTTTGGACAACTTGATGATATTGGGATTCTTAGTGGTCCCAATATTTCACTCTGTCACCTCCTCTTCTTGATTCTTCATGGCATCTCATTTGTAAACATCATTGCTGTCGAACAATATTTCCAATGGTACTAGTCCTCTTGGAATGTGATTGGTTTTCAGCTCCACAAAATCATGACCCACCACTGTCTCCAACATATGAGAAGATTGTTGATCTTCTAATTTATCATTTTCATCTTCTTGACTTTCGTGATCAATTGAGATATTGGAGAATTCATCAATGGCGTGAAGAAATATTTGCAACTCTAAATCATCACTAAAGACTTGCTAGTGCTTTATGTGGTCTGGTATGGCTATTCTATGTCTGATTTCCACCTGATATTTAATATTTGGGCCAATGGGAGGCATGAACGTGATGGTAGTTAAGGCCAGAGAATCAACTTTCTAATTCTGTTCTCTGGGAATGAAAGAGAGGTTAAATCCCAGAAATAAATTATCGATCAGGTCCCATAACTTGTTCCTGTACTTCTTGAGCCTCTGTTGCTTAGCTTGATAGATATCCCTCACTTGATTGATGACCAACTCAGAATCACCAAAAACTGCCAAACAATCAATGGCCATGTCTTTGGCAGCCCTCAATCCCAATACCAGAGCTTCATATTCAGCTATATTTTTAGTATTCTGAAACTCTAGCTTATAAGAGAGGGTTATAACTTCTTCTGCAGGGGAAATGAAGAGAATATCTGCACCGGATCTGTCTTTTGATGAGGATCCATCGAAATACATCTTCTACACCTTGTTTTGTTGACTAGTCATTAGCTAATCTTTGCATTGGTTGACTGATATTTCAGGTTCATCATCATCTAATTGAAAAATAGATGAACCAATCCCATCCTCAACAACATAAATGGGGTGATTGCATGGGTTTTAATGATCACTGACTATGTAGGATAACCTTTCCTCTCTGTATAGCCTCCCGTGCTCACCACCAAACACAGTAATGGTGGAATATGTGAGGTCCATTTGAAATGATCCTCCAACCTTCTTAGCCCAAGTTCTGGATAATATCATGCCAAACTTTGGGGGGATGTCGGCCACCACAATGTCCATCACTACACTCTTCATGGGTAATTATGCTAGAGGAACCACCATATCCTTTATCAATCCCAGACATTTTACTTTCTTGGAATCAAAGGAGTATAGGTCTTGGTAAGGCTTGGTAATGTCCATACCTAGTTCTTCCATAACAAATTTGGGCATGACATTGGGAGAGGCTCCTGAGTCCATAAGACATTTGTGTGGGATCTTATCATGGACATTCAGATATATATAGAAAGGAGGAGAGGAATCGAATCCATCCTCAATGTGTGTACCCACAATAATGGTTGGGTTTTCATCCTGTAGACTAATGACATCAGAAGATACACTAGAAGGATTTGGTTGCAGAACTTTCATGATGGATTTCTTGAAAGGTTCATTTTTTAACAATTTTGTCAAAGGGATATGAATCTTGATTTTGCTTAGCTCATGTTCCAGGCTGAAAGAGGTTGGTGGCTTATCGACTTCCTTTGTTTCAGGGGCAAGAGGTTTTTATAGTGGAGATGATTGAGTTTTAGATGGAATAACTTTATTTGGATTTGGCTTGGGAGGGGCTTCTTCTTGTTTGCCTTGATCAGGGGTGGTGGCCTTGGAAGCTCCATTCCTCTCCTCAAATCGTATTTCTTCTTGGGTTGACCTTGAATAAATCCCTCTTCCCCTATATGATCATCAAATTGATTTGAAAATTGTGCTACCTCATATTCTTGTTGTGTTAAGTCGCTTGTATAATAATCTATCTCATTGAAAAACACAGCAGTATCATCCACAACATCATTGTTTGCATCTGTCTCCTCAATCTGATTTTTTTGGAAAGGGGGCACTACCCTTTGATCATCAACATTTCTCCTTTCTCTCTGCATTACTTGAGGAACATCATTAGGCCTTCTGAATTGGTTCTAATTTTTATTACCATCCCCTTGAAAGGTTTTGTTTCACTGTTTGGATTCCCATTTTAGCTTAGCTATATTAGAATTCAGATCCTTCAAAGTCTTAGTCATCTCTTCAAATTTGGGATTAGATGTAGCTGGGTTAGAGGAGGTAGGGGCATCCTCTCTCTATTTTTTCTTCTCTTTTTCAAATCTAGTCTTTTATATGTTTGATGCCAAACTATTAGATTCAACTTCAATGGCTGCTTCCTTCATGGAAAACAGTGTGTTTGACCTTCTCTCTCTCAGAAGGAAAGAGAATTATGCATCAAATGCATTAGCATAAGTGATCTTGTCATAGATCTCAGTTGGTTTGATTTCATTTGGGATTCTACCATACATTTTATTAAATCTCTTAGTGAAGTTTGAAATAGATTCACCATTTTTTCTCTTTAGAGCCCCACATTCAGTGATGTAATAGAGATAATCCCTCCTATATCCCCATTGCTTTATAACATATTCATCTAACGCCTCAATATCTGCAATGGAGGCTGGAGGAAGACTTCTTAACCATTTTATGACCTCCCCATCCAAACTCTGTACAAACAACCTCATCCACACATCCGAATGATCAATGTTAAAGTTATCTGCAAAACTATAAAAGGATACCAGATGTTATTCAACAATTATTTCACCCTCCCCATTATATCTTGGCAGTTATTTCATGTAATCTATGGTTGGGAGTGCATGCAAAACTACAGGTAGCACTAAGGGTGCATATCTAGCAGCAATTATGACATACATCCTATTAACGAGCATGGATTAAACAATAGGAATATGCAAATTTATGGGAGATACAAGAGTGGATGCAGGACTGGATGCTGAAGTGGAATCAGGAGTAGGATATGTGTGAGCTCCTTTGGAATTATGATTCTCAGGGCTAGCAAATTCAAGTTTCTCATGATGATGGTTTGAAGTATTCTCTTGGTGTGTAGATTTTCCCTTGAGGGGGGAAGTGTATCTCTGAGCTACAGTGGATTTCCATAGTTGCCTTTCTAGATTAGAGCCTACTGTGTTATTCTCAGGGTTATAATCAACCTTCTTGGCTTTTCTATTTTCAGATTTGGATCTGTTGAATCCCTTTCTGGGTGCCAGTATTTCTTCTTTAAGTTTTACTCAGTGAAGTCACCAAGTGAAAGATGGCGGTCTATTGGTGTTTGATATTTTTTTTCCATCAAAGGTCAGAGATGATCAATTTTCATTCTCCTAGGGAAAGATATTTCGTTACTCCGTTCCCTGGAAACGACGCCAGAAAATGTTGGTCCTAAGGTCTGCACCTGACTTCTAAAGGGAAAAGTTAGGCCACCTATCAATTTAGAATGATTTCTTCTTTTCAATTTTTGTTGGTTGGTTATAGGGTTATTCTATCAAGACAAAGGAAAGGTTGATATGGCAGAACGATATGGATGAGGGCCCTCCTTGGCTGATGGCACATTAATGACAAACCAGTGAAATAATATAAAATAGAGGGAAACAACAAACTACTCAATGAATAATCTATTGCAATAAGTTCAATACTTAAAATATCATTTCAAGACATCAAACATGTATCAAAACACAATAACTCCCATAGGTTGCATAAAACAAATCTTCACCAAAGAATTAGTTGTTTGACAGGTTGCATATCAGTAAAAATAAGTCGTACAATAGCTGAAAGGAAATGAAATGTATGTTGCACAAATAATAAACTGTATTCAAGATAAGAATGAAAACACATGAAGAGTTGAACGAAACATTGTCATCACGAGTATGTTAACTAGGTAGAGAGATTTAATCCATGCATAAAATGGGTCCAACCGATTTGTTGTATTGCTATTTCTCCTCAAAAAATCCGACCTTTACAATATCCAAAAACTAACTATTTAAAAGAGTTGCAAAGGCTTTTGTCCTTAGGGTACTGAGTCCTAAATTTAGGGAACTATTCGTAAATAAAATAATTAACTTTACTAAGAACTAGAATCAATTAGGAAGAGTGTTTCTTATCACACACATAAGACCACTCTTGCATCTAATCTAGGAAAATGTTGGACTTAATCAAATAAAAATACTATTGTCTCTGTGACAGAACTGATGCATGTGTTGGAGGAACTGAGTGGCCGAAAATAGGCCTCGGAGTGATAGAGCAGAGCTATGTGCTGAATGACGACATGTCTGAGAGCTGTTGGAGGCTATTGGAGATAAGATGGTTGCATGAATAGAGCCCGCTGAAGTGTTCTAGAACTAATCTGCGTTAGCCCGTGACTGGGACTTAACTCTCTATCGTACTCTGTCTTGCCTATAACTGGCCCTTCTTCTTTCTTTCTCCATGATGAGCTGATCGTGGACATAAAGACGTGGAGGTGGGCGTCCAATAGGAAAAAAGGACACGTGAAGGTGGACGACGTGAATGTAGATGAAGTGGAGGGGAGGTGGAGGTAATAGATGTGTGAGGAAGACAGATAGTGCGTGGTGAGAGGGGTGAAAGTAGTGAATGGGATGACTGGAGGTGACATGGATGTGATGTGGTGTCATATAAGCATGTGATTGAAGAATTCATTGAGGGAGGTTTCGGTCCACACTGCCTTTGGGCCCGCAATCCCCCACGAACTGCCACGTACCCTCCCAACAAAACCATGGTTTAAATTGTGGGACCGCTTAGGAAAATTAATGCTCGAGCAATTTACATCCCCACAATGAAGTGTGGTCGTTGATTTGATGGCGATTTGTGATCTAGGTGACATTTACGTGCTGCAAGGATCGACGATTCACGTTGACTTGGGATCAATGGTCCGGATTCACTTCAGAATTCGAGCTTCGGGTGTTTTGAATGTGAAACATGAAGAATCTCCTGGAGGAAAATATTCAAAGTGACGTGGTGGCCTGACGTCATATGATGTCATAGATGTTGATGTGTCATGGAAACAAGGGTGACACATGTTACGTGGAAATGGACTAATGTCACAAGCACATGACTTGGGATGAATGCCACGTGTCATGACTGATGAGTGCGTCATGTGTCAGGACTGATGAGTGCACCACATGCTTCGACACTTTGGGCTTCGGGGGTTTCGAATGTGAAGCATGAAAAACCCCTTAGAGGAAAATCCCCGAAGTGAATGATCTGCTGCCACATGTCATGATGAATGAACGGTCCAGATTCTCTTCAGAAGTCTGGGCTTCGGGAGTTTCAAATGTGAAGCATGAAAAAACTCCCAAAGGAAAATCCTCGAAGTGAATGATTTGTTGTGGCATGTCATGATGAATGAACATTTCATATTCTCTTTGGAAGTCCAGGCTTCAGGAGTTTCAAATGTGGAGCGTGAAAAACCTCCCAGAGGAAAACCTCCGAAGTGAATGATCTGTTGTTGCATGTCGTGACTGATGAATAGTCCATATTTTCTTCAGAAATCCGGGCTCTGAGAGTTCGGGAGTTTATGAATGTTATGCTCGGAAAAATCCTAAAGGAAATCGCCGAAGCGACGTGTCAGGTTCTCGAGACTTCAGCTCTTTGGCTCTTCTAGAACTTAGTACTTTGAACTTGATATTAAAATCCATGTGATTCTGGAACCCGAATGGACGAGAGTCGTTGATCTATTTGACCTGATGGATCTTTGTCGTCGAAAATTAACCTGTCTGTTCCCATAGTCTGAGCCCAAAATTTGCTTCTATGGATTGATGCATCATGTGCACGGGCATTTCTTATGCATAGAAAAGGCTTGGTATACCTATGGTGAGCTCAATCAATGGTTCATGTGATGACAATCATTCCGAAACAAATATGACGTATATTTCATCCTTCAAGAAAGACAGAAAATTAAATGTGCAAAGACTCAAATAGGAAAGAATCAAACAGGAACCATGTCACTGAGTGATGGGAAAACGACTTAAGCAACTAGAAAAGGAAAAAAAAAATGAAGGCATAGGGAAAAAGAGGGGAGAGGCAGGGCATGAAGACCTGGGTTACAATAGGCACAAACAAAATTTTGAGAAGATGTGTACTAGAACATGAGAGGCCTAGAATTCTAGCAGAGGCTCATGAGGGAATAACTGGAGGACATTATGAAGGAAAATCTACCGCGCAAAAGGTATTGTGCGCAGGACTATGGTGACCGACCATTTGTAGAGATACAATGAATTACTGCCAAAGATGTGATGTATGTCAAGGGTTGGACAACCTAATAAATGGGATGAGATGCCCCTAAGACCACAAGTAACCTTGCAAGTATTAAAAAAATGGGAAATAGATTTTGTGGGACCAATTAATCCACCAACAAAAGGGTTAGGAGCAAGGTATATCATTACTGCGACAGATTACTTAACGAAATGGGTAGAAGCAACACCGGTAAAAGATTGTAGTGCAGAGACAATAACACACTTCCTGTTTGAGCAAGTGATCACTAGATATGGATGCCCAAGTATTTTGATGAGTGACCAAGGCACTCACTTCATCAATAGTATTATCAAGGCTATGACTTAGGAGTTTGAAGTCTATCATCAAAAGAGTACAGCATATCACCCTCAAGCAAGTGGAATAGTGGAAGCCTTTAATAAGATCCTAGAGAATGCATTGACAAAGATTTGCAATGTTAACAGGGATGATTGGGACTTGAAGATACCAACAGTCTTATGGGCATACAATATTACATGCAAAAAGTTGATAGGACAAACACCATTCAGGTTGGTGTATGGACAAGAAGTAATGGTGCCATTATAATTTTTGGTACCTAGTTTGCATGTATAAGAAATCACCAACATCATAGAATAAGGCATAGTACAAGAAAGGCTAAGTCAACTGATGGTGATGGAAGAAGATAGGATTCTAGCAGGATTTCATCAAGAAGTACATAAAGTAAGGGACAAAGATTGACATGACAAACATATTAAAAAGAAGATCTTCAAGGAGGGAGAGCTAGTCTTGGTGTATGATAGTAAATTTCTTCAGCATCCACGAAAATTCATAATGCATTGGTTGGGACCATATGAAGTGAAGACTGTCACAGATGGGGGAGATGTACAGTTGAAAGATTTAGGAGGTACAGAACTTAGAGGAATGATCAATGGGAGTCAACTCAAACTGTAAAGGGACAATTGACTTCCTAGTACTTAGAAAGTTATCGTGCAATAAAGCGATATGTATATAGTGTATTATAGTTAAAAAAAAAAAACACGCGCAACAAAATGGGACTTAGCGCGACGATAAAAAAATTTCCACGTGCAACGACTAAATGACAGACCGGGTAATTGGAAAACTTAGCACGTTGGAAAAAGGACCAACGGTTAGAAAAGGAGGAGATTTGAAAAATGGCAGTTACGACAAAAAGGCGCCAATTGGAAGCATTTATGGGAAAAAAAGGTAGAAATTTGAAAAATGGCGGTTACGACAAAAAAGCATCAACTGGGAGTAATTATGAAATTCAGTGCAAAATTATGAATAAAGCACCATTTCATTAATCAACGTTGGGGAAAATTCTCTGAGAAGCTTCATGACTTGCCTATATAAAGGGGAAATGCGGGCAACATAAGACCCATTGTGAAATCATGAAATTGTAGAGAGATAGATCTCGTAGAGCCGAAGTGAGTTGACATAGGGTGAACCAATGAAGAGTTAGTCAGCAAAAACCAACCACTACCCATGATGGCACCACCAAAGATGGGTGTGTTAGGCCAAGTAGGAAGGAAAACATGAAGTAGCAGGGCACCATGGGAGGCAACAAAGCCCGGACAGGAAATCAGAGAGCCCGAGGAATTCGTCAACGTTGACGCAATTCCTTCACCGGTTGAAGCACCAATAGACCCTACACCAGTGGTGGGGGAAAGGTAGGGTCCAACCGCATCGGCCATGGAAGTCGACCCGACTAGTAGCGTGCAGGGACATCCCACACATAACAGAGACAACCCATTAGAAACTGCAGTGGTCGAAGGGGTCTTGAAGGTAAATGGCCAAGCTACTCCGCAGATAGAGGCGACAGTACCCATAAACACCAAAGCTGAAACCGTGAAGCAACAGGAGGGTCTGGTAGAAAATATCATTGACCAACCATAATTGGATATAGAAAGGAGATAGATGGAGGCAGGGTCCTTAAGACAACAAGAAAGGCAGAAGGGAAACTAGCCCATGGCGCGCTCTCCGCGCAGGAAGCCGAACACAACAATTGTGCTCCCGCGCATTCCAGAAGGAGTGTAAACCACACCAACACTGCTAGGTTGCATGGAGAAACTAAGGTACTCGGACCACGACGTGGTCGACGCAGGAAAATTCCACGAATTTGTGCAACAGGTCTACTTAGACAACATAGGGATAGGACCCCTTGGAGACCCTATCCTACAACCAAATCCATGGGTAGTTGGCCTAACAAACACTGGGATCCTCAACCTACTAGATATTTCCCACTTTGGAAGGGGGAAAGAGGTGAATAACTGCATCGAGCAGTTGATAGAGGTCCTCCACGGAGGATTCCTCTGGATGGAACAACCCGTCTTCATAGACGTAGAGCTAATCACAACAATCACAGGACTGCCATCAATGGGTGAGAACCCTGCGCAGTACCTAGACGACAAAACCAAGGAGAAGGTGTTGGCTGAATAAATGAAAATAACATATGGCACAAAGAGGGGTTCGCACGGAATAATCATCAAAATGATTAGCGACGCTGCGACAAGGATGGCCACTAAACTCATGGCCTGCAAAATGCTATGAAAATGTCACAAGGAAGAAGTCCCTGTCGGGGTCGTCGTAGCTGCAACACAGTGTGCAAATGGAATTTTGCTCAGATGGGCCCCTTACCTGCTCAACCTATTCATGGAAGATTGAAAAGACATGCAGGACCTCGACACAGAGTTCCACTACTCATGGCTACTCATGATGATCGCGTTGATGGGATGGAGAGAACCCCCATATTCATAATTCTACAGTCGGATAGGTTGGTGCCATGCAACATGATACACGTCGATGGGGAGCAAATCCGACCCAAGCAAGAAGCACAAAGAAGGGTAACTTTTCTAGGTACTTCACAAAGATACAAGAGAGTATTGCCAACACTTGGCGAATAACCCCAGAAATAGTCGCATAATTCAAGTACATCACCAACTTCAAGGTGATCAAATTGTGTCGCATGATTATATTTTTCACATTTTGTTTCTTATTTCTAACCTCAACAAATATGGTGTTAGCTATACCACCTTACTTATATTATTTCATAAATTATTTTGATCTATCTACTTTTATTTTTTAAAATAATATAATATTATTACTTGAAAATTTTAAAAATAAATTATTATTTTCAAAAAATCTAAAAAACCTTATAACTAACTATGAAAACTTTATATTAATTAATAAAATAATTCATTAATTTAAACTTTTGTCAAATCTCATTTTGTAAAACAAAACATGCTCATCGTTGATGCATTTACTTTCATAAAAAAATTCTAATTGTTTATCTAACAAAAGTTTCATAGGCAACACATTGGTGAGGATATGAGGATTGTCTTTGAATGGAAGGTTTAAAACACACACACAGACACACACAGACACACACACACACACACACACATATATATATATATATATATATATATATATATATATATTCTCATAAATTAGAGTATAGTTTTATTATTAGAACATCATTTTGTCTAATTTATATAGTCAAAATTCTATATAACCATCAAAATTTATAATCATTCATATACTATAAATATAAACAACTATACAATTTTTTTATTTTATTCAATGCTATTTATCAAATCATTTGATTAATTAAACAAATGAATTTTATTTTAGAACATCTATGTTATTTAATTAATTAAATAGTTTTTTATTTTATTCAATGTTATTTATCAAATAATTAATTAAACGAATGAATTTTATAATCATTCATATACTATAAATATAAACAACTATACAATTTTTTTATTTTATTCAATGCTATTTATCAAATCATTTGATTAATTAAACAAATGAATTTTATTTTAGAACATCTATGTTATTTAATTAATTAAATAGTTTTTTATTTTATTCAATGTTATTTATCAAATAATTAATTAAACGAATGAATTTTATAATCATTCATATACTATAAATATAAACAACTATACAATTTTTTTATTTTATTCAATGCTATTTATCAAATCATTTGATTAATTAAACAAATGAATTTTATTTTAGAACATCTATGTTATTTAATTAATTAAATAGTTTTTTATTTTATTCAATGTTATTTATCAAATAATTAATTAAACGAATGAATTTTATTTTAGAACATTTACCTTATTTAACTAATTAAACAGTTTTTTATTTTATTAATACAATTTATCAACTAATTAAACAAAACAAATGAATTTTATGTTAGAGCATCTACCTTATTTAACTAATTAAACAATGAATTTTGTTGATTTATTACCACAAATATAAACAGCCATACAACTTTTCCTCTTGTTCAATAATTAAACAAATGAATTTTATGTGAGAGCGTCTACTTTAAATAACTAATTAAACAAATGAATTTTAATGCTGGAGCATCTGCTTTAAATAATGTTATTTTTCCAATGGAGTAGAATATGCCATTTTACGAATATAATAATCTATGTGTATGTTTAATATCTAAATTTAATAATGTTTTGATAAAAAAAAAATATAGGTGTCAAAGTTTGGATGATTAAGTGGAGCGTTCAACCAATTAAGAAGAAATTGTCGAATTGAAATTTTTTTAAAAATTTGAAGAATTTAATAAAAAAAAAAAAAAAACATTTTTTTTTAAATTAATCAATTAATTAAGAAGAAATTGTCAAATTAAAACTTTTTAAAAATTTTGAAAATTTTATTTAAAAAATAAAAAATACACAAAACTTTGAAATAAAATATTTTTTTTAAATAAAAATAAAAATGTTATAATTTCGAAATATTTATTATAATATTTTGAGGTAAAAACTTGAATCCATGGGATCAATGAAGGGAAAAGTCGTGGCAACGTAATCCTCAATAAAATTGTTGTGCATTAAACTTTCATTTAATTCGTCTTGCAAGTGAACCACTCGTATTATCGTAATTGGTCAACTATGAACCGACTCCAACATACCTACCAAATTCAGAGTGTGGTACGAGCTCTCAGATAATGAAAGCTATGGTGGTGGTCTATGTCTGACAGAGCTCCTTTCAGACGTAAGGTGTGGAAGGCGTCCAAACATACAAAACGTTTAGTGCTGGGCAATGGTGTAGGCCTAGAAGTCCTGTGCAAAATGTCGACTAGCGCTCTGGTGGGCCGAGTCTCTTATAAGAGCCTAAGCAGACAGCGATTGGAGGAATGGATTCAGTCAAGGTGGCTTCCTCTTTTAGGTTATGCTCTTGAGGTTCTTTTTCTTAAAAAAGGGTGGCTATGTTTCATTTGCAAGTCACCGGACGTTGCTTCTCAGCTTCTCTCCACCTTCTGGACCTACGGGGGTAGCAACATTATGCTGAAGAGATGGAGACTGGCCTTCAACCCAGAAACCGAATACTTTCAGCACCGTCATCTTTGGGTCCTCCTCCCGGGGCTTCCTTTACATCTCTGGAATGAAGATTCGTTGAGAGAGATTGGAAACTCCATTGGTCAGTTTATTTCTCTTGATTCTCAGGCTAAAATGAGCTCATCGAGGAAGATGGGTAAGATTCTTGTTGCAGTTGACATTACAGCAGGATTACCGGAAAAGCTGGACATTGTTTGGCGTGGACGAACCCATCAACAGCGCCTAGACTATCTTGGACTACCGTTCCGTTGCAACTTATGTCGGGAAACGGTCCATCTTCGACATTCTTGCCCGGGTAAGTTATCGAATCCCTGTTCTGAAGAGGAAGAGCTCCATCTGAATCCACCGGATTACACTGAAGTAGACCCTGCCCTGGATTACCTGGATTCGAACCCGGTCTCCAGCTCCTGCTCACCGACACAGGAGGAAGAGCCGCTCACAAAACTTAGACTTCTTTGCCCGTCCCTCTATCATTCACTCTCTGTAGTTGATAAAGAAGTAATCAATAGTTATCGCTGGCTCTCTTCTTCTGGTGAAGTGACTCCCACCCTCCTTTCCGATCCACCCCCCATTATTGACTCGACTGTACATATCCCTCCCGGCTCGTTACATCCATCTGGTATATCTCCCCTTACACTTGTCTCCTCCGCTGACCCATCGACCGGGCTTCCCTCCACAGATCCCACTTCTCAGACCCCTTCTGGAGACCAACAGGAGCTACCTGGTTATAGTCAACCGGAAGAGGAGGGAACAACTCTCCTGGATGTTCTAAGTCTCTCTTCGCTCTCTAATCCTCACCCGATTCATACTACTATGCTCCCTACTTATCGAGGCAAAGAAGTTATTTCTGAGACAGCTGGAGCAGGCACTTCAAACTCTAATCAAGAGGCTACAAAGTCCTTTGCCTGGTCACGAGGTTTAGCTACTGAGATTTCCCCTCTTCAAACCCGTAGTTCCAGGAAGAAAAAGGAGGTTCTAAGCACACAACAACTGGACTCAGTTTTGCCCACATTGGATGGAAAGGCCCTTAGAGCAATGAAGGCCTTGGCACGATCAAAGTAATGATCGTGCTCTCTCTGAACATTAGAGGGATCGGAGGCACCCTCAAGGCTGCCTCATTCCGAAGATTGCTGGCGCGATCCAAGCCCGATCTCATCTTCCTACAAGAGACCCTCACTTCAGATAACAAAGCCAGAGATTTCATTTATCAGTTCCGTCCTTCCTGGTTCTCAGCGGCAGTGAGCTCCTTAGGTACTTCTGGAGGATTGCTGGTGGCTTGGGACCCTTGCCTCTTAGCTCTGAAACCCTCCTTGTCGTGTGGGGGTCTTTTATTACAGGGCTACTGTTTAGCCACAAATTCAGGATTGACACTGCTCAACTTATACGGTCCCTGTTCAGATAAAGTGCTCTTCTGGACCAAGCTAGCAAAAAGTGGCATTCTCTCATTAAAAAACCTCATTTTATGTGGCGACTTGAATCTATATTTTGAGGCTGAGGAATCATGGGGAGTCGCTCCCGGCCATGATCCTTCTGGTGCCCGCTTCAAAGCGATTTTTGAAAATAATTCTCTTTTGGACATTCGACCTTCAGTTCTCTCTCCTACCTGGCGAAACGGAAGGAGGGGTCTGCACGCACTTGCTAGAAGGTTGGATCGTTATTTTGTGGCCGCTGAACTTTTAGCCTCTACTGGACCGATCTCATCGTGGGTGGAGTCTCCTTTCTTCTCCGACCACGCTCCGGTTATTCTTCAGCTGAGGCTCACCGAGTCTCCCAATCCTGCACTGTTCAAATTTAATCATTCTTGTCTTGCAATGGCTGACTACATAGAGCTTGTTAAAGCGACTTGGACGGACCAACTTTTCAACACCGATCACAACCCTCAGACCCGCTTGGTGTGGAAATTAAAAGTCCTTAAATCAAAGACCAAGCACTGGTTCATTATGAAACATTTAGCTGACCAGAACAGTTTGCTCTCGCTGGAGGCGGAAATCTCTAATCTTGCATACAGTTCTACCATATATCCCTGTTCGATGGAAGACACTGAGAGGTTAAAACGACTAGAAACCAACAGGGCCAATATTTTATATGCCGAAGAATTTGCATGGAGGCTGCGAAGCCGGGAAACTTGGCTTAGATGCGGAGATTCAAACTCCAAATATTTTCACAAGGTTGCCAGCCATAATAGACAAAAAAAGATGATTTGGTCAATCAATAATAGTGGAATAGAGATTCGTGGGCAGGAGGCAATAAAAGTAGAGGTGGTCTCATATTTTACTAATCAGTACAGATCTACAGGTACGCACAACCTTCAGGATAAAGGGTCTACTGCTCGTTTATTCCCTCGATTGGTTTCTGGAGAGGAAGCTGAATCTCTTTATAAGCCTGTCACACTGGAGGAGATTAAAGATATTCTTTTACTTTTTAAAGCTTAGCGAAGCCCAGGGCCAGATGGCTGGACTTCAGAATTTTTTTTTTTTTTTCTTCGAGCTTGTAGGAGAAGAGCTTCTACAAATGGTGGAGGACACCAGAATTAAAGGAAATATTGCTGGAAGCATTAATTCAACTTTTTTGGTCCTAATCCCAAAAGATAGCAGCCCAGTCTCGTTCAACGACTTCCGTCCGATATCTCTTTGCAACCTTATTTACAAGATAATTTCCAAGGTAATCTCCAACCGAATAAAACCTTTTCTTGGAAGGAGCCTCTCCGTGGAGCAACTGGGATTCTTGAAGGGTAGAAGAATCCATGATGCGATTGGAGCAGCGCATGAGTGCTTACACAGTATAAAACAGAAAAACCTAAAGGCTCTAGTCATGAAACTAGACCTTAAAAAAGCCTTCGACTGCATTGATTGGGATTTTTTGAGACTAATTCTTCATGCGGTGGGTTTTGGTGACAAATTTTCTACTTGGATCCTCTCATGTGTTACAACTGCTAATTTTGCTGTGTTAATTAATGGGGATCCTTCCACATTCTTTAAAAGCGAGAGAGGACTGCGACAGGGATGTCCTCTCTCCCCCTATCTTTTCATCTTGATTATGGAAGGACTCAACATTCTTCTATCCCAAAGTGTTTCCGAGCAAAAAATATCAGGCATTAAGGTTTCAAATCTAGTCAAGATTGTTCATTTGATGTTTGTAGATGATGTTCTCCTTTTGTCAAATGCAGATCCGGTGGAATGGCTCTTTATTCTTGATGTACTCCAGAGATTTTGCTTGGTTTCTGGTTTATCCATCAATGTCTCTAAGTCTTCAGTTCACTATTGGGGTCTATCTGAATCCGAGCTCCAACTTCTCCAAGCCACTATCCCTCTCACCTTTAAAAATCTGAATGAGGGATTCACCTATTTGGGATTCCACTTGAAGCTGGGAGCCACTTCCCCTAAAGACTGGCATTGGCCGGTGACCAAATTTAAAAAGAAAATTAATTTCTGGTGTAACAAGTGGCTTTCTTTGGGGGGAAGGCTGGTCTTGGTCCAATCTGTTCTCCAGAGTCTGGCAGTTTACTGGATGTTGTTGGAGAAGGTTCCTTCTATGATTATCACTACGCTGCGGAGACTTGCATTTAATTTTCTGTGGGGTGCAACTGCAGACAAAAAACGTTACCATCTATGTAGCTGGCAGGCCTTATCCAATTCAAAAAGGGAAGGCGGTTGGGGCCTCAAAAACCTCCATACTTTCAATGTGGCGCTCCTGGCCAGTTCTTACTGGAGAGCAGTCTCCTCCGGCAGTATTTGGAATAAAATTATTTCTGATAAGTACCTTGAGTCTAAGCCGCTTCTTCATTGGCTTCGGAAACCTTCTTTCCAGATGAAAAGGGCTTCCCCATTCTGGAAAGGTCTGGTGACCTCATCTTCAGTCATTCTCCATTGGCTTTGCTGGAAGCCTGGGGATGGCTCGAAGATTTTAATTGGCAGGGATTCAATTCTGGGATTGGGGGAGCGCTCCTTTCTTTCCCCACCGTTGAGAATCCATCTCCAGGCATTAAATATAACTACCCTGACTCAGATTAGAATGACAGGCGACCGGTCTCTGCCAGATAATTGGAGGACTGTTAGCGAACTCCTCCTGAGCGATCCGCTTGATTCAGAGTGGACTAGATATACTTCGACACTTAAAAGCGCAGGCATTTCACTCAGGGTTGAGCCGGATGTTCTATTGTGGGCCGGCGGCGATCAATCCGGTTTGATGACTGTTAAAAACCTTTATCTAGCACTTCAAAAGAAGCATCCATCTGATACAACAGCGCCGTGGATTCTCAAGCTCTGGAAGCTTCATCTACCTCTCAAACTCAAACTGTTTTCATGGCTGACTGGGAAAGACAAGCTCCTCACCTGGGATGTCCTTCAAAGGCGTGGCTGGGTGGGGCCGAGCGCCTGTCCTCTCTGCAAATCCGCGCCCGAGACCCTGAGTCATCTCTTTATGTTCTGTCCATTTTCAACTGAGGTTTGGAACCGAGTCACCAAACATTTTGATCTTCGGCTTACCTGGAGCGGCTCCTCAATCACTGATAGCTTCCCTCATTGGTTCTCCCTTATTTCGGCCTCTCCGAGTCTGGTGATCCACTTCTCCTGGCAAATTTGGTTAGAGAGAAACCGCGCGATCTTTGAGGACGCCCAGCCTTCTTGGTCAAAAGCCTTCCATAAGATTCTGGCAAATTTCTCTTGGCTTTCTTCAAAGGTGAGAAACCCCCCTCAACGTGCCTTGACTCTCGATTTGGCTGAGGGTCACACCATAGCATTCTTTGATGGAGCAGCAAAGTCAGATGGCTCCTGCTGCGGCGCTGGAGGCTTCTTCAAATCTCACCAGTCCAGAATTACAAACTGGTTTATCAACGGTGGAGCAGGCACAAATACGAGAGCAGAGCTACTGGGTTTATGGGCTACACTCTCCCTGGCGGCACATTGGTCTATTGACGATCTTTACATCCTGGGAGACTCAAAAGTCATTATAGATTGGATTTCAAACAAGTGCAAGCTCAACTCCATTCATTTGGAAGGCTGGTTGCAACAAACGAGAGTCCTCTCACAACGCTTCTCCAACCTCAACTTTCAGCATGTCTCTCGCTCACACAATAGGGCAGCTGACGCTCTCTCGAAGAGGGCTTTATCCGCAGTGATTGGGAGGCTCTCGATCTATCACTGTGATAGAGGAAATGAGAGCCCCATATCCACATTAAATATATTTGAATAATGTGATCTGCTCAAGTTACAGTAGCACTGGATCGGATCCAGATCCTGTTCGCTGGTAGTGTTTTGGCAGTCCCCATTGCCGGATTTGTAATCAATCTTTCTCTTGCATGGGATGCTAGTATTAATAGGGCTGTATGGGAAGCTAGTAATTAATATGGCTGTTTATTGGTATGAGCCCTTAGTGGCGAACACAATCTTTCGTTTTTTTGTAAAAGAATTTATTTGCTATATAAATTCGAGATAATTTTTTTTGGAAAAAAAAAAAACTCGATAAATTGCTTGCATTGATGGAGATCAAATATCCATTTAGACCTTCCCTCATAAGTACGAAAGAATGGTCTCAAATGTACTTTATCCCATTGTACATTTATTGCAGTTTTCCATTCATGGTTGATATGTATAAGTAATGTAATGATATTACATTTTTTTTTTAATTTACTTTTAAGGTCACGATCAAGTTACACCAAATTGGTGTATGAGACTCTTTTGTTTGTGGGACAAGGGACTCCCCTCCATTTAACGATTTGACTGATAAAGTTTATGAAGCTATACATATCCTCAAAATTTTAAAACTTAACTTGCCACTTCTATAAGTATAGATCAATAGTAACGTAAATGTACCACATCATGCAAACATAATCTATACCAAACCTGCAAAACTTACTTACCACTTCCGTGAAATATAATTAATACAACTCAATAATAACACATTTATTAATGCATTTGATGAAAATTAATGATTTTAATTAAACTCTAATGACTTTATTGACTCTTTATACCACTTTCATTATATTATGTGATTGTATTTTTCACATTTTATTTCTTATTTCTGAACTGACAAATACATTTGTCATTAGCTATGCAACTTTCTTTATATTACTATTCAATTACATAAACTATTTAATAAATTATTTTTATCCATCTATTTTCTAAAATAACTTTATATTAATTAATAAAAATAATTCATTGACATAAACTTATGTCACATCTCACTTTGTAAAACACATTCTCATCATTGATGCCTTTACTTTCTTAAAAGATTTCTAATTATTTATCTACCAAAGGCTTCATCTGCATAAACCTTTACTTTCTTAAAAGATTTCTGATTATTTATCTACCTAAGGCTTCATTTGCATAAACACACATTGTTGAGAATATGAGGATGGTCGTTGAATGGGAGGTTAAACTTTTATTAAGATGTATGTTTTTTATATTTATTTTTATAATATGTTTATTATGTCTTATAAATTAGAGTTCTGTCATTGGAATACGATCTTGTCCCGTCCATATAATCAAAATTCTATATAAACACAAAAATTCACAATCATTTATATAACACAAATACAAAAAAACTATACAAAGATTCCTCTTATTGAGTGATATTTATCATTTAACTAATTAAACAAATGAATTTTATGTTAGAGCATCTAACTTAAATAACTAATCAAACAATATTTCTTTTATGTTGGAGAATCTACTTTAAATAATGTTGCGTTTTAATGGAGGGGAATATGTCATTTTACCTTTTTATGAATATGGAATATAGTAATATATGTACTTGTTTAAAATCTAAATGTAATAATGTTGTGATAAAAAAAAAATATTGATGTTAAGTTGGGATAATTAAGTGGAGTGTTAATTTTTTCATTTTGGTTTAAATTTTTCTTATGAAATGTTTTTTTAGATTGATTGTAATAATAATAATTTATTTTTAAGGTCATCATCAAGTCACACTAAATTGGTGTATGAGACCTTCTTGTTTGTGGGACGAGGGACCCCCTTCCATCCAACAATTTGACTGGTAAAGTCTATGAAGGTATACATACCCTACCCCCCTATGGATTTGAACTTGTGACCTTTTAAGAGGAAACACATGTTCTTAACCATTAGGCCCACTCAAGCTGTAATTGGTAAGGTATTAATAATCTCACGCTCACTTAAATACTTGAAGCTAAGATCAAATGTTTGATAACATTTTTTTTTTCCTTAAAGATTACTTAATTGTTTGTCAAGACATTGTCACTAATCTCATGTGTCATGCAATTTCTTGATTCAATTCCCATAGAGTTAGGTATATTAAGTTTACATTGCTAGCTTTACACTATATATTACTCTCAAAATGGGAGGAAATGCTGTCAGTTTTTTGGAAAATTTATTTATGAGGAGAAATAATTATAAAGAAACTTTGAAGTAAAATATTATCTTCTTATTTTATCTTTTTATTTTTGAAAATTAAAATGTTTCTGTTTCAAAATATTTTTTATAATACCTACTTTCCTAAATTTTTAACTCATCAAAATTATGGTGAGTTAAGAAAGCTTTTATTAAAGTTTTTTAACATAAAAATAAAATTTTAAAACAAACAAAATAATTCATTACCTTTTTAAAAGTTTTATAAATTAAATTTGATTTTAATGATCATCGTCATCATCATAAATTCATTTTAATTTTAAATTTAATAAATATTAACAATGTTTTCTATTTTTCAAATAATCATAATATCAAATAAATATTCCTTTACATGTAAATTCAACACAACGTGGCATTACGATATAATCACAATGAAGAAAATTTGGCTGAGCAAGTTCTTACAACCTTGGTTTTCAAAAGTGTATACAAGACACGTCCATCCCAAATTGTATTAACATGATAGGTTGGAGTCCTATTAAAAATTCAAGGAGTTGGTGACTTTATATGTACTTAAATTTTTTATGGTTCTTGAGATTAAGGTGTATGCTTAAGGTTGGAGTCCTATTAAAAATTCAAGGAGTTGGTGACTTTATATGTACTTAATTTTTTTATGGTTCTTGAGATTAAGGTGCATGCTTTATGGTAACATTATTTCTGTCACCATTGTTGCCTAGTCTATCGAATTGAGATTAAAGTGCATGATTTATGGTAACATTATCTTCGTCACCATTGTTTCCTAGTCTATCCAATTAATTGATCAATGACGGCGCTTAAGTCCACTTCCTTCCATAAGGCTTTAGCTAAGACCAAATCATAGTTTAAATCCTTTCTCATTAATTAAAAAAATGTTTGTTTTTTTTTTCTTTCTATTTTTGGAAGTCTCATTTTGCTGCTATAATTTTTTATAGTCCCTAGTTTAAAATATGGATGTTATCCTTCTTAGTTTAGCATATGTTTCATTGGATCAACTATGGAATCTCCTATCCTTCCCATGTACTTTTAACCCTTCTTTGAATGTATATCTAAGTTATTAGGAAAAATCATTCAATTTGGTTCTTTAACCCTTCTTAAAAGGAGTGTTTCTCTGAGTTGACTTTTCCAAGTATATAAAATAGTTTTTCCCAATGTGGGGAATAGGACAATCGACAACTTATCTAATATTAATTTTCCCAATAACTATTTTATATGCCAAAGCTAGGACCATAAAACCTATAATTATGATTGTTTTCTTTTGACATGTACATAGCCACCACCTTAAGATAGTGAGGCACAAACACCTTAAATGCATGGGCTCAATGAAGGTATAAGTCATTAAATTACCTCCCATTTGTTCAACACACCATATTAATTGTTAGAGACAAGCTCCAAGTTTTGGAAGATATGTGATCAACCTCCATGCTAAACATTGGGATGCTCAGATCCTTATATTGGTTACGGAATAATAGGCTACATCATGCAATCATATTAAAACTATAAGAGATGAAATCACACTATTCGAATGCATCCATAAGTTATGCAGAAGTAATCCTTGTAGCATGATGGTTAGAGTCAGGAATCTCTCTACCACAAGGAGGAAGGAGAGAGTGAAGTCACCACTTGATTTTAGGGGAAAATAAAGAAATCCTAAGAGAAGAGAATCTAAGAGGACGGACAGTTAAGGTAGAATAACAAGTTTTGATTTATTGATCTCCTTTGGTGAGCTAACTAACTATTGACGATTGAAAATTTTCCTACCACCAACAATGATGGAGAATCACTCAATGGAAAGTCCCAATTAGCCTCACTCTCAGTTGGGATGGTGATCTCCTCCGGTATGTGGGCCCAGTTTCCGCCTAAATTGTAAAATTGATCTGATATCGATGATTGATATGGTTCTAAAAACAAATTAGATCTAAATATAACAATAACATCTACGAAACTATTTCTAAAAAATTGAATAAATTTAATCCTAACTATCTTAGCTAAGAGCGAATGAAATTAAAATCAGATAGAAGACTAAAGGAAAAATTGTTGATTAACAAAATAGTTCCTTGATTCAGTAAATTTTTTAAGCAAGAAAACATGTAACATTTGCAAATAAGAAATTATCTGAAAACAACACATGCATTCTTATATCTAATTTTATCAATTGAAGAAATTTGCATTTCACGAATTTTTTTTTTATATGAAAGACATCAAATGCTAAAATTGCATAATTCACAGAAATGTTGTAATACAACTTTAAACATTCAATTGAACAATTTTCTCTAGTTGATTTAGGCTTTCAACTTCTTATTAAAATTGATAAAAATATACAAGTCTCAAATCAGAGTTTTCCATCCTTCTCTACCTCCAAGAGTTTCCTCCTTTTAAACCTCCTTGCTCAAGAATCTGAGTCAATTGTCTTCTTCCACTCAATCCCCCTAAAGAAGGGAATTAATTACAATTCGGTTACAAAACAAGATTCTATTTTCTTTCCACTCACTTTTTTCTCTAAGAATATTTTCCATTGATTATGGATTTTCAACATATCTAATATGAGAGGAGGACTTTGACATTCCAAACCTACATCGCATTATAAACTCATTGATTAAGCTGTTATCCCAAGCCTAAATTTGTGCAATCTTGTCCTTCCTATCATTTATTTGATCTTCTATATTTGCAAGACATAATTTGTTGGGATATTCTGAGGCATATTGAAATCCTCCATCACATCTACTGCATGATTTGTGCTCCCATAAACAATGTGGTGCGATCTCACCTTTGCACTTCTGCCACAACATAAATGAAGTGAAATGATAGTGATAAAAATACATGAATTTAGTGATATTTTAGGAAAAGGAGAGATATCAACATCTTTTTAAAATTTAAACAATTAAGTATTAACTAATCATGAAAAACCCATTTCAAGTTATTCCTCGTGTCATGAGCTTTCCATCGAGCTCTTGTTTGCCTGATTTATCCATCAGTTGCCTGATTTATAGCTTGTAGAAAATCGTGGTTTAGAAACCATTAATTATGCTCCCAASAGAATCTCGACCATCGATTTGAGAGCTAGAGGAATTATTCCACAYGAATTGGGTGAAAATCTCATGTTTTTTTWAAATTGAAAATGCCTCCCTACATAGTTTGTGTACACTTGGGGAAAGTATGGAACTCYGCGTGGTCAATGAATATATTTWTATTTTGGTTATAGTTACCATTTAATATGGAATCCTTATATATGGGAAATCATAAAAATAATGTAAATTAAAAACCTGGATCAAAATGCCACATAGGATGGACACATATGATCACACGTTAGAAAAACCTAGATACCATGTAGRATAATCACTAGACCAATTGAGAAACCAAATATAACATGGAGGTGAGTTGGAGGATGACCAGGTGATAAGTTGGAGGATGAAGTGGTCATGATTTACCAAATGATGTGGTCATCCGAGATCCAAAAAATAATTAAATAATCCAAAAATCAATGTTTGATATGCTTGTGGGAAAGAATATTTTGATAGGCTTGCAGTGAAATCCTTTCGGTTGTAACACACCCGGCCGCTAATTACTATTTTAAGGGGTGGGGCATCATAAATTTGTTTTTCCTAACTATCTCAAATCCTAATTATGGGATCTCCATTGTCTACTTCTCTCCACGAGCTTTCTAACGATCACCACCACACTAAAATATGAGCTCTGGTTTGCAGGTTATTGCCTCCCAAAGTTATCTGGGCATTATTATCTGGGGTCTTCGATGTTCGGTGCTGAATGCCCCTTTTCTTATTACATGCATACTCCCTGAAGTCTTGAAATATCTCCATGTGGCCTTGGCCATTCGATGATCAACAATCGATGTTCTACGTTGGACGTCCCCTTTTTTACATTCATTGTTCGACATTGAGGTTTCACTTTTGACATTCGACGATCGATGATCGACGTTGAATGTTCGACATTTGATTATCAACAATCGATGTTGAATGTCCCTCTACTATACTACACCCTAAATATTCCTAACCCCTGAAGTCCTGGTTGCATCACCAACCATGTTGGCCAGGCGAGCACAAACTAGAGGCTAACACCCAACGAGGGCCAGGGGTGACAGATGTCCTCATTAGGGGTTGACATGTGTCATGATATAATAGGAATAAGGGGTTTGTGAATCATCCATATCCCGATGACACATGACACCTTAGTTGCGGGTCCATGTCACGCTGGATTATGTCAGTGAGCCATGTCATCCCCAGACATACGACCTTCTAACTTCTTTCAAATCTCATGGTAGAGGTTTGTCCACATAGATCCATAGATCCATGGCTCCCATTACTTTGCAACTCCGGGCTTCAGAGATTACCAACTCCTCACATTGTGAATCCCCTGAAGAGCCAAGTCTATGGACTCTCAAATCTAGCGCCAGATGTCCTCTACCTATCAACGATTGAGATTCACTTCGGTGTTCATGACTGTGGGAGTTTTCTCACCTTGAATACTCTTGGCCAAGTTCCTCCAGAGTATCAAGTATCTGGACTATAGGATCTCCTACCACGTAGCCTCTCATCCAAAGGATCTAGTCCAACAGATAACATTTGACAGGGGACAAGAGGGGGCCACGTGTTGTTGCATGACACGTTCCCAATTGGCTGGGAAGTTAATAGGGGTTCTCAACAGATTCCTTAGATAGACGTTTGAGAGGGATCTCTAAGGATCCTAAGATCGAAGGTCCACATCAATTCGAAAGTTCGACATTCGAGAGTTTGATGTGTATCTTCCAACTTCCTCTACGGAGCTTCGAATCTTCGAACCATGCCCGATCTATAGCCGTGTGCACCTAGCATTCATGACCAATATTTACTTTGACCTGAAGAGCTCTGGGGAAACTCGCACGCTCCTATGACTTCACATTGATACCACCGAATACCCAAAATTTCAGATAGTCGTTGATTTGTGGACACGCATCCCTCTATTCTCAACGGTCCATATTAACTTCGTGACTCTGAAATTTGGGAGTTTCGACGCTAGACCACCCCTATTCTCTCGAAGTGGGACTTCACTAAAGTAATTAACACTACCCCTTCCTAAGTTTGATCTAATGGCTGAGAGAGATCTCCACTAGATTCCCAGATTCATGACCCTCATCAATTCGTGACTCCATCCTTTGACTGTTTTCAAGAGTTCTGGAGTCATAAGTCCCGAAGTCCCGAAGCCAAAGTAGCTTCACTCCGTTCAGGCTTAGCGAGTGTTTTCCAACCTAGGGTCATATGGGATCATATTGTGGTTCTGGGATACATTCAGGTCTTAGTCGAGATTTGATTAAGTCCATGGGTATGATCCCTTAGTCACATGGGTGGAAGGTATGAAGGAAACACCCTTCTCCCATAGAGTTGAACCTAACATTCCCGCTAAGGTAAACTTAAAAGGTCGGTAGGACTTAGACGTTTCAGTTGATCCTAGCCTGACTCTCCTATAGATTCACATCCCATAATCCTCTAGTAGCTAAATTGAAGTAAACTGAAGACCATGTAAATATAGTAGTTTACAAAAGAAAATGAGAATTTCTAATAGTTGTTCAAACACTGCAAAAATTAACCATAAACACAGACATTCAATCATCACATCCAATGTATTACATAGAGTATGAAAATACTTATTAGAACTGAAAAATGTGAAGCGAATGTATTAAGCCCTAATATTGGCTCATTACCCCTTAATTGGGGCATATTATATTAGTAATGTTATTTTATTTATGTCGGCTTTAGGCCATTAGTTGTAATTATACCTCCTAGTCTCCCATATATATACCAAGGAGACATTTTCATTTTGAATCATCTTGTACTTGAACATTTAAGTGGGGTAAAAGGAGGTTGCCCCCTCGAAGAGGCTTATTATATGAAATTATCTCTTTTTCAAGGCGTTGAGTACTTTTTCTAAGGTT
>ML788746.1:0-43256 GCA_009831015.1 Picea engelmannii | reverse complement strand
TATATATACCAAAGAGACATTTTCATTTTGAATCATCTTGTACTTGAACATTTAAATGGGGTAAAAGGAAGTTTCCCCCTCGAAGAGGATTATTATCTGAAATTATCTCTTTTTCAAGGCATTGAGTACTTTTTCTGAGGTTTTTCTATGCTATATTGGTATTTGGTTCTTAACAGAATGCTGAAAGGGGTGCCTATTTCCACCCAACCATAGGCACAACCAGTCCTAATGGATTTATCACTGGCTAGCCCCAAGATAGACCATGATAATTTGAGAGAGATTATTTCTCCTTGCTCCATGACAGTCAGGGACGAAGGTTACTCTCCTCCTCCCACAGGATCTTGGAAACTGATTTTCTCTACTCCAAGAAAGGAGGTATGTATGAGCACTTCCTCAGTCACTTCTCAGCTTCGTTTATCATCTTGTAGAGAGACCCTGCCCATTTCTTCTTTCAGCCAAAACGAGCTTGATTCTTCACTTTCCTCTCAACTCTAGAGTTGAAAACATGCTCTCTTCTCTTCTAGAGATTGTTTTTTCTACTCTGCTTCCTTGTAGTTCTGTCTCTGTCCCCCGAATTACTTCCTTTATTTCCTTCCTCAGCAAGTTTGTGTGGGTCTGAATCCCTAACTCATGGTCAGGCCTAAAAACCTTACATATGGGTACCCTTCCCCATCTCCTCTTTAACTCTTGAGGAAGGCCTTCCAACTACCAACTTGACCGGTAATTCATTTTTGGGTTAGAGGATTGTTGAGAAATTACATCCAGTAATACTTGGTTTGGTGAGGGTCATCTCAACCATTCTTGGCTTCCCTGACCATCTCACTCATAGAATCCATGGTTGATCTTGGCAAACTCCCTCCCTTTCAGTAGTTGTGAAACACATAACAATTTTCTATTAATAACAAAAAATTCATACATTGACCCTTTTATACAAAGGCTCATCAAATCAAACAGTCACACATATTTAGTCCACCATAGTATCTTGGCTAGTTATAGTTATATTTACAAACTGGGGGAAACATGGGTGTTATGATCCCCTCCCCATTAAAGGAACATCGTCCTCGATGTTCTATCTGCCGATTTTTTTTTTTTTTTAAGTAAAAAGGTGAATCGTGTTGTATTAAAAATTCAAAAAGGAAATACATCATGACATACAGGTGCCAGGTGTCCCGCCTATGCAGGAAACCAGGACAGCTGGCCTGTCCAAAATAACATGCAAAATCAAATAGCTCATTTCTCCACCTTGCCCGGAGGAAACCAGGGTGCATGCCCATTTTCATTAACAGTTTAGTAAGGCCTATGCTAACTCTAACCAGGCTATTAACTAAAAGAGCTATAGCTCTGATAAACATCAAAAGAGAAGGAGTTGGAGGCAATGATGAATAGAAGAACCTATTCACCAGAGTCCTCGCCGTCATCCATTGCCTTGCCGCTACTGACAGGAATGACATAGAGTTGAGCGCAGGTGGGGCATTGTCACCGTGGTTGTGGCACTAGAGTAGGCTGCGTACAACATGTCCAAGCATTGGCTAACGCGGACAACCCTAAAGATTTGGTTGTCTACCATACTGCGAAATTCGAAGATCAAGTTCAGGTGCTCCAGGTGGAGGAGTGGTGGCGGGGGCGGTGACTTATGTTTGACATCCGTCTCCTGGTGACCATGCGACTTCCTCTGCAGCTGCGAGTCGATGTTGCTTTCCGACAACTCCTCCTCTACCAGGCAGGTGGAAAAATATTCATTAGGAGCGTCGCTAGGACCGCGTGCCTCTCTTGAGATGGGTTTTGGTGTTGCTTCTTCAATGCACACCGAGGGGTTCCAATTATCTAGAACCGTAAACATTCAGCTCTCAGAGAAGTCTGGGGGGAGTTCCATGGTCGGAATTTCCTCGACATAAGTTCTAGGGGGCGAGTTTGTTGCTGTGGTCTCCCTATGTTTTTTCCTCTTAGCCAGAACCAGAGCCCGTTCAAACTGCTTATGCCTTTTCCTCCTGGAGTCAGTCGCATACCATCTTGCTCCTCTATGGGGTCTGCCTCTAGCTCGCAGCATAGTGAGAATGAGGGCCAATACCAGTATATCTCCTACACTCCTATTCCTGCTCGGCTCTGTGAGCTGCGAATACATCCAATGGGTTCTGATAAGGCGGATAATAGCATAAACGATGGCTGCAACCATTAAAGCTGAGAGCTTAATGCTCTGGCTGGCCGACCTGTTCTCGCGCGTGAGAGGCCCCATCGATGGACGGAGGCCGACGGAGGTGGGAGCCCTCATAACTAGCGATGGTGTGAGGGAGGTTGGCCACCATAAATGTCCTCTCCTTGAGCGCCTCCATGTGCCCTTTCTTTTCCGCGTGGCACCCCATCCGGGGGTTGGAAATCCTTGCTGGCCAGGAGTTGGCATTGTTTGGATATGTCTGAGGCTTCAAAGCTTCTTGCATCCCAAAATATGTGTTCAATTTCCCTGGAAACCCCTTCCTTTGCTAGGTAATCAGCCACTCCGTTTCCCCCCCTCTTGACATGGGAGGGGATAATGCTTATGTTGTCCCTGAGGATGCCTTTGAAGTCCTCAAGCATCCCTGCTAGGCGCTAGCTGGGAGAGATTTTTTGTGGGTTTCCCCCATGGAGGATTTTAGTGATTAGCTGGATGATGATTTGTGAGTCAGTCTCCAAGATTATTTTGTGACTGTGTAGGGTTGTTGTAGTTCGAAGGCCTTGTAAGAGGCCAGTTAATTCCACTACGTTGTTTGTGGTCTCCCCCAAATACCCTACTGGTAGAGTTAAAATTTCCCCTTTAGAGCTCCTGATCACAACTCCATAGCCTGCGGGTCCAGGATTGCCTTTTGAAGCTCCATCAAATTTGATCTTTATAAATCCTATTGGGGGAAGGGTCCAGGTGGTTGGGTTAGGGTTTTGATGCTTGGGTTCTTTGATTGCCACCGAGTCATTTAGTTTGAGTTGCCATCTTTGGAGGGTGCATAATTCCTCCCGGTTGCATTCCTTGTCCCCAGGTTGCCAGTTCTTGCTTCTGATTGTTTCTTTGATGAGAATGGAAGCTCTGTCCCAAGTTAAATTTGGTGTGGATTCCTTGGAGTGGAAGATGCATTTGTTTCACTCCTTCCATATTTGCTAGAGAATAAAACCTGGGAGGAGTTGCTAGATGTAGTTCAGAACAGGGTTGTTGTAAGTGATTGAGTCCCAATTTTCAATAGTGTCTCTGATGCTGCCTCTGTTTTGATTGGATCTGTGCATGATTTGAGCTCCCTGATCCTAGACAGATTGACTGTAATGATAGCCATTGAAAATATTCTCCTTGGTTTCTTCCTGGCATTGACATAAGACATAAATAGAGGGCCCAATGAAGCCCCTTTTCCTGAGATTGTCCCATGTTAGAATTCTATTGTGGATGATAAGCCAGAGGAAAGTGGAGACCTTTGGAAAAAGTGCTTTATTCCATATTTTTATCCTAGATCTTGGTTGGAGGTCTTCCATTGTCTCCAAGTTTGTCTCGCTTTTGGGGGTTTCCATAGATATTTTACCTTAAGTAAAGGATCTTGATTAAGATCTTGTTGGAGGGGTGTGAGCTCTGCTAATTCATTTAGAGGTTTGAGTTGTTGCCACGAATCTTGCCAGAACCTTGCACTGTCTCCATTGCAAATTTCCCAAAAGGCCTATTTCTGTATTAGATCTTTGTTTTGCCAGGCTGTGTTCCAAATGTTCAAACCCTGTATTCGAACGTTGTGTCTGATCAGTTGATCAGTCTTCATGGAGGGAGCGTATTTTTTCTTCCATATTTGTGCCCATAATGCATCTGGTGTTTCAATCCATCTCCACCATATCTTGGCCCCCATTATCTGATTGAGATTTCCTAGGTCTTGAAGCCCAAGGCCGCCCCTGCTTTTTGGCATGCAGACCTTATCCGAGCTTACTAGAGCCCATTTCTTGTTGGGTTGTAGACCTTGCAAGAGAAAATTTCTTTGGATGTTTCTGATAGCTCTAATGATTTGCTTGGGAGCTGCTAAGGCGGTGAAGAGATAGGTGGGTAGGGTCCGAAGAATTGATTTTAGTAGGACCAGTCTGGCTGCAATGTTTAAAGGTCTGAAGGTCTAGTTGGCTAGTCTGTTTGAGATAGAAAGGAGGAGGTTGTTTCAGGAAATGGATTTAGCTGGCGCTCCTGTGAGAGGAATGCCCAAGTAGTTGGATGGAAGGGAGCTCCTGGGGATGCCCAAGATTTTGGAAATGTGTAGATGAACTGCAATGGGAGTATTGAAGAAGAAGAGCTTGGATTTATCTAGGTTCAACATCATGCCAGAGGCTTCAGAGAAGTCAGAAAGGATGGAGTTGAGCATATTGGCTTCGCGTGCAGTGGGGGAGTTCATAAGAAGGGTGTCATCAATGAATTGGCTATGTGAGGGGGCATGCTAAATGTTGTGCAAGGGTAGGCCTTTGAGGGCGCCTTCCAGAACCGTTGATTTAATGTAGCGACCCAAGCCTTCGACCATTAGAACAAAAAGGAAGGGTGATTATGGATCCCCTTGCTGTATGCCTCTAAAGGCCAAAAAAGGATGGGAGGGGACTCCATTAACAAGGATTGAGAAGAAAGCCGAAGAGGTGAGATTCAAAATCCAGTTTACCCAGTCTTGGTCAAAACCAAAGGAAGTTAAGACAGCTCAGAGGTATTGCCAACTGGCTTTATCAAAATCTTTTGAGAGATCAAGTTTGATTAACATACCTGGAGTTTTTGTTGATTTAAGAGAGTTGATTACTTCATGTGCTAGTATAATGCTATCCATAATATGTCTTCCTTCGACATAGCCAGCTTGTTCTTTGGAATTGACATATGGCAGTATTGGCTTGAGTCGGTTTACAATTACCTTGGTTATGATCTTGTGGATTACATTACATAAGGCTATGGGTCTGAATTGTTTGGGATTTGTGACTCTTTCTTCCTTTGGGATGAGAGTGAGGAAGGTTGCGTTGAGATCCTGGGGAACTTGACCCGATGTTCGTGATTCCTCGATGACCTCCCAGACGTCCTTTCTTATAATGTCCCAGCAGTGATGGAAGAAGTCTGTAGTGAAGCCATCAGGGCCTGGGGCTTTTCCTAGGGGCATATCTTTTACTGCTTGGTCCACTTCCTCCTGGGTGATTTGCCTCATGAGAGCTATGTTCTGTTCAGGGGTGATTAATGAGGGAATATGACTGGTAACTCGAGTGATGGCTTCATTTTTGTTCTCCTTGTTTTCCGTAAGGAGGTTCTGGTAGTATCTATTGAGCTCCTCTTCAATTTGTGCATGCTCTCTGATCAGATTTCCCTGCTCATTTTCCAGATGTGTTATTCTATTGATGTGTCGCTGGTGTATCATAGTTCTGTGGAAGAATTTTGTATTCTTTTCCCCTTCTTTGAGCCATTGCACCTTGGATTTATACCTCCATAGTATTTCTTCTTGTTTTCTTCTTTTCTCCAATTGCACTTGTAGTTTCTCTTCTTCCATCATGAGCTCAGTAGTTCGAGCCCCTGAAATAAAGATTCTTTGTATCTCAGCTAATCTGTTCTCTGTGTCCTTAATGCTCTAGAATATATCGCCGAAAGTAGTTCTGTTCTAGTGTTTGAGCATTTGCTTGAAGTTTTTGAGCCTTTGTTGAAATATGTACATCTTGGTGCCCTGATCTGCTTCAGCTTGAATCCACCAGGTTTTTGCTAGCTGATGGAAATATGGGTGTGTAAGACAGAATTTCTCAAATCGGAAAGGTTTAAATTTAGGTGTTGTCTCTATTGCTATCTGAAGGGAGATTGGCCAGTGGTCAGAGCCCGCTTTGGGGAGAATCATACTTTCCATGCAGAGGTCTCTTTCAATCAATTCCTCCATCATGAGAAAGTGGTCTAGTCGGCAGGAGACATGCTGGTTTCTTGATCTATGATTGGACCATGTGAAAGTGCCATTGCTATTCTTTATGTCTACTAACTTTAATTGTTCAGGGAGAGTTTTGAACTTACCGCTGTCTTGCTCAAGCCTTTTTCTCCTGCCTGTCTTTTCCTCCAGTGTCATGATCATGTTGAAGTCCCCTCCTAAGATCCAGTTAGGCATGGTTGCCAGAGATTTGACTCAGGTCAGCCTTTCCATGAAATTGATTTTTTCTTGTTGCCCTTGTCGGCCGTAGACATTGGTAATGGTCCCCTCCTAATTCAAGCCTATTATTTCAAAGTGGGATAACAAGGTACCTATGGTGGAAAAGGGTCCACTAAGGATAGTGTGGTTTGGGTTCCACAATATTGCTAAACCCCCCGAGGCTCTTTCGGAGTCCGTGTGAATGTAGTTGCAACCTTTCCATATACATTGGAAGATGATTTTGGCTTCCATTCCTGCACATTTCATTTCCTGTAACATTAGAATGTCCGGGCTTTCCTCTTTGATGCAATCCCCGATGATTCTTTGCTTGGATCTGCCATTGAGTCCTCTAATGTTCCAAGTGATGATCTTCATCATTATGAGGACGGGTGTGGGTGGAGGTATCCCTTTGAGAGCTTATGTATTTGACCTGAGTTGATCATCAGATTTCCAGCTTCTTTGATTAATTGATTTACTGGTTTTTGTCCCCTTTGTTTGTTCTCGCGTGGTATTTTCTTGGAGCCTGAGCTTGATTCTGTGGCGATGCCGAGGTGAGCTGTGGATTTCGCTGTTGTATCAAGGAAGACCTTATGTACCTTTATGAACTGTTCTTTGGGAAGACCTTGTAGATCTTTCTGATTGAGGGCTTCCTCCAGTTTCTCGAGGTCAATGCTTACCAGATATTGGGCGTCCATTTGCATTAAAGTATCTCCATCTGCATCCCCTTTTTCCTCTGCATGGATCTCTTTGTTTGGACCGAAAGGGGAGAGTGTGGGGTTCTGGTCTTTGCTTTTCTGTAATCCATCATGTGGATCTTGGATTTCCTCGTTCTCGGGTAACTGGCTCAGTATATCATAAGCATTCCTGGTCAAGATCCTAGGTCTGGGGTCGGTTGTTTTCCTTCGAGGGGGATTTTTCTTCCTCGTCTGGACCATTGTGAAGCCATCTTTCTGCAGGTTTTGACTAGCTTTGGAAGCTTTCTGATTTAGTGGTAAATCCCGGAACAGGTGGCCATGTTCATGGCAATTTCTACATCTGAACGAGATGTGTTCGTAATCAAGGGTTTGTGACCAATCCTCATCCTGATACTCCAATGTTACTGCTCCTGGTAAGGCTTTAGCTATGTTCATGTAAACACATATTTGGGCATATGAGGTGTATTTTCATTGCTTTGTGGCTTCTGAGGCTTTGACATATTGGCCGATTGTATTACCTACTCCCATGAGAATCTCCTCCAACCAGAATTCCTGTAGAAGGGAATAGAGGCGGATCCAGACGGGTGCCATTTTAAATTCCTCCTTGTCTGGGTTGAAGCGCTCTATCCAGAACCTTAGGAATAGCCCTGCTGAGTTGTAGAAGTAAGGGCCATTCTCAAAGATGCAATCTCTGTCTTCTAGGTTATATAATATGATTGTGAAGAAGCCTTTCGAGCTAAGCTGAACTTCATAGTCTCCTTTGGGTTTCCACCAGTGTTTGATCCATTTTTTCAAGTCCCTTTCTGATGGCCAGAGTCCCAAAAATTTGCCGATGAGGGCATGTTCTTGCATAAACTGGGTGTGCTCCCCAACCCTTGTTGAACTTATGATATATCTAGGAACCTTTTCCATTTGCGGGATGCATTTGCTAGGCTCCCATCGTCGGGGTGATTTTAAATGAGATGTGCTAGCTTCCATCTCCATTTCCTTTCTGAAGCACTGTTCCTTGGCGAGGAGCTGTTCCCGGATTTGTTGAGGTGGCTCGAACGCAGGTCATTTTGATTTCATTCCCGATCTGTCGTTAGCAGTAATGTTTCTATATGAGGGGGGTTTCCCCCCCTCTTCGGCACTCATAGATGTGGATCAGAGCCAGTGATGGATGGCGCCGGATCTGTGTTGTTGTGTTGCCATGGCGTGTCCTGGATTGATCAAGTAGTAGCTCGCATGGGCGTGGGGCTAGGGTTTCACTGGGACATCGATTCATTATTAATCCGTTCTATCTTCTGACTTTCTTTGTATGTACATAATTAAAAAAAAAATGGATATGCGTGTTTCATGGCATCCTCCATTTTCCATGTAGCCTCATCTGTGCCAAAGTGTTTCCATTGCACCTTGAATTGTGCAATGGTTCTGTTCTTGAGTGGGGTTTCCTTCCTGTCTATTATGCATTGAGGTTCTGGTAGGAATTCTCCCTCAAGTTCCACCTGAATCATAGACCAATCAATAATATGATTAGAATCATGTACATATTTCTTTAATAAAGAAACATGGAAAACATTATGTTCCTTCACTGTGGAAGGAAGTTCTAGCCGATAGGATACTGGTCCCACTCTATGCAAAACTTCAAAGGGTCCACAATATTGAGGTTCCATCTTGGCACAAGCTCCCATCCTCAAAGATATTTTCCTAGGTCTAACTCGGAGATACACATGATCCACTTCTTTGAACTCTCTAGGATTCCTTTTCATGTCTGCATAGCTCTTTTGTCTATCCAGGGCTATCTTTAGATTTTGTCTGATTTGAGTTACTTGTTGTTCCATTTCCTTTAGCATATCTGGCTTGATTGTAACTATGTCTACTAGGTTGTTCCAACTAATTGGAATGTTTCATTTTCTTCCATAGAGAGCTTCAAAAGGGATCATTTTTAATGACTCTTGATAGCCATTGTTGTAGGAAAATTCTACTAGCGGTAGGTAGTCCTCCCACTTCTTGGGTTGATGCATTACATGCATATGCAACATGTATTCTAACACTCGGTTTACTCTCTCTATTTTCCCATCATTTTGAGGGTGATAGGTTGTACTAAAGAGAATTTTTTTTTCAAAACCAAAAAACAGAGATTTCCAAAAGTTTGAAGTAAATTTTGTATCTCTTTCAGATATAATTTCCTTAGGCATGTCATGTAGTCTAAATATCTCTTTCATGAAAATTCTGGCAATATATATTGCCTTGAAAGTTGACTTTATGGGTATGAAGTGAGCAACCTTGCTCATTTTGTCCACAACTACCATGATGATGTCACTCTGTTTGGTTGATCTTGATAATCCAATGATGAAATCCATGGATATGGTTTCCCATTTCCATTCAGTAATTGGTAGGGGATGAAGCAAACCTACTAGGTTTTGGTGCTCTGCCTTGACTTTCTAACATTCTAGACACTTAGCTAAGTAATCAACTATGTCCTTTTTCAGTTTGGGCCAATAAAATAGTTTCCTAGTGGTTGTGATCATTTTCTGATAACCATGATGACCAATATATGGTATTTTGTGTATTTCATCCATTATGAACCTCTTCAAGTCATCACAATTCAGAATATACAATATTCCCTTGTAAGTTAGCAAGCCATCATTAATCATTTGATATCCTTCATACTTCAGCCCTGTGGGCTCTTTATTTAGGTATGATGTCATGGTCTTGAAAAATGAATCTATTTCGTGTGCACTTTTGACTCTCTCTTTGATGTCTCATTCGATGGCGCTTATAGCTTCCAAATGAACTACTTTAATACTTCTACTAAGGGCATCATCCACCCTATTCTCTTTTCCTTTGATATTTTTTATTTCAAAATAAAACTCACTAAGGAGAGCCATCCACCTAGCTTGTCTCACATTGAGTTTTGGTTGGTCAAAAAAATACCTCAAGCCAATATGGTCTATCATAAGTACAAATATTCTACCTAAGAGGTAATGCCTCCACATTTTTAAAGCATGCACTATGGCAGCCAATTTCGTATCACGGGTCACATAATTGACTTCATGATCACTCAATTTTATGGTTTCGTAGCAAATCACATGTCCTTCTTGCATAAGGAATCCTCTGAGCCCTTCCTTGTAGGAATATGTACACACAAGGAAGTCCTTGTTTGTGTCTGCAATATTTAGTACAAGCGCATTGGTTAGAAGGTATTTCATCTCTTGGAATATTTCTTCACATTTTGATGTCCAAATGAATTTATCCCCCTTTTTCTGAAGGGAGGTGATTGGGCAACCAATCTTGGAGAATCCCTTTATGAATCTCCTATAACATCCTTCTAGGCCCATAAAGGATATGATATCAGTTACATCCTTTGGGGTAGGCCAATCCATTATGGATTTAATATTGTTAGGATCAACTACCACTCCTTCATGAGAAATAACATGGCCTAAGTAATGGACTTGTTTCTAGAAAAATTCACACTTACTAAGCTTAGCATAGAGTTGATGTTCTCTTAGTACTTGGAGTACTATATTGAGATGTTCTTCATGTTCTTCTCTAGTATTGGAATAGATTAAGATATCATCAATGAAAACCAACACAAACCTATCTAAGAAATTTATGAATACATTATTCATTAAGAACATAAAAATGGTTGGTGCATTGGTAATCCCAAATGGCACCACCACATATTCATAATGAACATATCTTGTCCTAAAGGTTTTCTTGTGGATGTATTCATATTTAATTCGGACCTGATCGTATCCAGAGCTCAAGTCAATCTTGGAAAATATTGTATCACCCCGTAATTGGTCAAACAAGTCATCGATCCTTGACAAGGGATACTTATTCTTTATGGTCATATTATTGAGTTGTCTATAATCTATGCACAGTCTGAGTGTGCCATCTTTATTTTTCACAAACAAGGATGGTGATCCCCATGGAGACACACTTAGTCAAATGTAGTATTTGTCGCACATCTCCTTCAGCTGTAGTTTGAGCTCAACTAGCTCTGGTGTACTCATTCTACAGGGTGTTCTAGACATTGGTACCACTCCTGGTACAAGTTCTATTGAAAATTCAATATCCCTTCTTGGAGGTAGACCTGACACCTCTTCTAGGAATACATATTTATATTCTCTTAATATGGGATGGTCCTCTAGGATGGGTTTTTCATTCTCAATAGAGTTTAGTACTTGTATTGCATACAAGGGACATCCCTTTATGCAATACTTCTTCACTTGGAGGGATGATATTTGTCTCACTAAGACAAGATTTTGATCCTTTGTAGGGTTACCCTTCTTCCTTCTTCATTTTCACACTCCAAAGTTTTACTATAACAATCCTACTTGGTTTTGTGGGAAGCCAACCGGTCCATGCCAATCAACAGGTCATAAGATCCTAAAGGAAGTATGTTTAGGTTCTATTGGGTGGGAAACCCACTTATAACGAATTGACATGCTGGTATGACCTCTGTTACTTTTTTTTTGGTTCTAGTGGCTAGTTTTACCCACCATGATTTAACATGTTTAACTTGTTGCAATTTACATTTGTCAATAGTTTGAGGGGAAACATAACTCAAATTAGAACTAGGTTCAATTAAAATGGAAACATGATGGTTGGAAATCGTACCTTCCATATCCACCATTGAAGCTTGGTGGTCAACTTGTCTATTATCCAAGGTTGCATAAATTTGTGGCATGCTCCTAGCCACATCATTGATTTTGGTAGTCTATTGGACGTAGATACATAGATCCATAGCTCTTGTTATTTGGAAACTCCAAGCTTCGAAGCTTACCAACTCCTCAAATTGTGAATCCCCCGAAGAGCCAAGTCTTCGAACTCTTGAATATAGCACCATGTGTCCTCTACTTGTCAATGGTTGAGATTCACTTCACCATTCGTGACTTCGGGAGTTTTTTGACCTTGAAGACACTTGGCCAAGTTCCTCTGAAGTACCAAGTCTCCGGCCTATAGGATATCATGCCACGTAGCCTCTCATCCAATGTCTCTAGTCCAACGAACAACATTTCACAGGGGACAAGAGGGGGCCACGTGTAGCTCCATGACATGTTCCTGGTTGGTTGGGAAGTTAATAGGGTTTCTCAATATATTCCTTATATCGACGGTTGAGAGGGATCCCAAAGGATCCGTGGATTGACAGTCCGCGTCGATTCAGAAGTTTGGCGTTTGGGAGTTTTGTGTGTATCTTATAGCTTCCTCTCCAGAGCTCTAAATCTCTGAACCATGCCCGATATATCATCGCGTGCACCTATCATTCATGACCAGGATTTAATCTATCCTACAGAGATTCTGGGAAACTCACACGTCCCTATGAATTCACATTGATACCACTAAATACTTGAACTTTCAGATAGTCATTGATCTATGGACATGCCTCCCTTTATTCTCAACGGTCTAGATTAACTTTGCGAATCTAACATTCAAGAGTTTTGGCACTAGACCACCCCTATTCTCTCAAAGTGGGACTTCGTCTAAGTACTTAACACTTCCCCTTCCTAAGTCCGATCTAATGTTTGAGAGAGATCTCCATTGGATTCCCAGATCCACAAACCTCATCAATTTGCGACTTCGACTATTTTCAAGAGTTGTGGAGTCATAAGTCATGAAGTTCCAAAGTCTCGAAGCCAAAGTAGCTTCACTCCTTTTGGGCATAGCAAGGGGTTTCCAACCCTGGGTCATATGAGATCATATTGAGGTTCCAGGCTACACTCAACTCTTATTTGAGACTTGATTAAGGCCATGGGTATGAGACCTTAGTCACATGGGTGGAAGGTGTTACTGGACGAATCAGTAAGTGTGGACACAAACTGATCTCCCTAACTTCAACAAGAAATTATAACAAAATAGAGCAAAATACAAGATTCTCCTTAGATTTCATTGTGATATAAACTAGTTCAATGAGGGATCAATGACATACCGTTTAAACATCGTTTGATCCTTTCTAGTGTCGTCCTTTCTCCATCCTCAGACTTGTGGTATATTGAACCTATTTTAGAGACACAAACCAACAAAGAAAGAGAGCAACGATATATATATTCCAATGAAATCTATGTATAAGATCAATGAGTTATACAATAAAAATGAAGACACTTTTATAGGGAAGGAATCTATTACTGCATCATATTGATGAAAGTGGAGAATACAATCTACACCTTGATGTTGCAAGGTCCCTTCCAATGGCCCTTTGCCTCAACACACACACCTTTGCTCCAATGCTTTTGATGAATATTCACAACCTAAATTGGAAAGCTAAAGCAAAGCTATCACAAGTGCAATTCTTCATGCATAAGCCAACCTAGCCTTTCCCATGAGAGATCCCTCCTTTTATAAGGTGCAAAGGGATGGATGAGGATATTAGGATGATCCCACTAAATCAGATAATTGAGTAAGATCCAAACCGATCGAAGGCCACCTCATCTTCTAGAAGATTCCATTCTAGAACTTTCAAGAATTTCACCTTTTTCCCTTGTTTGAGCATCGTTGCACCCTAAGAACAAGTATCCAGTGATGACATTGCAACCCATTTTTGTGCAACATGCAATGATTAAGCATCGTCACACCCCAAGAATTTATTAGGGTGCGACGATATCCTTTGATAGGGTTTTTAAGAAAATAAAGATGATTCAATTTCTCAGCGAGAAAGTCTCATTTCTTTAGTAGTTTCATGGAATAGAGAAGTAAGTAGTACACATATCTTCGGTGATCAAGGGGCGACCAAAATAATGTGTAATATAATTCCCCCCAAAGTATGAATTTGGAACATGTGACAGATAAAATACTTTGTAGAATGTGTGTGTCAGGAACAAAGAGTGCATCGGTTGGAGACCTGTCAACAACAAGCATCTGCATAAAAATAACATACGAATGACTGAGGTAGGCATTCCCATACTTAGACTACAAGTGACCCTAAGCATAAGTTTCAAGTGAGTCATTGCGCTACTCGACTGCTCGGCTCTCAGCAGCTTAGCTACCGGGTTGGGCTGGAAACAGTCAATCATGAATAAATCTCTTGGCACAGTGCAACTACTCTTTCCTAGTCATAGCCCATAGGAAACCATACCTCGATTCTACCTAGACCCAGACACTATTCCTCGACCCTACAACTCACTTACCGATACCGATACACGTTCCTACCTCGATCGAATAGATGAAGCTATGATGATGCATTCATTACTTACTATACACCTGTCGAGGATAGGATCTTGCGACAGACACTTAGTGTTTATCTCCGGTAGTGCCAGTATGCAAAGTGAGGTGGCTGATTCTCAGTTGGGCTGGAAACAGTCATTGCTAGTGGTCGCCGATAAGGAAAAGGAGGTTGTTGCCAAGAGCTAGTCGCGGCCCCCAATTATACACTGTGGACCCATGCCATCATGATTCAACATAACCACGAGAAGTACAATGTGGATCTATGTTACAATGACTCAAATTTTGACATAGCCATGAGAAATACATGGTGGATCTATGTGTCAATACAGACTTATGAATACTCCATCGCAACCTGGACCGATATGGAGATATCCAGGGTCTTCAACTCAATCGTCTCAAAGTATGAATCTATCCACATGATTACATGTGTCGAAGTAGAACATGGTAGAAACCACTTGATTATCGGTCATTGATGAATATCATTAACAAGTGTGAGGAAAATCACCATTGGTGTCATTGATCCACAAGGTACTCTAGTACAATCCATCGAATGAAAATTAATGAGATGAAGTCGAACACTCGATGGAATTTCCCAATCAGGGGCCAATGATGTGAACCCATTGTTGAAAACGAGGAGACCTGCCATTGAGGCATGCAGGTTCCAAGGTACTAAATGATTTCTAATTCTAATTCCCAGATAATGTGTTGAAGTCGACAGGACAATACTCATCACAGGAGGGCCTTAATGTATCCCCCATCAATGACATAAAATATGTAATAGATTTGAATTAGATAATAGTATAAAGTGATTCAGAACTGACTCAGGAAAGGCTGACATGGTAAAGTTTGAGGATGTAGATGGCTGACTCGATAGAAGGCTTGTACAGTTTGAAATTCTCTTGAACATATGAATGACATGACAATTATCTTGGAAACATTGACTCAAGGAGGACCCAATATACAGAGTTTTCGATGGTCAAACAAGAGACAAATGGATTTCCCAAACTAGATACAATAATAAATAGGGGTGTCATGTTCAAGAGCGACTTACTGCCACTAACAACGATATAAATATAAATTCCTTTCCCAATTTCCCCCCACCATTTATGTCGAGTACCTCTTTATTTTTACACAATCTTGAGGAGGATAACATATGCTCAAAATATAATCTCATCGTTCGAATGAGTCCCTCAGAGTATTTTTAACGAACACTAGGAAGGAGTGGTTCGGTCCCATATGGGACTTTTGATGTTTTTTTTATGAGTACAAAGAAAGAAAACTCAGGGGTTTTTCATGTTTAGAGAGTCTAAAAAACAATTAAAGAAAAATCCAAAATGTCCTTTTTTGTAAACTAGTCTGACGAGACCGAAAAAGAGATAATTTACCACTCATCGGATGTTTTTTCAAATACTTTTACGAGCATGAAAAGAACAAGGCCACTCGGCTATATTTACATGTTTGGGGAGTTCTAAAAGAGCTTAAAGAGGACTCCAAGGGGCTCCTTTTTTATTTTTTCCATTACGAGTCCGAAAAAGTGATAAAAGTCTACTCGATTAAATTCTCATATTTTTATGAGCGTGAGAAAGAATAAAGACCATGCTCGACATTTTTTACTGAAAAACCTAAAATCATATGTACATTGTATGAAAAAATAACCAAAAAATGGGTGATCCATATCAAAATTCCAATCATCAGACTTCTATCCTGCAATATTGACACTTTGAAAAATTCATTAGGTTTTTAGCACAGGTAAAAAATATTAAAAAATAATTTAATTTCAATTTAAAATGGTAAAACTAGGTCAAATAGGTCAAAACAAACTCATTTTACCATTTCACTTGTATTTTCACCAAACTAGTGCCAAAAACCCTCATTTTCCTCCGATCTTCAAGTGATGATTTTGGAGATCTCCATGGATGATTTCTCGAGCTGTTTCCGTGAGGCAGGTTCTCTTCCTCCCTTCTCTCTTTTTATAGAAAAAAATTTCAATTTTAATGGTTAATTTTTGAGTTTATGGGCAATTTTTCAAGGGAGATTGCGCCTCCAGATCATCGCAGGCCCTCCCTATCATGAACTGTGACAATTCTATATCATTGCAGGGGCTCTACATTTGGGGTGTGACGATGCCGCACTGTGAGAAATTTGATCCCTGCGACGACTGTAACTCAAAGAATAAAAAGAGAGAGAGAGAGCTAAGAAAACTCTTAATTTTGAATTTTTGATGAACTAATTCATCTTTCATTCTTGTTTGGAATATTTTCCATTGGTCATGCTTGAATGGAGGGAAAGAGAGCATGAAGAGGAAGAGTACATTTCCAATAATGATATGGGCCTTGTCATGGCACCCCAAGAGTGAAAATTTCTAAAGTTTTTCATAGTGCAAGGCATGAGGGCCCAATTGATGCTATTGGAACACTTAGTCCATATGTGGGACATTAATGAGCAAGCATTTCATGTCGATGTGCATAAAATCACTCTAGAGATCGATGAAATCTATTTTTTGAGTGGGTTATCTTATTGTGTCTCTCGAGTGTTACTATCAGGAAGCAAAGGAGGTGGTGAACCCATGGATTATTATGTAGCACAACACTGCGTATCTGGTACAAAGAAACATAGTGGAAAATTTTCCATAAAGGATGTTAAAGACTTGCCTTTGAGGACCATTCTCTATAATATTACTCGTATGGAAGGGAGTGCAGCTCCACACATGGCCTTACGGATCCATTTTTAGTATGCTATCAAGTGTATGGAGCCCCAAGTTTTCAACTGGTGCAAAGGGTTTCTAAAAAATATAAAGAAACAATTAACAAAGTGTAGGAGTGGTCAGCTGAAGCAGTTTGGATATGGATCGATTTTGGTATCATTTTTGCTAGAGAGGGTCCTCGTTTTGCACCTACAACATGTGGAATGGGCAATACCTGCTCCACAGGATCCTCGAATGAAGATATGGGTAGACTTGATGGCACATCATGGTGGTGTGCCAACCGTTACATATGGCCCTGCTTTCTTCCAGTGGATGAGGGATCAACATGTTGTGATTGAGGACTATGCATATGCCAGGACCGACTTCCGTGGAGATCTTGACTTGGAATTACCCGAGGGTTCTTAGTGGGGAGATATAGGTAAAACACAATTTTTCATTATCTGTTTTTTTTGGTATTTTAATTATAAATTTTTTAAATGGTATGTTTCTGAGACTAATAAAAAAATCTCAACAGTGTAGATGTGGCACCTTACAGGCCTTCGGGATCATCACCAATCCAGAGACATGGAGAGATAGGTGCAGTGGGAGGTTGAGGGGTATCAACTAAGTATCTCGAAGAGATAGAACACAACCTCGAGGGATTCACCATGAACATCCCTGACATCACTGTGGACGAGTTACCTCGATGCTACCAATGCCATACTGTTGGCATGTCATCATCCATTGGTTGAATTCTCTGTCGTGTAGCATAGACAATGATTTTTTTATCACGAGCAACATCCTTGATGCATATGTATATGAAGCCATGTGCTTCACCATTTTGGTCTCAGGAAATACACTTTTTGTAACTTTTGACGTTATAATACAAAACTTCTACCGACTTAATTATCTTTATATGTGCGTGTTTGGATTTATAAATGACGCAAATGTCTATCTAAAACATAATTGTCTAATGCATATATTAATGTGTTTAGATATCTAGGAATGTGTTGATATTCAAGGTAATCAAAATTTCTTTCCAAGAGGTGAATTCTCAAGTATACCCATAACAATGTAGGACTTCAGATGGAATAAAAGTTGCTTAATTGCAACACCACAAGCTGAGAATCGAGTCATACAACTAGGTGGCGGATGACAAGTAAAATGGCGTCAGTTAATAACTCAATAACCACAGTATATTCTGCAATATCCTTAGTTGCATGACCCAAGAAAGTACCATGCATATTGATCAACTCGTCCACAGGGGTATAGATTTCCCATGCAACATATGCTAAATTTTGAGTACTACGACTAGCACCATCAACAAAGCCAATATAAGGTAGCGAGAATGATGACATATGGAAACCAAGCATGGGGAAAGGTAAGCATCCTGAAGGTAGAAAAGAAATGACAAAAAGCACACCAGAGTATAATAAAATAAAATACAAAGCACTCATGCAAAACATCTCAAGCATAGTACTTCTTTAGGTAAATCCCATTTCTAGGTTCACCCAAAGGGATTCCATCGTAATATACCAGCTCGTAATCCCCTTTCTCTAATACTCGCTTAATAATATAAGTGCCACACCACATGGGATCGAATTTTCCTACCTCCAACAAGTCATGATCTTGCTCATAAAGGAGGACCAAGTCACCATCAGAAAAAAACATGAGGTTTGACATGTTTGTCATATTGAGCTTTGAAATGTTTCTTTTGAGTTTCTATGAATAACACAACATTACAATGAGTCTCATCTAGTTTAATTAAACACAGCATACGTTCTTCTTCGACCATAGTGTTGGGGAGGAGTTCAACGACTAGCTTCAAAGACGAAATTTCACATTAAATCGACAAAATGGCCTCAATACCATATACTAATTAGAAAGGTGTGAACCCCGTAGCAAATTTGACTAACATCCAATAGGCCCACAATGATGAAAAAAACATTTTATGCCAACTTGACTTGTGAATCCCTACCATCCATTGAAGCATAGTGGTTAAGACTTTGTCGATTTCTTCAACTTGGCCATTAGCTTGTGGATAATAAGGGGTTGAGTTTTCATGTTGTAAATCCAACTTATCGGTAAGTTCAAACATCATAAAATTGTGAAAATGGGTGCCATGGTTGGTGACGATGGCTTGAGGGACACCAAACCTAGTAATAATATGATTGTATGAACAATGTTGTAGGTTTCCCGGTATTATCAAATGTAGGCATCACCTCGTCCCACTTAGTGAAATAATCCATAGCTACAATAATGTATCCATGGCCCCCGGACGAGTGAGGTTTACATGTCATAAAATCAATGCCCCATTTAGAAAATGGACCAACATAAGCTACAAGATAAAGAGGAGAAGGATGTGATCGAATATTATTATTATACATTTGACAAGCGTGTCATTTCTGAACTGCAATAATGCAATCCTTAAAAAGTGAAGGCCAAAAATAACAAACTCAAAGGATCTTTTGGGCAGTGGCATACCCATACATATGAATGCCACATGCTCTAGAATGATAGTCATTTAAATCTTTCTCAGCTTCATCATAGGTTAGACATCGTCGAATACAAAATAAATACCATGACGGTAAAGGGTATCACCAAGGATAATGTATTGACGGGCTTGATACCTAATACAATGATGATCTACATGAGAAATATCGGGCCAGAAAGTTTGGGTTTTGAGATAAATGATGATGTCTCCATACCATACATCATCAAAACTAATCAGAAAAATAGATTCACTAGGAAAAGAATCTTCTGCCACATTTTCTGTATCAATGGAGGGAAGGTCACAAATCAACCCAGCAAAGACCAAATATTTCTTTGACTTGGATTTCTCGAGCTCCAAATCAAACTCTTGGAGAATCACTATCCATTTGGCATATTTTCCCTCCAACAATTGTCATGTAAGAATATGTTACATAGTGTTGCAATCAAAAGTAATCATGGTTTTGCACAATAAGATATAGTGACAAAAATGTTGGACAACTAGAACAACTTCCAAAACCAATTTCTCCACATGCATATATTTTATTTTAGAGGTTGTAAGACTTCGACTTAAATAGTAAATGACATGTTCATCATGAAAATCATCCTCTTGGAACAGAACCACGACAATGGTATGATCCGAACCAACCAAATATAAGAAATAATCTCGACTATAATCGAGGGAAAATAATAATGGTGTGCAGGTTAAGGCAAGTTTCAAAGCATCGAATGCTTTGTTGGAAGTATCATCCCACACAAAATCTTGACCCTTATTAAGAATTCAAGTGAAACCTTTCATTATTTTGGCATAATTGGGAATGAATCATCATAGAAAGTTTTCCTTCCGTTGCAAAATTTGGAGTTGGTGTAAAGTAGGAGGAGGAAGGTTGATAATAGCCTCAACCTTCAAAGGACCCACTCGAATCCTGTGAGTGGAAACAATAAATCCTAGAATTCGTCCAGACTCCACAAAAAATGTTTTTTTATGTGGATTCAATCGGATGCAGTAATGTCGACATCAGAGGAAAATAGCTCGTAAGTGTGTTGGATGATCTTGAGAATGCATGGAATGCACCGGTAAATAATCAAGATAAGGTTGGACAATGTGCTTAATATCATGAAAGGCATAAGACATAGTGCGCTGAAAAGTTGCACCAACATTCTTGAGACCTAAAGGGAGTTTACGGTACGCGAAGGTCCCCCAAGGTAAAATAAAGGCAGTTTTATGCTGATCCACATGCAGAATATTAATTTTATTATAGTTGGAAAATCCATCCATGAGAGAGAAGATTTAACTCCAAACACAATCGTCAACGATTTGGTCAAAGAAAGGGGTTGGATAATTATATTTAGGACAAGCCTTGTTAGTATCCCTATAATCAACACAAACATAGATTGTTCCTTGTTTCTTCGTGACCGGAATAAGATTGGACACCTAATCAGTCAATGCTACAGTGTAGACAAAACCAACTTTAAGAAGTTTCTCAACTTCGAGTTTGATCGCAAATGTGTTTCATGGATGAACTGGGCGAAGTCGTTGACGAATGAGATTAGCATCAAGGCATGTCTTAATGTCATGTACAATGATATCTGGATCAATTCCAGGCATCTCTTTGTAACTCCATGCAAATACGTCACGAAGCTCTTGGAAAAGAGCATTGTAAGTGCGGATCTCATCACGAGAAAATAAGGCACCTATATGAACATTATCCACAATTCCAGGCTTAATCGAAATATCTAGAGGGATGGTGGGTGAAATATTTCCCAAGTTTCCTTCATACAAAACATCACGTATTGGTTCAGAAAATGGGGGAAAATTATTGACTGTAGACGGATTCAAAATCCATTGGTAACTCTGGATAGTCTTGGGTTCTAGGAAGAGGATAGAACAATGATGCCCATCATCCCATGGGGTTTCTTCCATAGACATAATTTTCATTATCATTTCATCAGTGTGGAATACCATGTGAAACAGATCAGGAGACGTATCTAAGAGAGAATGAGTAGAAAGAATTGTCGATTGAATAGATTGATAGGAAAAATCTACCGGGCTTAAAGACATTTGGTCACCATAAAAAAGATAATATTCCAAACTAGGGGCTGTCCAAGGGTCATGTGACTCATGGATTTTGCTAACAGTGGTCAAAATCATGTTAATATAAGTGAAAAGAGGAGGAGGAACATCGAGTGGTGGGATGGGGAAATTTCCTATTAATGAGGAATCTTTTAAAAAACCCACCTTGACATTCTCACAACCAGGAGGTGTCTTCGCTATGAAGGGATAATTACTAGTGCACGAATCAGAACTAAAAAAGGAAAGTTTATCTACTTTAATGAATTTACCTTGGTGAGGGAGACATATCACACAAAAAAAGAGTAGAAACAACTACTTGCATAACATAAATCCAACATCGTCCAAGTAAGAGGTTGTAAACGAGAGGTGCATCAAACACTTCAACCTCAATAGTAACCTTTTTTCCTTTTAATGAAATAAATAACACAGGAAGAAACCATAAGGTTTAAACCCTGTACCGTTATAAGATTTTAACATGTTATGTGACTCAGTAAGGGCATGAGAGCCAATGGCTTTCCAACAGGTGACAGACATAAAATTTGACTCGAGGAGAAACCACCACTCCGTTTTTATTAGAGTCACCAATACACATAAGTACATAAGAGCTAGTAGAGGGAGAAGGTTGGTAATGAATAACCAATTGGGCCTGTTGTTGAGAATCAAAAGGTTGTGAAAAAACAAAAGGAATAGGGGGAGTCCCGATTCCTTGGAGGAACTTAGTCACTTCTTCACATCTCAGGCAATCTTTCGTGTAATGGTCCTCACCATAGATAATACAAGGATAATGAGGTTTCACTTTTCTTTATCATAAACAGGTTGAGTTTTGGGTTTATTTGGCTGTTGATTACTAGTTTTATCCTCTTTATTCTTACCCTTCCCTTTCTTTTTATTTTGAGATTTACCGGTAGTCGTAGACTGAACCGTATTTACCTCAAAGGTTTAGCCGGGAGAGGGAGTAGGAGGAGAAGCATTTTGTACACTACTAGTATTATATTTGGGAATGGGATGATTGACTTGCTTAGACTAAATTTCAACATGAAAAGTTCCAATCACACCATCAACAACATGAGATGCCACTGGAAGTGTTGGGGTGGGAGTTATAGATGGGCGAGGGTGGGAGTTGTAGATGGGAGAGGAGTGTCAGGGATCAATTCATATAATGTGTCAGTTTGAGAATAAAATAAATCCAAGTATTGAGCACGAATATTCACCTGTTATTTAGTGAAGACACCTCCCATAGAAACATCATGGGATATAGGACTGATGAGTGATTTGGTGAACCACTCAACCAACAATTTATCAGGAAGGGGAACTTTAATTAATCGTCATCTCCTCCTCCACTCATGAATATGATCGGAGATGTGGGTAGAAGAGGATAGCTTAAATGAACTTAGAATTTCCGTTCTTGTCTCATACCAGATCGACAATTGGTAATGTGTTAAGAAGGCCATGGATAAGGTGTTGAAATCATTAAAGAAACTCCTAGGAAATTTGATGTACCATTTGGTAGCCGAACCCGTTAGAGTGCGTTGGAAAAGTCGTAGTCGTATGGAGTCATTCATCAAGGAATTGGATGAACACCAAAGATGAAACGTCATGACATGATTGTTTGGATCCTCTCCTGGTAGGTCGTCGAACTTTGGAATGTTTGAAGGTATTTTAGCAAGGATAACCAACCAAAAAGGAGAGTGGACTATAGGATCGTTCAAAATTTGAGATAAATCCTGTAAATCCAAAGTAGCTAGAAATGAAAAATTGTCTGTTGACTTGAGGAAACTGGTACTTTGAGGAGGTAATCCCGTAGGTATACTAGTAGGACCATAAAAAATTTGTAAATAGTTATAGGGTCCTATCAAGTTTGGTGGTGGAGGGTTTTGGTTTAAGTAGCCAACATTTGTTTGTGGATTTGGTATGCCACCTTGGAAAGGAGCATAAGGTTGGGACACTTGACCCCAGGTAGGATTTACAGTGCTTGGATAAGGTTGTCTGGGATGAGAAGGTACAAAATAATTTGACTGAGGATTCCCCCCCAGGCAGTTGTTGATTTCCTTAGAAGGGATAATTCCAAGGTTGGGTTTGTAATCCAGACGTATACTACCCATAAACTAGGTTGTGGCCCCCAACTTGAGGTTGACCTCCAATAGAAAGTTGATAACTGGAAGTAACCTAATGGCTTGTGCCTCCAAGTAAATTGGAGCTACTTGGGCCAGGACGATTAGATCCTCCAAGCAGTGGAGGAATACTAGGTCCCCCAGGTAAAAATTGAGTAGAAGTAGAAGTGAAACCGATAGCAACATTATACTCAGGTGGAATAAACAAAATAGGTCCTCCAGATGGACCCTGGGTAGGATTAGGAATATAACTACTAAGAGAATTATATCTAGGTGGAAGTGATGGATTTTATCTAAGCGAAAGTGGTGTTCCAATAGGATCTTGAATAGTTGTCAGACTTCCGGTAGACAATGATGCAACTTGTGGGACTATGGTAGAGCTAGTAAAATGGAGAGGAAGGATTATATGTGTACCAACCAACAATGGGTCGGAAGCTGTAACAACATTACTTGTCGTGCCAGTAAAATGATTTAGAGGCACTGCATAAGTATTCGAAGTAACTGATACATGGGATGATGTGGGTTGGTTTGGACTCATACCTAGTCTATCAAAAATATCATGTTTTGAAGGAGTCCTCCAAAAATATCGGGCTGAGACTAAACTAGGATTAAAAATTCCAAAAGTGTGAACAAGGGTTCTAAATGATTCACTGTGAAATGGTGGATCATCCACACCATACTCTACAAAATGTCCCAAAGGAATTATAATATAGTCTTCATCCACAATGTCTCCCGATGATTTTATTTGGAGAAGAGTAGGGTCTTGAATAACATTCAACAAACCTATTTACAGGGAGTGATGATTCGACCAATGGAGTAGAACTCCCGATCTCAGAGGATACATCGTTATTGACTTCTCCTTCAGGGGAAGGACCCTCTGGTGAAGCATGAAGGAAAGGGGTGTATTCTTTTGGTTCTTCTGGAGGTAATCCTTACATACTATGTGAACAAAGAGGGTCGTTGTTGGCCACACCGAATAAAGAATGAAAAAAATCTATGGCCAAATAAAGGAAACAAACAACAGTTCACTAATAAAATCTAGATATCAAGCACACAAAAAAACCTTCTTATTTCAAGATCACTAGTTGGTGATGAAATCCAATGTCGTGAGACAAAGACAAGAAGGGGCTGGGGTAAAGCAGGTGGAAAAATTACGTTGACGACCTGCTTAATGGAATTAAACCCTGGTGAAATATCCCACACATAATTGTGGGTATACCCTCCAAGGATCTCGAATGATTTTGGCCAACGTCGATTCCAGGTACCATGCAGACTTGCCCCTCTACAGTCACCTTGTGTAAAGACCCTAAAGAGATAGGCTACTAATATTACCAATTACGACAATGATGCCTGGGGAAGCAGTTGATAGTTCGATATATGCGCAAGGGAAGGGTATCTAAGCTCAAAATCTCCTCGAGAAGGTTGCCACAAGATTTTATTTTCAAGTGACCCCCAATAATACGCACATTCAGTACACTAGGACCAACAAAGAAGGGTGAGTAAGTTTGCTGGCCTTAATGCAACCTCGTTATTGACCCTTGTGTTAGAAGGGCTTCCTAAGACAAAATGTAGCCAGTGGATTTGACTCTCCCTATCATAAGATAATATTGTGTGTTTTGATTCTTTGGAGATTATTCCTCACAACATATTCCAAAGCGATATCCCTAGCTAATGTTGGTGTATAAGAGTTCTATAAATAAAAGTTACTAGATAAAGTTTACAATTATGATTAATTTTAATAGTTGTTGTTTAACTCATAAAGGACACAGAGATGAAACTGATGAAATGTTTGAACTTGACTCAACAATATGCAAAGAGAGATGAGATGCAATCGTTTCATTTGATGAACTCTAATTACATAAGAGAGAAGGCTTCCAAATACAACAAGTTGCAAAAATACAAATCCTATCAAATTTGAACAATCTCGATGTCAAATAATCAAATATATCGAATTTTCCAATTTTCTCTTTTAAAACAAAACTTGAATGCAAAAAATATCTTGTAAACACTACGAAGAGAAAAAAAAGCTTCAATTTGTTTTCTTTTCAAGTAAGAATAGAGATCTAAATCAAGAAGAAAAAGTTGTTCAAGAGAAAGAATGCACTCAGAACACAATTTTCCAAATTTAACTAATAATGCAACCAAAAATGTCAAAACAAGAAAACTCATTTGTCTAATGGAAACACAAATCATTTGGAAATCAACAACAAACCAAAACTCACAAAATATCATTAACAAGTTAACTGACAAGCACCCAAGGATGAAACCTAGAGATTATGACCTTGCAACGATAAGTCAAAGATAAAACTTTTGAAACTTATAAAAACTCTTAACACTTGAGAAATGAGAAATTTAGTTTAAAAATTGCAAACTAAGATGTGAAGAATCATTCAATGGGATCAAAAATTCATTCCAAGAAATAATGACAAATTTGGGCAAAGAGGAAAAATTGACTGTGACTCAAAAATTTTCTACAGGAATCGTCGTAGGCAGCAAAAGGATACAGTGCAACGATCAAGGATCATCACAGTCAGTGGGAAATACATAATGTGATGTCATCACACTGGTTTCCATAGGCAGGGTGCGACGATGAATTAAAATAAAGGAAAAATGAATAAAGGACAGGATTTCAAAATGAATTTTCAAGACCAGAGAGTCAACATGAATCACCCAATGAATCAGAGAATGAAAAACAACCAAAATCAGGTAAGCCAAAAGAAAAAAAGGAAGAAAAATACAAAAGAGGATGATCCCCAGTCTGGTCGCCAATTTTGTTACTAGACAAATCGATAAGTGCGGAAACAAACTGATCTCCCTAACTTCAACAAGAAACTAGAACAAAACAGAGAAAAATACACGCTTCTCCTTAGATTTCATTGTGATATAAACTAGTTCAATGAGGGATAAATGACATACCGTTTAAACATCGTTTGACCCTTTCTAGTGTTGTCCTTGCTCCATCCTCAAACTTGTGGGATATTGAACTTGTTTAAGAGACACAAACCAACAAATAAAGAGAGAAACAATATATATATTCCAGTGAAATCTATGTATAAGATCAAGGAGTTATACAATAAAAATGAAGACACTTTTATAGGGAATGAATGTATTGTTGCATTATATTGATGAAAGTGGAGAATACAACCTATGCCTTGATGTTGCAAGGTACCTTCCAATGGCTCTTTGCCTCAACACACACACCTTTGCTCCAATGTTTTTTATGAAGAGTATTCACAACCTGACTTGGAAAGCTAAAGAAAAGCTATCATAAGTGCAATTTTTAGCAGAATCCTTCAGGCATAAGCCAACCTATCCCTTCCCATGAGATATCCCTCCTTTTATAAGGTGAAGAGGTATGGATGAGGAGATTAGGATGATCCCACTAAATCAGAGAAGAAAATAAGATCCAAACTGATTGGAGGCCACCTCATCTTCTAGAAGATTCCATTCTATAACTTTCATGAATTTCACCTTTTTCCCTTGTTTGAGCATCATCGCACCCTAAGAAAAAGCAACTTGTGATGAAGCCACAACCCATTTTGGTGAAATATGAAACAATTAAGCATTGTCACACCTCAAGCATTTAGCATGGTGTGACGATATCCTTTGATATAGTTTTTAAGAAAAGAAAGATGATTCAATTTCTCAGGGAGAAAGTATAATTTCTTCAGTAGTTTTAGGGAACATAGAAGTAAGAAGTACACATATCATCGATGATCAAGGGGTGACCAAAATAATGTGAAACATAAGTTCTGAAGGAAACACCCTTCTAGCACAGATTTGAACTTGACATTCCTGCTAAGGTAAACTCAAAAGGTCTCCAGGACTTAGATGTTTCAGTTAATCCTACCCAGACTCTCGTGTGGATTCACATCCCATAAATCTCTAGAAGCTAAACTGAGGTAAATCGAATACCATGTAAATATAATAGTTTACAGAAGAAAATGATCATTTCTAATAGCTATTCAAAGAATTCAAAACTTAACCATAAACATAGACATTCAATCATCGCATCCAATGTATTACACAAAGTATGAAAATACTTATCAGAACTGGAAAATGTGAAGGGACTGCTAAAAGGGGTGCACATTTCCACCCAACCATAGGCAAAACCACTCCTGAAGGATTCACTGTTGGCCACCCCTGACCTAGACCATGATTCTATGAGACAGATTCTTTATCCTTTCTCCATGACAGTCAGGGAAGAAGGTTACTCTCCTCCTCCCACGGGATCTTGTCAATCGGTTTTCTCTACACCAAGAAAGGAGGTCTTCACGAGCACTTCATCAATCACTCATCAACCTTGTTTATAAACTTGTATAAAGACCCTTCCCATCGCTTCTTTCAGCCAAAATGATCTTTCTTCTTCTCTTTCCTCTCAAATCCAGAGTTGAAAACATGCTCTCTTCTCTTATGGAGCTTGTTTTCTCTACTCTTCTTCCTTGCAGATTTTCCTTTGTCCCCCAAATTAATTCCTTTATTTCCTTCCTTAGCAAGGTTTCATGGGTCTGAATCCACAACACATGGTCATGCTTGTAATCCTTACATATGGGTACCATTCCCCATCTCCTCTTTAACTCTTGAGGAGGGCCTTCCAACTACCAACCTGACTGGTAAATCATTTCTGGTTCAGAGGATTGTTGAGAAATTACATCTAGTAAGTATTGGTTTGGTGAGTGTCATCTCAAACATTCTTGGTTTCCCTCACCATATCTCTCATAGCATCCATGGTCTATCTTGGAAAACTGCCCCCCTTTCAATAGTTGTGCAACACATAACCATTTTCTATTAATAACATAAAATTCATACATGGCCCTTTTATACAAAGGTTCATCAAATAAAACATCATCAAATAAAACATTCACACATATTTAGTCCGTCTTAGTCTCTTGGCCATTTATAGTTATATTTACAAACCGAGGGAAACATTGGTGTTACAATGGTTAGTAAAATTTGAAAGGTAAAATAAGATGAAAAAAATCCCGATTGCAGTAAAATATTCGTGAGTGTTGTGGGAAGGTGAAAACCTGATATTGTTATGGAAGGAAAAATGTCAACAGTAATATATGAAAGGTAAGACACTACAAAAATTTTCCGAGCATGGTGAGAACCTGGTAGTATTGTGGGAAAAGTCCCACATGGTAAAGTATCTAGTAAAGTCCTCGCGGGAAGAGACAATCTGACAGGATTGCGGGTGTAATATTTGTGTGGAGAAAGTATCGCGGGAATAATTTTTGAGGGATAATATCGTGGGGAGAAATTATCATGGGAAGAAGCTTTGCAAGAATATCACATATCTTAAAATTCCAACAGATTCAGTTCATGAAGTATTTCCCACAAGACTTATGGGTTGCGGGCTGTAGAAACATTAAATGTACAATTTTCTCGTGACCTTGATGAGAAAAATCTGCGAAGGAAATTCCACTAGGATTGTGGCCTATGGGCTTTAGATAATATCATAAATCTGGTTGAATTTACATTTCGATGAGGAAAACTCGAAGGGGGGAGCCCGATAGGCTTGCAAGTTCCAGAGAGAAACAAAATTCAATGAAAATAAAAGTTGGATTTGGATGCCATGTAGGATAGGACACGTCACCTGACACATATGAGGACATGTAGGATTGAAACATCAGATGGATGCATTAGATTGAGTAAATATTGCACGAATATAGATAAGGAAAGTGGTGAGTATCTAGCGGGTAAACGAGGTTCAAGATTCCATCGACTGGGAACTTGTAATTCCACATGTGAGATCCAATATCTTAAAAAATGCATGCTATAAGAAACTCTGAAATGAACGAACCAAACTAGACAGTCCATTAAACTAGGAAATTAATATGGGTCGTTGATTTAATGAAGAGAAAATGAGTTCTATAGTTTTGTCGTGACTTAGGAATCTAGAAAAATTACTAATTCATGGCAGAAACGTCTGCTAAATTTTAGAGTTTCCATTATTTAACAGGTGCAAAGTGAAAATCATGAACAAGACCCAACCCATTATAAAAACAAAATTCATTACAATTCATAAAAAAAATATAAGAAAAATCAAGGAAAAAATAGAATAGAAACAAATAAACATGCAATGTAAAAACTACAAAGTAGGATTAAATGATAAAATCAAATATTTAAATATGGATCTTTTTATTTTTAACAAAAATAAATGGGAGGTTGTTACAAGTAAAACAATGAATGACATACCGAGAGAAACAATTATCTCTATAAACCACCTAAAGGCCTTTACTTCACATTTGAAAATTAAAGATATGTTTAGTGACTGAAGGAATTTAAAAAAACAAAACATGTGTACCACAATAATGCCAAGTTTTTTTAAAGTTATAAATCCATATTTCAAGTACTTATAATCTATATATCATTCTCAAAGAGTAAATTAGTGAGGTTGTTTTCCTGAATTTTCCATAAACTCCATATGGGATTTGTTTTAACATAGGTTTCTTTTGTATTTTTATATAAGTGTGTTCCTCATTGTTTTTTTCTTGATATTGCTTCACTACCAACGAGCGTCTATAGCCCCAAAGAAGATTCCTCAGTATCATACAAGAATTGTCTCACTTCCAATGAGTGTCTATATCCCTAAAATGTTTACTTAGACTTCCCACACTAATCATAGTGCTTTCTACTTCCTATTTTATAAAATGAACACCCATTTTAGATTTGTATAATAGTATTTGTTATGCAATTGGGTGTCTAGGAAGTGGGGTGATATAAGAGTTGTTTTGATGTAGTAAGAATATGTTGTGCTTTTAAATTTTAACATGGAGATATCCAAAGTATCCATCAATATTGTGAACAAATTATTAATGTGAGGTGGATGGGACAATAACAGAATGACAAATAGGAACTTTCCTTTACTACAAAATTACTGATACATTTCTTTCAAGGATTATGTGTTCCACCAAAACAATTTATCACTATCCAATGGTAAATGAATTTGATACATGTATTCTATATAGAGAAGCCCCTGGATTGTCCATGACTTTAAAATATATCTCTAGTGGATGGTCAAAAGTTGAAATTATTGCATCAACCTCAGAATTTTTGCAAATGAAAATAAAAAAAGAAAAAATCAAATAACATAAATTTAATAGAAAGAGATAAACGAACGAGAAAAGAAAAAAATAAAAACCAAAATTCTAATATTTAAAATACTAATGATTACTACTAGAAGTGGTCAAGAAAAATATTTCTTTAGAATTTGATCATTCACGGGGATGATTTCAGTCTCCCCTTCCAAAGATTTCAAAATGTATGTTGAAGGGCCAATCTTTTGTTGATTAATTGGGTTGGTTGTCATTGATGTCAACCCTTGAAGCAAGTTCGGTAGCAAATTTTGGTATCCCCAATAGTATGGTTAAGGCACACAATATTGTTTGAGATATAAAGGTATGAATATCAATGTATTTGCAGGTAAGAATATCCTAGATGGATAGTACATATCATTCCATTTCTAGTGATATGTGGAATGTCACATAAATCTTCACGGTTAGAGAGTTATGGCCTTGTGAAGTTGAAGAACCCTCTTGAGTCATCTAGAAGCCCCCAGAATGTCAAAGAAGTCAAATTATTCTAGAAACCCCTAGAAGAAGTTGACTAGTCAATATGGGGGAAACTAGGAGTTAATCTTGGGTTAAGTTGCTGGAATAAGAAAATAATTAAAAATAAATTAGTTTCAACTAGAAGTGGAGAGTTTACTATTTGTGGATAAAGTTGTTATAAGTGGAAAAGTGGTTAGAAGTGGGTTATCCATAAAATAAGAAAGTTGGGTTAAGTTGGTTAGAAGGTAACCCCTAGAGGAAGCTACTTGTAGAGTATAAATAAGAGAGCAAGGGTCTCCTATTACCACCTATTGAGAACATTAAATATATATTATTGTGTAAGGTTTATTTTAGGTACTCATTGATACATCTGAAGTTACACAAGTATGAGGTAGCATGAAGGGTTGACGACGAAACTTTTGAAATTGCAGAATTACTGAAAAAACTCTAGTTTTTTAGGTGTACATGGGCTACAGTGGAGTAAGACACGTACATACTCGGGATGAAGGAGAACATGGCCTGTACATATGTTGTATGAAGAAGAAGAGGTCACGTATAGTTGGAAAAATCCATGAAATCTTGAGTAGATGAAGATGCTAAGTCTCTAGAGTCTGAAAGCAAGATCACATGAAGGTTCTATAGTGATCAGGTACAAAAAATCTATCTACAGGTTCAAAAGGTATGTCTTGTTTCTATGTGTAGTTGGATATTGTTATCTACAAGAGATATGGTTATGGGGTTTGAGGATTTTTCGTAGAGAGGTTGTTGGTTGTATGGAACCTATGGTATGAGCTAGATCTATAGAAATACAACACTGGTATGTTGGTATTATTCATTGGTAGATCTTCTTGGTTGAAGTTTTGAGATATAGCTATATTTTTGGTACATGGTGTAGCACTTTTGGTTGTGAAGTGATTGTGAAGTTGTTTGTGAAGTTTGAGGCTGCATATTAGTAAGGGTTTGATGTCTAGTCCATGTGAGGGTTATTACACGTGTTCATGATTATAGACACACATATGGAACATAAATAGAGAGACACAGATGAACTTGATTAAGGGATATAGAGGATGATATATGCATAGGGAACATCTCAAGATAAGATAGAGTGACATGTTGTGGGTTGATGTGATAGATGAAACAATGTGTTTGAAGTTTCAAAAAAGGTGAAAACCCTAGATTTCTGAAGGTGTATGCAAGCTGCAATATAGACATGTTGCATACGTACGCAGGCTGTAGTATAGACAAGACATGTACATACGCAAGCTGCAACATATACATGTATATTTATTTGTACAAGCTGACATTTGGTATAGGATTGATTACATGATTTTGGTACAAGTTAGGTACAAGTTGTTGGCACATATTGGTACAGGTTTAGAGTGGTTTATCTCATAGTGATAGTGTGGTGGTGGTTTCATCATTTTACTTGACACTTATATTTCAGGGTGGTTGGATGGGGCAAGGATAGGTGGTTGTAGTCAGAGAACATAGGGGGTTGTATCCTCCTTCTAGTTGTAGCCAAAGAATTGGGGAGTCGGAGCTTCCCTCAGGTTGTAGCCTAAAAATATAGGGGGTTGGAGTCTCCTTCCAGTTGCAGTTGGAGAACAAAGGAAGTTGGTGCTTCCAATGAATGTGATTCTTAAAGACATATTAAAAAAATCATTTCATGGTTTTCTCCCGCATTGGGTTTCCACGTAAAATATTGGTGTAATGTGTATGTGTATGATTTTTCATTGTTCATGGTTTATTTTCTCTGCACTTGTTGAATGATAATGGTATATTTATCATAAAGATAAAAAACACTTATTTATTGTGGTTAAAAGGATTAAAAAGATCTATTATTGATTCAACCCCCTCTTAGTAATCCAAAAATTGGTATCAAAGCGTATTCCTTCATAAATCAGTTTAACCAATGAAAGGTAGATCATGGAGAGCAACAATATGTATAAAAATGGAATACCACAGTTGGATGGACGAAACTATGCATTCTGGAGTAGAAGGATGAAAACATATGTACAAGAACATGGATTTGAGGTTTGGAAATTAGTTGTAGATGGATATAAACAACCAACCATTCCTCCAACAAATTAAAATGGAAGGAAACTCAATTGAAAAAATTCAAAAGCCAAAAATGGACTCTTGAATGGTCTGGTTGATTCAGTATATGTTAAATATATGCATTGTAGCCCCACAAAGGAGATTTGGGACAAACTTCAAAATATTTATGAAAGAAATGAAAAACTCAAGGAAACAAAGCTTCAAACTTACAGAGGTAAATTTGAATAGATGAAGGTGAAGGAAGATGAGAATATTGCATCTTACTTCTTACGAGTTGATGAGAAAGTGAATGTAATCAGAGGATTGGGAGAAGAAGTTGATGAATCTATATGGTGGTTGTGGAGCTTGATTATCTTCCTGATTCATAGGTCTTTGTTTTTAGTCATGTTTATACCCCATGAAGACTTTACACCCCAGAAGAATGTACACTCCTCCATGCGGTGGAGTTACCCCCCCTGCGGGGGTTCGGGGGTGAAGCCCCCGAAGGAAATATTACGTTGTAAATGCATATTGTAATTTCATAGTAAAGATGGACCGTTCATTATAAGGTCATAGATATAACGATATAAGTTATGTTAAGGTTTTTTTTCCCTATAAGGAAACCCTCTTTTATGAGGGAAATGTATTGCGACTATGTGTCATTGCAAATATTGTATTATGAGAGAGTAGACTATGAGAGAAAGAGGAAGAATTTACAATGGGTGTGTTGTAGGTTGTATCCCTTCATTTACTGGATAATAATAAAGGAAGGACCTAGAAATTTATCTGGTGGACATATCCCACACTGGGTGAACCACGTATATCTGTGTCTCTATTGTATTGTGTGTCTTCTGTGTTTTATTTCTGAATTTGTTTTATTTTATTGCTCCATGATCCTGATTTTCTAACAATTGGTAAGTTTAGGGTCGATAAATTTAACGACCAAAACTACCAGTTATGGAATATGCATATGGAAGATTATTTATATCAAAAGGATCTATTCCTACCATTGAGTGGAATAAAAAATAAGTTGACATCCATGAATGATGAAGAGTGGGAGATTCTTGATAGAAAGGATCTAGGAATGATACAACTAAGCTTGGAAGTGTCGATGTATTTCAATATTTTGAAAGAAAAGACAACGAAGGAGATGATGGACGGATTGGCTAAAGTGTATGAAAAACCCTCAACATCCAATAAGGTATTTCTAATGAAGAGATTATTTAATATGAATATGTGAGAAGGTGGGTCTGTTGTAGATCATTTAAATGAATTTAATAAAGTTACTATTAAACTAAGTTCTATAAAAGTGGACTTTGATGATGAGGTCATAGCTCTTCTAATCTTTTTCTCATTACTAGAAAGCTGGAACGACTTGGTCATGGCTGTAAGTAACTCTGTCTCTGGTTCAAACACTTTAAAATTTGATGATGCTATTGGTGTTATCCTTAACGAGGAAATGTGATGGAAAAGAACAAGTTTGACATCATGTAATGCATTGAACATAGAGAACAAGGGAAGACAAATAAATAGAGGAAAGGGCTTAGGAAACCGTAGAAATTATAGGAAGGGAAAATCCAAATCCAGACTTGGAAATGTAGAGTGCTGGAATTGTGGGAAGAAAGGACATCTAAAGAAATACTGTAGAGCTCCAAAGAAATAAAGAGATGAACAACAAGAGAAAAATCAGAAAGCAAACGTAACAGGTGATGTGTTACAAGATTCTTTGATTCTTTTTGTAGATAATATTTCTGAGTCTTGGGTAGTAGATTCAAGGGCTTCATTTCATGCCACCCCATAGGAAACATTTTCTAGATTATGTTCAAGGTGATTTGGACAGGTTCATTTGGATGATGATGCACCATGCAAAATTGTTGGAATGGGAAAGGTAAAAATAAAGCAAAGGAATGGAAACCAATGGTTGTTGAAAGAGGTAAGACATGTTCCATATCTAAGGAAAAATTTAATTTCAATAGGGAAGTTGGAAAGTGAAGGTTGTATATCCATATTTACAGATAAGGTGTGGAAGGTCACCAAAGGATCATTGGTGATATCAAAAGGAGAGAAAGTAGGTACAATGTATTTATGTATTGGTAATATTGACACTTATATGTCTTTAGCTTCTACAAGAGTGGATACATCACCGTGGAATCATAGGATTGGACACATGAGTGAGAAGGGGATGCAGATACTTCAAAAGATAATTTTGTTGTCATATCTTAAACAAATTGATTTGGATTTCTGTGAGCATTGTGTTTATGGAAAACAAAAGAGATTCATATTTATCAGAGTCGGTAAATAATAGAAGAGTGAAAGGTTAGATCTTGTGCATATATATGTATGGGGACCAGATTAGGTATCATCTCTTTGTGGCTCTCATTATTATGTTACATTTATTGATTATGCAACTAGAAAAACTTGGGTTTATTGCATTCAGAAAAAATCTGTTGTTTTTGATAATTTTAAGAAATGGAAAGCTTTGGTTGAGAATGAGTCAGGAAAAAGGTTGAAGTGTCTTAGATCTGAAAATGGAGATGAATATCCAACAAGGAGTTTGATGATTAATTTTGATACCATGGGATTTTTAGAGAGAAGACAGTTCCAAGAACACCACAAGAAAATGGTGTGTCAGAAAGGATGAACATGAAAATCATGGAGCGTGTAAGGAGTATGAGATTGCATGCTAATTTTCCCTTACAATTATGAGAAGATGTTGTAGATACTATTGTTTACTTAATAAACAGAGGACCTTCAAGCTCTTTGGATGATAGAATTCCAGAGGAGTCATGGACAGGTAAAAAGGTAAACTATTTTTTTTTGAATACTTTCGGTTGTGAAGCATTTGTCCATATTGATAAGGAAAATAAAACAAAGATTGAGGAAAAATCCAAGAAATGTACCTTTATTGGATACGGTGTACCTTTTTTGAAATGTACCTTTTTTTATTATCTCTTATGGGATTATGAAAAGAACAAAATCATTAGGAGTAGAGATATCATATTCAATGAGAAGGTCATGTACAAATATCATTTGTAGGGAAAGATACAAGAAAAAGAAAAACTAGAATACATAGTGCTTGATGAGATTGCAGAGAAAGAAATTCCAAAGGTACCAAAAAATCAAAATGTACAATAATAGGAGAAAAAGGAACCTCAAACTCCTGCAAGTGTTGTTAGAAGAACTACTCTCCTTCATTTTATTATTTATTGTTGATTGATTCTGGTGAACCATAATGTTATGAAGAAGCAATGCAGGTAGACACCAAATAGAAGTGGGAGAAAGGTATGAAAGACGAAATGGATTCCCTGGAAAATAATCAGACTTGGGATTTGGTTTAGTTTCCTATAGGAAAAAGAGCATTATAGAATAAATGGGTTTACAAGTTGAAGGAAGAAGATGGAGAAAAATAATGGTACAAGTATAGACTTGTTGTAAAGGGGTTTGCACAAAAGAAAGGTATATATTTGGATGAAATATTTTCTCCTGTTGTTAAAATGAATTCAATTAGGACTATTTTAAGTCTCATGGCAGTATAATATTTGCATCTTGAATAGTTAGATGTAAAAACAAATTTTCTCCATGGGTATTTGGAGGAAGAAATTTATATGCGGCAACCACAGGGGTATGAGGTCAAAGGGAAGTAGAATTTGGTATGTAGGCTGAAGAAGAGATTGTATGGCCTAAGGAAAGCTCCAAGGCAGTGGTATTTGAATTTTGACAGGTTTATGACAAAACAAGGTTATAGTAGATGTCATTCTGATCACTGTGTTTATTTTAAAAGGATAGAAAATGGAAGCTATATTATCTTGCTATTGCATGTAGATGACATGCTTGTTGCAGGGTCTAATATGCAAGATATACATGTGCTCAAGAAGAAATTATATAATTCATTTGCAATGAAAGATTTGGGTGTTGCAAAGAAAATCCTTGGTATGAGAATAATAAGAGACAGGAAAGATCACAAATTGACATTGTCTCAGGGTGAGTACATAGAGAAGGTGTTGGAGAGGTTTAGAATGTAGAATGAAAAACCAGTTAGTACACCTTTGGCCAACCATTTCAAATTAACTAAGGAAATGTGTGCCAAAACATATGAGGAGATAAAATACATGTCCAAGGTCTCTTATTCATCAACAATTGGCAGCTTGATGTATGGAATGGTTTACACAAGACCATATATTGCACATGCAGTGAGAGTTGTGAGAAAGTATATGAAAAATCTAGGTAAAGAACATTGGGAGGTAATAAAGTGGATTCTCAGGTATTTGAGAGGTATTTCTACTCATGCATTATGTTTTGGAGGTTCAAAAGATGTTCTATAGGGATATGTTGATTTAGATATGGCAGGTGATAAAGATAGCAGGAGGAGCACCACAGGGTATGTTTTTACTATAGGTGGAACAACAATAAGTTTGATTTTGAAACGGAAAAAGGTTATTGCACTTTCAACAAAATAGGTAGAGTATGTTTCTACTACAGAGGTTAGTAAAGAGATGATTTGGTTACAAAGATTTAGGGAGGAATTGGGAAAGAAGCAGGAGAATAGTAGGTTGTACTATGACAATGAGAATTCCATTCATTTTGCAAATAATTCATAGATCCATTCGAAGACTATGCATATAAAACTCAGGTACCATTTCATATGATTCATCTTGGAAGATGGATATTTGAAGTTGGAAAAGATACACACTAGTTAGAATCTTGTAGACATGTTAACAAAGGGAGTAACCAAGGAGAAACTGAGTTCCTACTCAATTTCAATTGGTATTCAAGGATGAAGGTGAATATGAGAAATTTTCCAGGTCTAAGAAGGATCATAGTCCAGTAGATATAACAATAATGGAGTTGTTGAGATCAGTCTCCAAGTGGGAGATTTTTGGTTGTGGAGCCTGATTATTTTCCCGATTTAGATGTCTTTGTTTTCAACCATGTTTATACGCCATGAATAATTTACATTCTTGAATAATGTACACTCCACACGAGGAAGTGCAGGAGGGGTTACCCCCCCTGCAGGGTCCAGGGGAAAGTAGGCCCTCGAAGGAAAAAATGACTTGTAAATGTATATTGTAATTTCATCGTAAATATGGACCATTCATTATAAGGTCGCAGATATAACAATAGAAGTTATGATAGTGTTTTTTTCCCTAGAAGGAAACCCTCTTTTATGAGGGAAATGTATTGAGGCTATCTATCATTGCAAATATTATATTTTAAGAGAGGATACTGTGAGAGAAAGAAGAGGAAGTAACAATGGGTGTGCTATAGGTTGTATCCCTTCATTTGCTGGATAATAATAAAGGAAGGACCTGGCAATTTATCTGGTGGATGTAGCTCACACTAGGTGAACCACGTATATATGTGTCTCTATTGTATTGTGTATCTTTTGTGTTTTATTTCTGAATTTTATTTTATTTTATTGCTCTATGATCCTATTTTTCTAACACTATAATTGTTCAAAAGGTACTAAGATCTCTTTCAATGATATTTAATCCTAAGATCTCAACACTAGAATAAAGAACATATATGGACTCAATAAGCATGGATGAACTACATGGAATTTTCACAACCTATTAAATGAGAACCAAACATGTGAATCTAGTTACAAAAGAAGAAACATTCAAAGCATCCAAGAAGTCAAAGAAAAATGGAAAGAAAAAGGCAAAGTCAGATAGCAGTAGTAGTGACATCTCAGAAGATGATGAATAAGTAGCCAACTTCGTCAGAATACTAAAAAAGGGAACTAACGACAAATACAGAGGTAAACTTCCATTGATTTGTTTTAATTATGATGGTATTGGCAATGTTTCTAATAAATGTCCCCATAATAAAAAGAAAAGAAATGAAGAAGATGATTCAAATAGAAAACAAATGTACAAAGGAAAGAAAACCAAAAATAAGTTCTTCAAGAAAATATTTTGCACAAAAGAAGATAACACCTCATTAGATGAAGATGAAGACAGTGAAAGCGAGACTAAAAGGGTTCTATTCATGGAAGTAGAAGACTCCAATGAAGAATGCACTGAAGAAGAATATGAAGAGGGAGAAGTTGACTATAGAGAAGAATTGATGAGTGCCATAGAAGTTATAAAATGGGAAAAGAAGAAAAACAAGTCACTACAGGAAGAAATAAAAAGAAAAAAAGGAATCTCAAAGTTCCAACTCTGAAGAACTAGAACATATGATCACTAAATTAAAAATTCAAGTTTAAAAAGAAAACATAATTGAAGAAGCACTCAAGGAATAGTTAGAAGAAAGAGACAGGATCATTGGAAATTTGGAATCATAGATTGTCATAGTGAGAAAAGAGCTTCAAAATAAAAATCATGTAGAATATAGCTTTAAAGTTTTGGATAACATTATTAATAGTCAGAGACCAAATGATGACAAGCCTGAACTTGGATACAATGAGACATAAAAGGGATCAAACTCCAAAACAAAAGATCAAGAAATACATCGAAGAAGTTATGCATAAATAGTCAGAGGAGACAAGAAGTTTTACAAGGAAGATCACAGGGACACTCCTCCACTCAGAAGATTCAAATTTCATAATCAACGACAATCAGAAACAAGCAAGCCTCAAGAAAAAGAAGGATTCAGAAGAGTAACTCCTTTAAGAAGATCTTCAACTCCCAGGTATCAAACTAGATTCTTTGGTTTATGTTATTCATGTAATAATTTTGGACATAAGCTGTAAATTGCAGAGAAAATAGAAGAAACATAAAAAACTATGGAATTCATGCACAAAATGGTTATCCAAGAAGGCCTAGTGAAGCACAGAGAAGAAGCTACAAAAAATTTGAGTCCTTGATCACTGAAGTGGAATGATACAAGTGCAACAACTTTGGACACATAGCCAAATATTTTAGCATGGCAATCCTTCAGAGATAATCACAACATAATGACAACAATCACATACATGAACTTCAACAAATAATATGGATAAGAAAGAAGAATAAGTATAACAATGAAGAATGCACACTCGCTCTACAAGCTAAATGTTACAACAAAATTTTCCTCACTCCATGCAACTTGATTGGATGGCCTTCCATTACCCTATATAGACTTGAAGTCCCCTTTTTGTTCATTCCAGAGATAAAAATGCACATTTTACACATATACATGCCCTATCTATTATACACCAAGCGTATATGTAGGTTGCTCCACTATAGCCTGCATACATCGGGTTTGGTGCTCAAAATTAAAAATTATGTCAGGTTTCCATGCCATGTGATGAGATCCATGATCCTTGACCTTACATATACTAGAAACACTCTGAATCAACCCTTAAGTTCCATTTGAAGGCTATAAATTGAGCCATATCCAAGCCTTGAGATAATTTAGAAATTCAACTTTGAGAGCAAAAACACTCCGGAGAAATTTTACTTCATATTGAGTCTGCATCTCTTTCTCCTTGAAAGTATGAAATTCTTGTGTTCAACCCCTAATCTCTTCCTTATTTTTGATGGAGAACCTCATTGACTCCTATATATGAGCTTTCCTTTGTGGAGGATTGAAGTGGTGGAGGCTGAGATGGAGGGACTTAGTTTCTCGGTTCCGATATGTCTCGTTACAGAAATTTGTCACCTATGTACTTCTGCTGATTATTTTAATAGAAATACTCTTTTCTCGTCCAATTGATGTCTTGAAAATATTTGAATTATTATTCCATGGGTGTATTTTCATGTATGTTAATGGATTATGCTAATTTATATGATGGCATTATATATTATCACCATATGATTGTGTATCTTGATTGTTGAGGACAAATTTCAGGTATAAAGATTAGGGTTGTGTGCTCAACGATGGTCTTCTTCGAACGTATAAACGAGGTAGGCTCTTAGCATGGTCTTTTTAGCATTTCATTTATATATCATACTTGGGATTATAGTTGATTTCTGGTTGTTGTTCTTTATGTTGTGGTTTACCCTTAGCGATAGAGATATTTTCCTTGTAATAGAATTGGCAACCATACTGGGGAATGATCTCCTTTTTGGGGTTTCAAGTGTTTTTCTCCTTGATTTCCTCTATGTTTTCCTGAGTTTCCTTGTCTCCTATTGCTTGAAAACCTACTTTTTACCTTGTATCTAAGTTTCTTTTCCTAACATTTTCCCTGGCAGTGTTTTTCTTGCTATACACAGTTTTTCCCTTGACAGACGCATACATACATGAGCTTTATTTCTTTAGGGAGAATATATACATCCTTGTTTCTAAAAGAGTCAGGTACATCATCTCTTAATTCTTGATGGATGAGTTTGGTGTTTTTTAGGTGAGTTTTGTTGGTTGTTGAGTCTTATTGGGTCCCTATTCTAATTGTTAAGTGCATATAGAGTGATAGGAATCCTTTTTATTGTTTAATTTTTGGGTCTATTTCTTTCTTGTCATATTTTTCATTGTTGTCCTTGCACATTGGTCTAAGTGTTTTCTTCTTGGTATCCTTCTTGGATTGTCTCTTTTTGCTTGCAGTAGGGTCTTCCTATGAGGTTGTCATTCACTCCTTGCATTTTCTCTTTTTTTTATATATAAAAAAATAAAATATTTTCTTCTTTTCATTGTACTTATGGAATTTTCACTTTTGATTACTTTGCATCGATTTTGACAAATTTGAAAAGATTATACTTCTTTGAAATTGTAGAAATTGCATTGGAAATACTGCATTTAGAATCATGCCATCTCTTTGAAATTCAATACTAGTACTTAAAAGTGTTTTTATATTTTCTTCATTTTATATGCTGAGTCGTAATGCCACCAGTTTCATGACCACACCTCTTGAGTAAGAAGAAGCCATTAAAATTAATGATGATTAATTAAAATTTATTAGAAATGATTTTGTTTTTTAGAGTACACAAACAAGTATAGGACGTAGGGCCTTGGAATAGGATTTTGTGAGTAAACTTCTCCAAGGATATTAAAATAAACATATGTGTCTGACCAGGGAGTGGTGCAACCCATTGTGTAATCGATGACATCAGGAGTCTCCGCTCACACCAGAGTTAAGAATGAGGTTGCACAAAGTTGGTTGTAGAGATATCCCTTTAATACCTTCCTAGTGTCAGAGATATTTATGGGGTTCTATTCATATTTGGGGGTCTCACTAGTACCTTTACCTCCATGAGAGGCGGTGATTTTGAGATTTCAGGATTCGTTACCCTACCCATATGGTGGAACATAATTATGACTTCTCACGTATGCATTAGTTATATTGCGGTGAATATAGTTGCTTGACATAGGTAGCTAGATAGGCTACTTGCAGGGGTTATTTTGCAGGTAACCTGAGTCAGATAAGGGTCGGGAAACACACAACCTTTAAGGAGGATTACCTCTCTCGGGGGATCTGACCGATTGCATTGTTAAGCTCACGAGGGCCCTTATAAATGATTTTGATACCTCCAATGTTTTAAAGGGAGTCCCAGACACCTCTTGAGCGAGACATAGCTACTCTTGTATGGGAGGCCCCTTTGAACCACTACATCTTGTTTTTGTGCATTGACATTTGTGCTTTATTTTGGTGTGCAATTTGATTATTAATTGGCCCTAAGATTTTGTTTTATATATTGATTTCTAAGTCATTGTGGAGTAAGAAGAACCTCCTTTCCGGTCTCTTCGTTTGTTGAAGTTACCACTGCGTCTTGATCCTTTACCGAAGCCTCCTTCTAAAATGTGTAGAGTTAATAAATGTGGTACTTATATCTCCACCTCCCAATGTGGGTGCCGAAGGTTCCCTCATCTAGTGCTACCCAACCTGTGAGTTCTTCTCGACCCACAGAAATAAACCCTTTTAGATCTTTTTTTGGTATGCTGAGTCATGATTATCAGTCAATACCTTTGGTGTCTAATCCCTTTTCTTTTGGTATGCCTGACATGACGTCACAACTCTCATTCTCAGTTTCAATGACTAATGTGAATCCTAGTTTTGGGTCTAGGGGAATGGCGCCTCCTTATGTTCCTTTATCATTTGGTGGAGGTCATATTTCCCAAAAGAATCCTACAGTTGGAGGTTGTAATCCTCCTTCCTTCAGGCCTAATCCTAGCTTCAATTCTCTGGGATGGAGTGCTCAAATGGGAAGACAATTCACTTCCTATATTTCATCTTTCCCCTCTTCCTCCATGTTGATTTCAACAAATGCATTTATTATGGAGAATCCCCCTCTGTCCTCTGGTGTTCCATCTAGAGGGAGTTAGTTTCATAGTATGGAAAACCCCCAACATGAATTTCCTTCATCTCGAGGAAATTTATATAATCCTTATCATGCTGCTTCCGCAGGTATGGTGCCCTTACAACTTTTCATGAATAAGTATGGAGGAGGATATTGTCCAACTGGACAAGGCCATGGTATATACCGATGTTGGATTACTGAGAGGGGGG
>ML788745.1:671258-684904 GCA_009831015.1 Picea engelmannii | reverse complement strand
CCGGGAGGTGGTTCTGCCATAGTCGGCCCAGCTGAGGTAAGAATTGGTATTGGTGGAGCTTTGAACGAAGGTTGTTCCGGGAGGTGGCTCATGTTGGGAGTCGGCAACCAGGGAAAAATAGCCAGACCGTCCATTCGCTCTGATGCCAAAACAAGAGATGAAGGAACGGTGTTCGACGAAATGAGGGGAGAAGAATAGGATGAAGGCGACGTTGGCGACGAGATGGGGGGGCGACAAGGTCTCCATGGGGAGCCTCTGCGCGGGCGCCTTCGATGCCGAGGCATGAGACACGTCTCGTGCTAGCTAGGGGGCGTTGGGTAACGGGGGTGGCGGCAGGGAGCTTGCAGCCAGAAACAAACAACACCGAGCTTACAGGTTGCAGAAAACTCAAACGGAGACTGCCCCGAGGAGAACCAAGTGAGGCTCGCGCAGGGAAAGACGAGAAACAAACAGAGGTCGGCCATGGAATGAGCGTAAAGGGGAGAGAGGCTGTGTTGTAATGCTCCTCGTGCCATGGTTAATGGAAAATTAATGCCTGCGTAGGGTGGCGTCCGAAGGCACGAGCCCTTCACGTGGCGTAGTGCCTTGCTGGCAACCCTCGCCTCCTCATTGTGCCGCATGGGACACAATATCACCCCATCTGGGGTTGTAAATTCCAATATTACAATTTAAAAATAATAATGTTTAATTATGTTAGAAAACTATTTATTAATTATTTTATTGACAAAAATATTACTAATTTAATTTGGTTTGTAAATTTCAATATTATAATTTATTATTGACAAAATTGCAAGCATCAAATTTACGAATTTACGGTACACAATCTTTTCAAAGCTCTCCTCTGTGTATGAATGTATTCCTCTGTTTGATCCTTGCTCTGCTCTGTTTGATCCTTGCAATTCTTCAATGCTATAAAAGCAAACTAGTCTTCTATTCTTCATGTATTCTGTGTAAAAGAAGGTTACATATACCTTGCGTACCAGTACCGAAAACTAGCGCCATTGACCAACTTAGCCGAAAACTAATGTTTCCCAAGCAGTTGCAAAATTGTTCTTCACCTTTGTATCATTGTTTCCCGAGCTAAGTTTGTTATTTTGTAGTGGAAGGATTATCTTATTTAAGTTTTAGCTATGCTAGATTGTTTGAAGTTTGCTTATTTAGATTTTAAATTTATTTGGATTGCAATGTAACTTTGTCAGGTACGTCTATTTATTAGTCCCTGCCGTAGGCATAGAGGGACTATAGTGATCGATAAATCATTGACTTCATATTAATTTGTCCTTTGACCACAAATATTTCCATACTAGCTATTGTTGGAACCAGGGAAATGAAAACATCGTTTTTTATATAAAAAAATTACCATATTTGTCATGATCTGATTGGACAAGGGATTGGAGGTCTTATTGCCGGATTCACTATTCCCAATGTTATATATGTTGGCATATCCAAAGTATTTGATCGTATATGGTCTTTTTGAATCATATATTTTGTTATGCATTCGTCGAAGGTGGATTAATGCTAGCATTAGTTCAAATGTTTGGTTTAACATTTTATGCTAGGCAAATTTATGGCAATGTTTGATATGTTGGCATATCCAAGTTTGGCCTTCGAATACATTCTCTGGTGTTCGAACTATTGTTACAAAAATATAATAATTTTTTTGGGATACGCCAGAGACTTGCCACATTACATTTTTTTCTTAAATGTTTACAGAGCATTTCTGACGGACTTAAATGTTTACCTAACAGGCTTGGTAGCATTCAATGGTTGCTTAACAGGCTTGTTACAATACATTTTCTTTTTTTTTTTAAATTTATATGCTTCAACGACATTGCTGGTTCACTGGTTCATGTTTGTTTTATGCATCTCCCCTGATTTCTTATTTGCATGTTGTTGTTGTTCTTGCTTGCCTGTTTGTGTTGTTGTGGTTTGCACATTTGGGGTTTTGCAATCGCGATTGGAATTGTGTCATTCCTGGTGGAGTGGTTGCTGCTTGCTTCTTTCTTCGTTGCATGCTGTTTATTGTTGTTTGGTTCAACTTTGCAGGGTTGGGGTCGTATGCCTGCAGTTGGGCCTTTTGGTGATTCTTAACTGGGTTGTTATTTGTTGCTTATTCTTGTTTGCCTGGTTAACTGGTTCATCTGATAGTGTCTCACTATGATATGCCACGAGGTGGTTGTGTTGAGTGAGAATGATGCCCACAACATAGTTTGAAGCATTTGTCTCGATCTCAAAGGGATGTTGCAGGTCCGGTAATGAAAGCACTGGGGATGAGCACAAACACTTCTTCAAGTCATCAAAGGCTTGTTGTTGGTACATGCCCCACACAAAGTTTTCTTTACCGCCACCCCTGGTTACTTCTATGAGGGCCCATGAGATATGAGAGAATCCCAACACGAACCTGCAATAGAAATTGGTGAGGAATAAGAAGCTCTGAAGTTCAGCGAGTGTGGTTGGGGATGGCGAGTCACAAATGACCTAGATATTGGATGGATCCACATGCACACCATGCCAATCAATGATGTAGCCTAAGTAATGGACCCTGTCCATGCCGAAGGATCATTTTTCCATGTTTGCATATATTTTGTGCTGCCTCAAGGTGTGCAAAACCTGCTGAATATGCTGCAAGTGCTCCACCCAAGTCTTGTTGTAGATGAGGATGTCATCCATATACACCACTACAAAAGTATTAGTGAAAGGTCGTAGGATATTGTCCATCATCCCCATAAAAGTTGCCAGAGAATTTTTCAAACCAAAGGGCATGACCAACAATTCAAAAATACCTTCTTTTGACTTGAAGGCAGTCTTCCATACATCTTTCTGTTCTATTGGGACCTGGTGGTAGCCAAAATTTAGATCAATCTTATTGAAGTATTTGGACCCCATGAGCTGATCAAGGAGGTCATTGATTTGGGGAATCAGGTATTGGTTTTGAACTGTGATTTTATTCAGGGCCCGGTAATCAATGCAGAGTCACTAGGTCCCATCTTTCTTCTACACCAGCACGATTGGGTTCCCACAAGGCGATGAGCTGAGACATATGTTCCCCTTGTAGAGAAGTTTTTAGATTTGCCTCTTGATCTCCTCATTTTATAATAGAGAGTGGAGGTAGACTGACCCATTGGGTAGCGGTGCACTTGGGTTCAGATTGATGGGATGCTTGACTTGGTAGTGCAGAGGTACCCCGATAGGAGAGGAGAAGATATCTGAGTATTCTTCCATGACCTTATCCACTTGCTTCTATTGTGTGGAGAGATCGACCGTGGAGGCTCTAGATGTGGCTATGATATTTCTCTCACTTTGAGAGCGAATCATGAAGAAGACAAATTTTCTGGTATGAGAGATGAACTTCCTACATTGCTTGGCAGAGATCAAGGAAATAACACTAGGAGGGACTGCCTTGGGTATCCTGTAAAATTTCCTATTCAAAGTAATAATAACACTACGAGGCCTAGACTCATATACAACATGATGTTTCCATACATAAGGTTGGACCAAAAGAACATTACAAACTTTGAGAGGAGAAACATCACACAATACCTCGTCTTTGAAGGGCTTGATGTTGTATGACAGTCGATACTATTGGCTGCGCAGAGATCGCTTTCTTGGTGGATCCATCCAATGGTGTAGGGTAGTGGGTGCGACGTTGTCGGCAGGGCCAACCGCTTGAAAACCTCTGCTAAGATGAGGTTCTTCTCACTACCGCTATCAATGATGAAGTGCAACGGTGTGCCTTTTACCCACATCTGTGAATGAAAGAGGCGCTCACCTTATTTTGGCTCGTCTGGTTCACCAGGATGGAGCTTGGTGGTAGAAACGATGGCACTGGGTTCTGCTTCAATGATCCATCTTCCCCTTTCTGGTTCTGACTCAGAGTTAGAACCTGAATATGATTAAGAGGATTTCACTTCGGCCACCAACAACTGCTTTGAGCGGTAGTCAACAATGTTATACCAAGGGCTCTTATGGAAGTCAAACCACTTCCCAGTATCTTTCTTTGTATTTCCGGTGTCCTTCTTTGCTTGGGGCTTGGACTGGTTGTCCTAATACTATCCATATTTGATCTGTCTTTTGTTTTGTGGGTTGGGGCCGCCCCTTCCTGGATTTTGCTGTGAGGGGTTCCCAGGCCCAAATTGTTGTGTCTTTTTTTTGAGCTTCTTCTCGATTTTGACGACATATCGGTAGGCCGCGCCCAAGGATGAGATGTACAGAAATTCCATTTCGGTATGGATGTATCTATGTAGAGCACCACAATACTTGAGCTCCAGAGGTCGCTCCGAATATTTGATACCCATCTTGGTGCACAAGGTATGGAAGATATTTGTGAACTCTGGCACTGCTTGGTCTCTTTCTTGCCACAGTGTGGTCCATTTGGTATACAAGTCGTCATAACTTCTGACAGGGTAGTATTGTTCCTTAATAACATCCTTGAAGGATTCCCAGGTGGCCACGACTGTAAATAATGAGGGTTCCTCTGTTTCCTTTTGCTCACAGAATGTTTCCTACCAATCTTTGACATGGGGAACGACTTTGAGGAGTGCAAAAGTAATCTTTTCTCTATTTGAAAAGTTATGGACATAAAAATACTCTTCTAGTATATTCAACCACTTGTATACAACATTTGCATCTATCTGACCTTCAAATATAGGAATATCAAAGTTGATTTTTACCTTGATGGTGGCGGCCCCTCCGCTTGAGGAATATGCGTCGCCTGTTTGTAGCCGCCAAAGGATTTGCGCGAAACTATCCATCATCTCGTTCCTCTGTTGCATGAGGGCTTCCTCAAATAACATTTTTAAAGGATCTCCTGCCACATCATCTTTATTTTCTCTTGCCATGAGAGGTCGCTTGGGTGTGCGAGAGATTTTTTCCTCAAGAGAAACAAGCTTGAGACCCAATTCTTTGTACCCTGACCTCCTTGGGGACATGCATTGAGACAACAAGGAGAAGACCGCTCTGATCTGAATTTTATGAGCAGAACGAAATGAATACAAATTATTAAAAGATGCTTAACATAGAATAATAAAGATACAATAAAATTTGTTTTCTATTCAATAAGGAAATAAGCTGAAACTGTAAAATGCAGCAGAAAACAAGCTTGCTCGAATGGTGGCAGCTTATCTCTGAGAAGAGATGTGACGACTACGCTGATTCGCGAGGAGATGATTACAATGAGGCTCTGAAGGCCTTTTTACAATAAACAAGAATGTAAAAAACCATAGACATCCATAAACCTAACCCTAGGAGATGAAGCGCCAAAAGTCATGTGGGCCTCGTTTGGGTAAGTTAGTACATCGACTTCTCGAGGTCGTAACTTTTGCATACGATCTCCGTTTTAGGCACACGATAGCCCGTTGGAAAGGTATCATCGAGGAGATTAATTTTTGGGGATCAATTGGAGCCTTTGGCTAGAATTGAGAAGATCAATCCCAAAAAACATTCATTTAGGCCCTCAAAATGGCCCCAAAAGTTAAAAACTGCTAAAAATAGTAAATTGCCAAAATTATCAGAAATCTGTTTTAAGCAAGTTGAAAAAGGTGGGTGGCCACCGATATCCACCTGGATCAGAGGAGGGATTATTATATTTGGGAATAAGGGCAAGGAAAGAGGAATTTATGCTACCCCCCATTCTGGTCGATTTTTTCACATATTGGATCATTCTCACTAAGTCTACTTTTATGATGTGCCAACAAAGAAGGTAGAAATGTGTTGCGAATCCATCTGGTTCAGGGGATTTGTTCGGATTCATTTGTATGAGTACTTCAAACACTTCTTATTCTGTCACCCTACTAGACATTTTAGCATTAACTTCATCATCAATAAGCTTGGGGATATGGATTAAAAGGTTTTCCTGAGCTAACGAATCCCCATGTTCATCCTCCTTGTATAATTTTTCAAAGTGTTCTCTAGCAGCTTGTCAAAGTTGGTTCTAACTCGAGATGTGAGAGTCACCCTCCCCCCCGATCTTCGAAATCAAGTTTCTCCACAACTGAGCTTTGGCTTGCCTATGGAAGAATTGTGTGTTTCTATCCCCTGCTTTGAGACATATACTACGAGATCCGGGTCTCCAATTTGCTTCTTCTACCTTCAAAATTTATTGGTGTTTTTGGAACTTGGCTTGTTCTTCTAGCATTAGGGAAGGGGATATGGGTTGAGATTCCAAGGCGAGCCTAATTTCCTCCATTTTTTCATTCAAGACTTAGATTTCCTTCCTTTCTTGGGCTAATTTGATTTTGATCCAATACCTTAGGGAATTCTTTGTGGCTTATAGCTTATGTTCCTAGATAAAGACTGGCAATCCCTTAATCTAGTATTTCCAAGCACTTTCAATAACTACAAAGCATCCAGGGTCTTTTGCCCAGCGGGGGTTAAAGCAGAAAGGAATCAGACCAAGGGGGGATGGACGGGTTATCTAAAGAGAAATAGGCTAGTGGTCAGATCTAGAATAGGGGAGGATTCTAGAGGAAGGAATTAGAGAGTCTTCTAGAAGACTATTGCTGATAAGGAACCTATCTAATTTGGCTGCAATGTGGCCAAGACCATGCATTTTATTTGACTAGGTAAAGAGACTAGCAGCTAGTTGGATATCCATGAGATCAAAGGGAGAGAGGAGGTCTTCCATGCTTTCCATGGAGGCTTCTATGACTATGGAGCCTCCTCTTTTTTCAAAATTATGCAGTGTGGTATTGAAATCCCCAACAAAGATAAAAAAAGCAAGTATGGTTCGGTTCAGAAGAGAAAAAATGGAGAGCCAACAAATTTATTTATCTTTATTTATGGAAGGCATATAAATATTTAGAAAGGAGAGGAGCTTACTAGAAGGGAGATGACAGAGAGAGACCATCATCCAATTTGAGTCACTTTCCCATTATTGTTGTTGAAATATGTTGGGGTTCCATAGCATATATATCCAACCAGAGGCCTCCTTTGAGCTAACGACCTTTCCCTAACTTTATTTCCAAAAATAAGTACTAGCTTGAAGGACATCATAATCCTTCAATTTTGTTTCTTGGAGTAAGAGGACGTGAGGAGTTTCTGATCCAAGAAGATTCTTGACCGTTTCTTTTTTGCTTTCGCTTCCAAGTCCTTTATAATTCTAGGAAATGACCTTAATCATTTAGAAGATTGTTTAGGGTTTCCCCCTTTAGGGGGGGCCGAAACTCCTTGATTTCTAGTAGGCCTGGGTTCCTTCTTTGTGTCAATATCAAGTGTACTTTGTTTTCCGATATTGATTTGCCTTCTTGCCGCTGCTTCTCGATGCTAATTGTTTGATTTTCGTCCTAGCTTTTTGGAGGGTTGGGTGCTAACATTCCCATAGTCTGTTTCTTCTTCTGAGATTTCCCCTATTTCGCCTTCTTCTTGATCGGGAAGGGGAACAAGTTGTTGGATGATTGGAGGAGCAGGGATAGCTTCTTTCGTTTCCTAAATTTCATGTTGAGAATGAGGTGCTTATGGGTTTGGATCTTAACTTTCTTCCGAAAGTATTTCATACCGGTTCTTGGTTGGGATACCAATCTTACTAGTGCCAACAGAGGAGGTGGCAGGAACTTCCTGGGATTTTGGATTGAAGGGAGTTCCCTCTTGAGGAGGAGCTTTTTCAGACTAATGCATTCCCTTGGGGTTCTTCTTCTTCCTTTTGGGTTGCTTCCATTGATCTTGGGCTTCAACCAAAGGGGCTTTAGGGGGGATTTCGAACATCTTTTGGAAAAATGGTCATATTCGTGACAAATATTGCATTTGAAAGACAATTGTTCATAGTCTACTTCCTGCAAATAAGTCCAATTATCTAGTTTAATCTTGATGGCCTCTGGGAGGCCTTTTTCCAAATCAACCTCCACATAGATCCGAGTGCAGGCTTGGAGACCCTCCTTTGGCTCCACCTTGTCAATATACTTTCCCAGAGAGTTTCCAATGGCCTGAAGGGTTTCCTCATTCCACCAGTGAAGCGACAAGAAAGGGAGGCAAACCCAAACTGACACTGCTGAAGGAATGGAATTTTTTGGGTTAAAGTATGGAGTCCATCTGTTCAGATAGATCCCATGATCCCCCATGAAGTAGGGGCCATTCCTGAAAATAAGGTCCCGATGTTCCTTCTCCTCAAAGAGGAAGACAAAGAAACCCCGGTTGCAAAAGGAATGAGACATACTATCTTTCAATTGCGGCTTCCAGTGCTTGTTGATCCAAACTGCAACAGATTTCAGCGAGGGATAGATCTCGATGAACTGGCCAACCAAGCCATGCTCCACAAAATTCAGGGAAAGAGATTGTGAACTTGCTTGAATCAGGACTTTTGTAATTTCTTCCAACTTCTTCACAAAGCGTGATTGAGCCTGCTTCATATGCTTGAGAAGACCGGCCACAAGAGAGACGAAAGAAACAATGTGTGCGGAAGGTGGAGGGGGAGGAGGGGAGTTGAGGAGCTCCACCAAGGGAAGACATGGTGGCCTTAGATAAAGAGGCTAGGGTTATCACAGAGAGAGTATTTAATTGATTAAAAGTTAAATCATTTGAAGTTCATTAATATTTCTCTATTTTATTAAAAATATATAAATAACAAAAAATTAATATTTTTCAATGTAATATACTTCACTCTTAAATACAAGTTAGTCATTTTCAAATTAATTAAAAGTCAAAATAGTTTTAAGTACAAAGTAATTACTATCTTAAAAACTGAATACAATGTCAATACTAATTTATTAGTCTTTGTCGTCTCGGTGATATTTTCACTTTTTCAATTAGCTTAAGATTTACACGAACAACGATATAAACTTTTTAAAGTTAAGACGATAACTATTAAAAATTTTAATAATTCAAAAATATTGTTTTGATTTTATAGTTTTAATAATTTAGTTCAACATATGAAAATTGTAATTTTTTATTTTTATTTTGTACAAGAGGGTATATTGCAATTGTAATGTATAGAATTAAAACTAAATCTTAGAGTATACAATCTTATTAGTTTCATATACAAAATTAAGATTAAATGTTAATAAAAAAACACATGACTAGAGAAGATTTAAGGAAACAAGTTAATGAACTAAGGTATATGAAAAAAGTGAAAATCTGCTCCTTTACAGACTACCAAGGAAGCATTGGTTTTCTTAATAACAATGATGAATCAAGTCACATTCTTGTTTTTCCTGATAAGTTATGATAGGTTTACCACTTTAAAAAATAAAAATAAATGTAAATAAATAAATATAAAATTATTATCTCCTTAAATTTAAATAAATAACTTATATCAGATTAGTTTGATTGAATTAGGATTAGTTGTGTTATCACATAAATTTGTCAAACACTGTATATGTTTGTTGTGAAAACCCAATTCTACACCCCTGTTCCGTCTCTCTCTTTTCCGCACACCATTCCTAGGTTTTTTTCCCCTTCTGGTTGATAAAGTCATTCCACTTTTCGATAAATGATTTGGTTTTCCTTAGCGTCTTGTTTGACTGATCCTCAACTCAAGGTTTCTCTGTTGTATTTAAAGGATGAACACATATCGTGATTTTGGTCGAATTACTGGTCATATTTCCACTGATTAAGCTCACAACAGGTCGTCCAAGTCCTTTGTTTACGCAGGTATCAGCCTTAAGCACAAAACACAGTATTCAAAGCAACCTATTTCGGGCTTAAAAAGCAAGCAACGGTTGGGTTCCATTTTCAATGATGAATATTCCAGGAGAAGTTTAGATCCGCGGCTCACGTGTATTTAGAAAGTCAAATTTGTGCGGAGTCTAGTGCCAGACAGAAGCCCGAGAGTTAAATATCAAGCACCACACATATTTTTAGATTGAACAATCATTATTTACTTCGGGAATCTAGGCTCTGGGAGTTTCAACATCTCGACTCCTGGTTTCATTCAGAGTGATTTCTCTTGAAGTCCACCTATCACTGCTGTGTGCCCATCCGAATCAATTGTCATCGTTCACTTCGAAGCTGCAACATTCATTTCAGGTCACCACGTCACTGCGGGCCCATATTTATGCCATCTCTACGTCTAGACCCTTCTCGGGCTCCGAAGTCCAAATACATGGCAACCATCAGTGGATACATATGACACCTTATCATTCATGACACATGGCATCCATATAACACTGACACATGGCACTCATTTCAAGCATGTTCGGACGTTTCTTCAACCTATTTTTGAGTGACACATGTCACCCCTTCGTCTGCGACACGTCAACATAGTGACATCAGGCCTTCATGTAAGATCATCCTCCGTGAGGTGTTCTTGTTCAATGCCAAAATTAGCGCCGTCTCTAAGCGGGGTTAGGAGGATCCTAGAGTTGACAAGAAGATATATTTTAGTGTGGATGCTAAGTCAGCAGAGGTGCCCAGATCGTAGATCGGGGCCAGATCAATGGCCATGCTCCATTGCGGGGACACAACATGCTCGAAAGATAAAATTCTTGAGTGGTCTCGCAATCAAAACTGTGGTATAGCGTAAGAGCTATGTGGCCGTTAGTGGTGAATTGTGGGCCCAAAAGTGGTCTGGGTCCAAATCGCCTTTTACGACCTCGCAATCATGTGCTTATAATGCATCAAATCTGAGAGAAGCGCGTGGAAACCCCCTAGGTGTTAAGCCTCCTCTCGATCCCGACGTGAGATCAATTAATGAAAAAGGAGTGGTGGTTGAAACCTCGACTTAATCCATAAATAGAAGGCATGAAGGATCTGGCCGTGGAGATAGAGTTGCCAGCTCGAGGTACCACGATGAATGATTTTTCCTGAAGGCCCATGATGAGTTGAGTTTGCGTCTAACAGGAGGATACACACACAGTCTGACAGAGGAAGGCACAAACAAAAGGCTTTGAATGGAATGGCCAGATCATATCCCTGGTAATTTTTGCACTGATCTGAGTATAAATAGATCAATTCAAGATTTTGTTAAGGTCGTCCACTGGTTGAGAAAAGCTCCCTATTTTGTAATATTTTGATGCCTGATTTGTTCTCTGGTTATGAATCAAACTTGAGACTTTTGCATTAATAGAAGTTAGCTTCTCTCATCTCTTTCTAAAAACTATGCTAAAACACTCGAGCATGGAGGATCCAGTCGATGGTTGTAGTTCTATTGTAATGTAGGTTTGATTACAGTATTGTTGTGACCAGTTTTATTCTGCTTCCTTGTTATCCTATTCCCCCTTATGCTGAAAGGCTCGAGCATGGAGGATCCAATCAAGTTGCTGTAGTTGCATGATAATGTAGGTTTGATTATTATGCTGCTATGACATATTTCAGTGTCTGAAACTTGAGTTCAAGGGTGCTCTTGAGCCTGAGTTTTTCTTCACCAAGCTGCTTGAAAGCCGGATGCCCATAACAACCTTGTTCACCTCTCTCACTAAGTCTTCCTTTTGATCACACTTAAAATCAAATCATTCACTAAAGTTAATGAGGCCCTCACTTCCCTGTGCATTTCTTGTCCAGTTTCTGTGTTGAAATCATTCTTGTACTGAGTTTTGTCCATTTGACCTCCACTCACAAAACCAACATCCACCAAACATTTTGATGGGTATTGGGCTTATCCTCTTTCAGTCTGAGGGTGACTCTCAGTGCTAACATTAATGGCGTCGTTGCCGAGGACAGAAGTGACGATATCTTCCCTGGGAGAACGACAACGAACAGATTTGATCTTTGATGGTGAACAAAGACCAGACACATTCAGACTGCATATCATTCACCTGGCGACTCCATGATTAAAGAATCTAGTGGTGACTCCATAGTTTTAAGAAGTCATATTTTCAAATGGAAGTCGTTTTGGCTCGAAGGTTTGCTCCTTTTAATTTCTCTTCTGTTCCTAATTTTACAAATGTTGTTCCTACTATGGATGAGTGGGGTGACTTTTTGCCTAGATTTAGAGAACATAGAGATGACAACCCTGCAGAGCATATGCTTGAGTTTCATGAACTCATGCATCAGTAGAGAATACATCATGAGGATGTATTAATGAATATGTTCATGTACTCATTAGAGGGATATGCTCGTGAGTGATATCGATCCTTTCCCCTTGCTAGCATCTCCTCCCTGGAACAGTTTCTTGCAGTTTTCAATATGCATTATCAAAAGTTTTATTCCTCTGAGTTAATTTGTCATCGCTGTTGTGAGGAGTATAAAGACCGTGTTCAGGATATAGCTGATTCTTATAAAGGCAGTAAGAATGAAAAAGATGCCTTCGATGAGGAATCGACTCTTTCTTTTCCCTGTTCACCTGCATAAGATGAAATCTGTGTTTGTTGCCTCAATCAGGAAAGTGCAGAAAATGAGTCTTTTCTGGAAGCTGATATTCTTTGTAGCCCTTTCTCTAAAAATCCTAGATATGAGCAACCTTCTTTTGACTCATATGATGATAATGAGATATTGCTTCCTGGATTGGATCTTGAAAGGCAGCTTGTGTTTAGTAGTGAAGAACAATTTTCTCTTGTTGGATAGAAGTTACCTCTTGGTAATTCATTCGAGGTTCCTCCTTCATTTGATCATTATGGAGACAGTGATGAAGATGTGGAGGCATTTTTTGAAGAAAAGAGCATTAGCAGCCAGCCTTTTCCTCAAGAGAAACAAGCTCGAGACCCAATTCTCTGTACCCTGACCTCCTTGGGGACATGCATTAAGATGACAAGGAGCAGACCGCTCTGATCCGGATTTTATGAGCAGAACAGAATGAATACAAATTATTAAAATATGCTTAACACAGAATAACAGAAATACAATAAAATTGGTTTTCTATTCAATAAGGAAATAAGTTGAAACTGTAAAATGTAGTGGAAAACAAGCTTGCTGGAATGGTGGCGGCTTATCTCTGAGAAGAGATGTGACGACTACGCTGATTTGCAAGGAGATGATTACAATGAGGCTCTGAAGGCCTTTTTACAATAAAAAGGAATGTCAAAAACCATAGACATCCAAAAACCTAACCCTAGGAGATGAAGTGCCAAAAGTCATGTGGGCCCCGTTTGGGTAAGTTAGTACATCGACTTCCCAGGGTCGTAACTTTTGCATACGATATCCGTTTTAGGCACATGATAGCCCATTGGAAAGGTATCGTCAATGAGATTCATTTTTGGGGCTCAATTGAATTCTTTGGCTATCATTGAGAATATCGATCCCAAAAAACCTTCATTTAGGCCCTCAAAATGGCCCAGAAATTTAAAAACTGCTAAAAATAGTAAATTGCCAAAATTGCCAGAAAGCTGTTTTGAGCGAGTTGAAAAAGGTGGGTGGCCACTGATATCCACCTTGATCATAGGAGGGATTATTCTCTTTGGGAATAAGGGCAAGGAAAGAGGAATTTATGTTACCCCATTCTAGCCAATTTTTGCACATATTGGATCATTCTCACTAAGTCTACTTTTATGATGTGCCAACAAAGAAGGTAGAAATGTGTTGCGAATTCATCTGGTTTAGGGGATTTGTTTGGATTCATTTGTATGAGTACTTCAAACACTTCTTGTTCTGTCACCTTTCTAGACATTTTAGCATTAGCTTCGTCATCAATAAGCTTGGGGATATGGATTAAAAGGTTTTCCTGAGCTACCCAATCCCCATGTTCATCCTCCTTGTATAAATTTTCAAAGTGTTCTCTAGCAGCTTGTCGAAGTTGGTTCTAACTTGAGATGTGAAAGTCACCCTCCCCCCTGATCTCTGAAATC
>ML788745.1:619454-659775 GCA_009831015.1 Picea engelmannii | reverse complement strand
CCATGCTTAAAAAAACACTCTCATGGACTAATTTATGAATACAAACTAGCATATCCCAAGATGGATAGATATATAATTTTGTTATAAAAAGATTAGCCTTAATGCATATCTTATAAAATAAGATAAAATGGGACATAAACTTAGATAATACCGGATATATATGGTTAGTTTGTATTTTAAGTAACTAAATTATTAAAAAATAATTTAGCAATCCTTAATTATTAATGTGTTATTTCGAGATGTATATGGTTATATAGGGATATGTATATGGTTGTATATCTAATTATCGATAACATACCCCTGGGATTGCTATAACTTTTCATTCCCTAATATTGGAATAGGATTCTTTATTGATATAATATAGGAATGTATATTATACCATCTTAGAATTATGACATTTATGCATATAACTTTAGTTGTTTTAATATAAAGGATATTCTTGTAAGTTATGTGTCCAATTTAATTGTTAACCATTACCTTATAAGATTATATGGTTTTTAAAATCTAACATTTTAATAGCATTTTAATATCTATCTATCTATAGTTAGCTATAGAACATATATGCCAACTATTTTTCTAATTAATAGTCATCCCTCTAACTTGTTTGTATTTATCCATAGTTTTTAACGTAAACAATACGCTTGAATATCTTAACTTTCCCGGGCAAGATAGATGGTCCGGCCTTAAAGGGCTGCAGGAGTTGAGAATATATCAAAAGTATTTGTGATTGTTTAGTTGTTAAATTCCAGAGGATTGTGGTGAAGAGATAGATGGAGGTACCATTATAACGATGACCTTGGTTGGGCAACTTCAAACCCTTTGTGCACAATATGTTGTTTCTAATAAATAATAGAATTTTCTAAAGTAGATAGGATATAAATGAACCACTGAAAGCAGGATGCAACAATAGAACAACCATTTATTAAAAATTAAATAATAACTGCGAGGACCAGGTTAGGTTAAATAATAATTGCGAGGAAGAGGCGACTAACAGTTGTAGTCGGTGGCATGTGTCAAACAGATGGCCATCCTTAATTGAATAAGGATAGACGACGATAAGTCGAGAAATAACCTCTGCTTATAAACACCTTCGGTGTAATTAGGTAGATTTTTTAAATAGAATTGGGAAATACATTTCTTTAAAAAAACTTTGCTAGAAATCTCTAGAAATAGTTTACAAGGGTAAAAATCATCTTTTTAAGAGTGGCAAAAACAAGTTGTATAGTATCTAGATTAACATGTAAACTAGTTTTTGTCTTCAGGATGTGCACAATTCTTAGATGACTTCGGCTATATAGTTTGTAAAATACCCCTAAGATCAAAATACAAAAGCTTAACATCAGAAATTAACAATTAAGGAGGATCTTTCCTCTCAAATTCAACCTTAGAAGGCCCTAGAGGCTAATTCAGGCTAGGGAAAATCTGCTGAGGACTTGGAGAGGAGGCCACATTTGAAATCACTGTGGTTGTGCTGGTTGATGATGGGGAGATTGGTCTATAACAAAAATTTTCTACCTCTGAGCGGATAACTGCACATTCATCCTAGAGTTATTGTTGTCCTTGCCTCTGTTCCACCATTAGTTCCATTGTAGTAAGCATCGGTGTAGACTGACTATTCATTTTGATTTTGAGGGCTTGGACTGAATTCACCAATTCTACATTCTCCTCCTCCTAAAATTCTTACCTCTAACGCACATTACCAATGCTTCAATGGGACATGACACAAGTTCTCGCAATTTCTGAGAGACCCACAATTATTACTGTACCGACAAATTTACTCTTAATCAATGCTAAGATAACTGTGAATCCCACCCTCCAACGCTGATGTAATGTTGTCCATTTCTTAAGAAAATCCTTTGGCTACAAAAGTCATCGACGAGATCCTTTTATTTCTCCATACCATCGTGTGAAGGATCGTCACCATGAAGGATAAACCAATTCATATTTCAAATCCATTAATCGAGCAAACCACTCACATAAGAAAATTTGCTGGCTCAGGGTGTAAGTACCATGATGACCATGCATGGTTTATGCCATCAGAGGCTAGAATGATGTGGAGAGAACGCAGAGCATGAGGAAATCCATGAGGCGAGGAACATACCAGCGTATGGGAAAATACAGGATGAGAGGGGAAGGGAAAGACCACGCGTGTGCCCAAGGGAGAGATACAAAATAAATAACACCGGGTGAGGGAGGGGAGAATAACTTGGAAGAATGCCCTCCTGTGAGAAGCCAAGGATGCAACATGTGGGAATGGGGATGGCCACACGACGAAATAGTAGGAAATGATGAAAAGAAGTCTATTGGATGACCTTGCCAAAGGGCGACGTCAAGGGAGGAGCAAATACTAAGCGTATATCATGGTGATATGAAGTGAGAACCATGAACAATTTCAAGGGATAGGTTGGATTGAGGCCTGTTCATTAATACAAAGTGTTCCCATTTTGTCTCGGATATCTTGGTTGGCTTGACTATCCGTGGGGGTATTATTACGAGGAAGGACATGATAAGGGGCAAGGATGGAGAAAGCTTCTAGCTCCATGTGAATTCTTGTGAATATTTCTCTCAATTTCATACACGACGATAGGGTTTTCTTCCTCACATGATTTATAACCACTTTCGAATCCACCAATATTGATATGATGTCCAGACCATGCTGTCTGGACAAGATCAATCCTTGAATAAGATCGTACGCTTTTGCTTGATTATTTTTTTATGTGCCTAGGATCCATAAAAAAGTAAGTGTAGTGTGTCCTCCTAGGGAGAAGATAATCCCAACCGCTCCTGCCACCCTCTCTAAAAAAAAATATTTCAAAATTTTGATTAGTTTAAAGGGTTATTGACAAAACATAAATTCATGTTAAAGGAGTGTTATTTGTTATAGATTAAGCTTTATTTTTTTCTAAGAAAAAAATTCTTTATATTTGATATTTTAAGTGTGAAATCAAAATATACATAAGTCTTCTTTTAAAGACACTAAAATCACAACCTTTGTAATTTGTCTAAACACTAGTCTCTAAATTTGACCTATGATTACATTATTACAATCTTCCTAGGCTCCAAAGCGATGATGTTTACGTAGCATTTACAAAATATATAATTTCAGCTCTACAACTTCAACATTATTTAAAAAAACAAAACATCATAAAACCATAGTTATCTCTTCCTTAATCTCCTTTCAACTCCTTAATCAATAAAGTGATCTTTCTAAGATTGAAATTTGGGTCCCTCCTCTAAACTCTTGCTAGGACAGGGTCCCCTCTTACATCAATACAACTTGCTTAGATAATTGATTGGCTCTTGTGTTAAAGTTTGTGTGTGTGTGTGTGAAAAATAAATTTCATCAAAACTGCTTTTTACCTCTAGAACTTGATTCATAATTCGAGTTAACAAAATGTTTTCAATTCTACATTTGTTGTTTTCCCAGTTCATTAATATCTTGGAGCCTCCAAATACATGCAATTATTTAAAGCATTTTTCTAGCATTGTTTTCATAAGAAGCCACAATGCATAAAACACAACTTTATTATTTGTTGTTTTCCTAACAACATATTTCAAAAGAATATAATGAGTTGTCTCAAAGAAAATAATATCCCTTGCTCCACACATACTTGGAGCTCCTGGACATGCCTCGTCAAAGAAGCCATCTACCTTTTCATGGTCAATGATGGGTGCCTTTAAAACTCTCTAATGATTTTCTTTCAAATGTTTCAAACTACCCTTAAAGAATACCTCGACTTTATGTGCAACCTATGCAAAAGACAAGACCTTGAAATATCATGTTGTTTCTCAAAATCCAAATCGCCAATATAACAAAACATGTCAAAGCCTTAAATGATTTTTTCATATTTATCTATTATCCATGAATAAAGACAATATACCAGAGACAAACGATCCCATTTGTTTCTCCCATTTGAAATTTGTAACACCTCATTTCGAATAGATATAGAAAAGGAGCAAGTGACAAATAGATTATCTACAATTTATTCTCCACATTTACACAAGACACATCTTCCCGATCCATGCCACTTCCTCTTTTGACCATTATCCCATGTTAATATTTTTTAGCCAAAGTCAACCATAGATTTTATTTTATTTTTAGAGGACTCTCTACCTTTTAGAATACCTTCCACAACCAGGCTCTTTCTCCTTCTTGGGATTCTTCCATCCTAGATGAAAAACCAAGTTTAGTTGTGTGTCCCCCTAGCTCTTATTTTTGGACCATTTGATTAAATCTCTTGATTTGAAATCTTAATGGCACTGTGTTTTAACAAATTTTCATAATGAGTCCATTCCTTTGGTTTCTCTCCCCGTAAATTCAGAACTTCAACTCATTTCCAATCTTGAGACTAAACATTTACTCCATTGACATTTGCTACCTCCTCTAATGAGAAAATTGCCATTGATTAGAAATCATTTATTAATGCTTATAATAACTTAAAATTTCCCTTACAATAAATCCAAGAATATTCCCCAACCCTCACTTTATTTCCCCTTCTGACTTTCTGAGCTACCCATTTTCCAATTAAGGGGAAGGCCCTAACCAAGACTTTCCAAACAATTGAAGCTCCTTAAGTACTTTTTCTTTCTACTCTAAACCATTCTTCCATGGATTTACCTTTTAATTTCTTTACCTTCATTACTTTGCCCCAAATTCCTTCATTGTAGACTAACTTCCATAGAATTTTTGCAACTAGGGCCATACTGAATACAAATATTCTTCAAATCCCAACCACTTGTTTTTTTTGGGGTTTCCAGTCTTGTCCATTTGACCAAACGAATTCGTTCATTTTTCCTTTTCCATTTCCATGAGAAGCTAAAACACATTTTTTTAAATACCTTTCGAAATATGTGCAATGGACATCCAATGCAGATTAGGAATACTCTCTAAAATAGCCTTAACCAAGACTAATCTACCAACAAGGGATAGCCATATGTTGCACCCAACTAAGATTATATCTTTTATTTGTTGAACAACCACAACCAAATGACATACTTATAGTCATTTGGTTTTGAATTTAAAACCCAAATACTTTACACCTTGATCAAGTTCATCATAATTCATAGGAAACAACTTTAAAACTTGCATTTTCACCTCCTCTTCTAGCACATTGAACAACATTGAGGACTTCATCCTGTTGACTTCCATACTTGTGGATTTTCAATATATATCTAGAATCTCCTTTACCCTTTTCAAATCCTCGACGAAGTCTTGACCAAATATCATGATATCATCTACAAAAATCAAATGTGACATAACCACAGAACCTGATATTTTTATCCCTTTCATCTCCCCTCTTCTCCTTGTATCTTTTATTAACATGCTTAAAACTTCATCCACTAATAAAAATAGGAAAGGGGATAAGGTACATCCTTGTCTAAGACCCCTCGAGGCATTAAAAAACACAGAAGGAGATCCATTTATAAGCACAACATATGAGGTTGATGTTAAACATCCCATTATCCAACTAACAATATGCAAATTCATACATATTTGTAGCAACACCAACATGAGATATAACTAGTTCACTTTATCATAAGCTTTGGCCAAGTCAATTTTCATCACCACTACTGGTATTTTATGGACCTTGATTGAGTGCATTCCTTCTTGTGTTGTTCCAACATCATCATGGATTTTCCTATTGAAAATAAAGCCAAACCGTTCCTCTGAAATAACATCAAACAAAATACCTTTAAGCTTATTAGCAATTTTTTTAAATGAGTTTATAAATAAGATTGCATAATGAAATAGTTCTAAGTTATTCAAAGGAAGATGGGTCTTAACCTTTGGGGGTAATAAATATAAATGTGGAATTTAAGGCTCCTAGGATCTTCTTCGATCATCTAGATTCCTCAACTATTCTCAATATAACTCCCTCCAACATATCATAAAAAGCAAGGAAAAATTCCACTGCCCATCTATCAAGCCATGGGCTCTTTTCCATTTCGAAAGAGGCCAAGACTACTTTCAACTCTTCCTTTTTGACTTCTGCTTCCAATTCCATGTTCATATTGTCATATATGAATCTAGGAAAGAGCCTTATAATTTTCATTATTTTACCAATGTTTGCATTATTATGATCTTTGAAAAGTTTTTAAAAGTGTTGTCTACCAACTTCAACATTTTCCTTGAAGGATTTGCCCTGCAATGATCAACTCACATATTTCCCATATTGTGTTTATATTATTTATGTTGTTTTCATGCTTGTAATTTTTTTTTTTATGTTATTGTTACCTTTAGCCAACCACATGGCTATGCTCTTGAGCCTCCACTCTGCCTCCTCCTTATCTAGAAGTGTCTTTTTTTTTAACCATCAAGCTTAATCAAGGATAAGAATTCCTCCTCAAAGAATACCCCTTTCTCATTGTTTTAATTTTTTTTTCCCACTCTCCTACTACCACTTTTACCTCTTTAAATCATCAACGAACTATTTTGTAGCAATATCATCAGAATTTATGTCATAAGTCTTCCATGTCCTAGTTATCAATGCTCTGAAATCCTACTTAATCAACTAAGAATGGCTAAATTTAAATGCAACAAGGGGTTTTTGGTATTTAAGATCAATTTGCAAAAGGATAGGCAAATGATCTGAAGAGCCTCCATAACCTTCCCAATATTTTATCCTAGCCTTGTCCTCCATCAATTGTTTTTCAACAAGAAATCTATTCAACCTATTGGACATACCCTCTCTACTTCTTCTTGTAGTTCTCCATGTTGGAACAATTTTGACAGGTTCCACATCAATGAGCTTTTGGTCTTAAAAAAATGAGTGAAGAAGTCTATGAGGGGATCAAATCTTTTCAATTTTACCTAAATTTCCTTTGATTGAGAGTGAGGTTGAGGTCCCCTCCTACAATTACATTATCACCTTTAAAGATACTTGCTTCTTGATCCATATTATGCTGGGAACGAAATGAGATAAAAACGAAAATATAGTAGAGAACATACATTGAAACCCAACTTCTATTATTGAATAAGAGAGAAAAACAACACATAAATACAATGAAACCCAACTTCTATTAATGAATAAGATAGAAAAACATTTTAGAACACAAACTCGCAAAATGGGGTAGCTTATCTCCGAAGAGAAAGAGATGTTGGCTATGCTTCATTCAAAACAAGCTTTACATCACACTCCATTGCATGCCTAATGGGCATCCTTCACCTCAATTATATATGAGAGAGTAAGAGGAGAACAATTCCCATGATGCATGCGAGATAAATTGGTCTAAGTTTATAAAATTCTATAGGCATGTAAAACACTAGGACTTCTCAGGCAGTCACTCATCCCAGTAATACTCTAGCCCGAGCATGCTCAACTACTAAGTTCTAATGGGATTCAATGCATTAACGCTGTGTTGTAGGCGTTACATGATGTTTGTAATTAACAAATGAAGATGGAATTACATTCCATTCCCCATCAAAAGGGTGAATATCATGTTTTATCAAAACCATAGGCTCAAAATGTTGATTTAGTGGAAAAGGTGGATGGCCACCGAAATCCACCTAGATCATTCCTCCCCCCTTAGGAAGCAATGGTCCCCATTGCATCAAGTTCACTTGGGATATGGGGAAACTTCTATTGAATCTGAACCTTGGTGAGCCACTTTCCTTGTTGAAGTAGATGTCTTTCTTATACTTTGTCCGTGGAAGGATGTTATGAACATGTTGGAGGTGTTGGATCCATTCAACAAATTTGGCTCCATGATCTGCCTTGGTCTGAGTGTGGGAGGACTTTTTCAATGAAGATGCAACAAGAAGAGCTATATAAATGGGGGATAATGGTTGGAAATCCAAGCACACCTGAAAAGGGTCGCGACCAATAGAGATATGCTGAACATATGGAAGACTCTCATTCTCTTCATGCTCCTCTACAATATTGTCAACCTGCTTCTGCTGGATATAAATTTCTTGGGTCGAGGTTGTAGTGGTCGCAATGATCTTTTGTTCACTTTCTGATTGGATCGTGAAGAGGGAAAACTTTGTGGTCTGAGAGATTACTTTGCGACATTTTTTTTCCAATATCAAGCTGACCTCCCAAAGTAACAATGACACTGCGGGGCCAAGAATCATAGATAGTGTGACATTTCCACATATATGGTTGTCCTAAAAGAATATCACAGACTTCAAGTGGGGAAACAACACACACTACCTCATCCTTGAAGGGCTTGATGCCATAGGACAAGTGACACTACTGGTTGATATGGATGTCTTGTCCTTGACTCAACCATCCAATGGTGTATGGTTGGGGGTGTGGAATCATTGGAAACTTCCATCTCTTGACAACCTCGACTAATATCGGGTTCTTTTGACTCCCGCTATCAACAATGAAATGCAATGGGGTTCCCTTTACCCATATTTGTGAATGGAAGAGGCACTCCCCCTACTCAATCTCCTCATGTTCTTATGGCTGTATTGTTGTAGCTGCAATGGTAGTAGTGGGTTTTGCATCAATGATCCGTTTCCATTTATTGTACTCTGAATCAAATTCCGAGTCAAGTTCTAATTCTTTTTGTTTGAGATCGATCACCAATGATTGTTTCGAGTGAGATTCATCGGTGTTATGCCAACATATTTTTTGGAACTCACACTACTTTCCGGTGTCTTTCTTAAACTTCCCCTTACCCTTCTTTTCCCGCGTATTGGAATGGATTTCTTGAGGTTGGCCTTCCTTGCTGATTTATCTTTCATTTTGTGAGTTAGGGTTTCCTTTTCCATGCTTTTGTTAGGGCGTATTTTAAAAACTGAACTCTGTCTTACTCCGCTGCTTGAATTTCTGCTCGATTTTGATTGCATATCGACAAGTAGCTCCTAGTAAGGAGATGTCCAAGAAATCCATCCTTGTTTGGATGTACCTGTGCATACCACTATGGTACTTCAAAACTAGGTGTCGCTCGAAGTATTTGATACCCATCTTTGTGTGCAAGGTATGAAAGATGTTAGTGTACTCTGACATTGTTTGGTCTCTTTTTTGACATAGAGTCGTCCATCACATGTACTAATCATCATAGTTTTCGATAGGGTAGAACTCCTCGTTTAGGGAATCTACAAAGGCTGCCTAAGTGGGTTCTCTCCCAAATGGTGTAGATTCATCCATGGTGTACCTCTCCCAATAAATTTCCCACCAAGTTCTGACATGGGGAAAGTATTTAAGGAGCACGAAGGTGATATTTTCATAGTCATAAATTTTTTGGATAGAGTAATAACCTTCTAGCAAGTTCAACCATTTTTCTAGAGCATTTGCATCTATCTGGCCTTTAAATAAGGGGATATCAAAATTGACTTGTACCTTTAAGGGTGTCTGTTAGGATATTTAGACACTTAGGGGTTAGTTAAGATCTACTTGGTATAATGTGTCGCTAGGTAAAAGTGTGTTTCTTTAGTATGCATTAGTATCCATTTGTAGTTAGGAAAGCCGACGTCATGATATGTTTCTGACATAGAGTGATCCGATGCTTCATATTCTCCTCGATCTTAAAGACCATTGATCCGTGGCTTAACACCTGATTGGTTCATGATATCTATTTAAAGAGCATGGAGGGTTATTTGTTGATGATCGATTGTGAGAAACTCTCTTGTAAAATCTCTCTGTAATCTTTTTCTTTTACATTAATAAACTGCTCCAAGTGGCCACGTTGGTTGGGGCCGTCGATGTTTCCCCGTAGGTGTTTTACTACGTCAAAACATCGGTATGTTTATCTTTGATCTGGTTGTGTGAGTGGTTACTGAAGGTGTTCATCCTCTGTTGGAATATCTGTATTGTTGAACATGGTATTAGAGCCTGTTTGAAGATCTGCTCCTGTTGTAGATCGAGATCGTGAAGCTGAGTTGCCTCATCTCCATTTTTTGTCATTTTCGTACATTTATGGGTTGATAGAACTATTCCATTGCGTCTGTAGCACTCATTTTAGTCAGGAACACTTTTTATTTCATTCGAAAAGGTTTCCGTTTGCCCAAGATACGGCCATTTCAGTCAGATCTAGAGGTATAAAGCATGAATACACATTTTAAAATTTTTTGCAGAGTATTATTTCGGTTTTATATTATTTGTTTCCAGGTTGCTACTCTTTTAGATATGCGTATTCAATTTTCCTCGTGCCCTGTGCGATCTCAGAAAATTAGAAACATATAGGAAAATGTGCATCTTCCGGGTCAGCTAACCGAGATCTAACCCTTGTTGTCATTGAGAAGCGAAATTTTTTTCATGTGTGAAAATAGGTTTTTTTTTTTAGCACGCTCTCCAACAACAACAACAACAACCCCAATCCTCTCGATAAACAATAAAATATGTTTTTTCGATACCATTTGGTTAAATGTTGCTTTATTAAGTAAGAGGTTTTGAGTTCAAGTCTCTCTTTTTGTTACTTTTTTTGAAAATATTCATGCTCAAATTTCAAAGTGTATTTCACTTCAAGTATAAAAGTGAATCAGTATAAGTAGCTTTAATATTTTATTTTAGAGCTATTTATTTTGTATGCAACTTTTCTTTTATAAAGTAACTTCATTGTAAAAGTGATCCCCACTTCTCTTTATAAAAGTGTGTCACTACATAAAACAACTTACACCACCACGTGGTTCTTTGGTTACCGTTTATGCCTTTTTTAAAAATGACATAACTTTCACATCCGAAGTCCGTTTTTAGTGCCGTTTGTTTTTTAAAACCCCATAATTTTTCGAGATCTTTCCATCCAAATCATCTATTTTAGTTTTTAAATCCATATTATCTACATATTTAATATGGCTACTTCCAGTAGTCTTTTGCTTACTAGCACCAACTACTTCCAATGAAAATTTCGCACGAAGGATTTATTAAGAAGTAAAGACTTGTACCGGATTACCTTGGGAAAGGAAAAATAACCCACTGATGCTGATAAGAAAGTCAAATGGGCTAATAGGAGTGACACAACACATGGACTAATAAAAATGTCCATCTCTCCTGATTTAAGGTTCCACCTTAAAGAAATTGATGACCCCGATGAAGCTTGGGAAAATATTGAAACTGTGTTTGGTAAACTCAATATTATTCGAGCACAACAAATAGAAAATCAAGTACTAACTTTAAATCCAAGTGATTTTTCTTGCATTGGAGACTATCTATCTAAGTTTAAAACACTTATAATTTTATGTGATGAATGTGAGATAAAGATGGAGGAAGAGCGTTGCATCTATCTTATTCTCTCTAAGATAGGTAGTGCATATTCTGTGTTTGTATCTACCTTTTATGCCATGAGAGAGGCTCTAGGGACAACTTATTAAAAAAACCCACTCTTGAGTCCTTTTGTGCTGCTTTGATTAGAGATGAAGATAAGTTTGTACAACTTGGAGTGATCAACATTGCATGTACCTCCAACAAAGCCTTAGTTTCCCAGTAGAAAGATAAACCCAAGAATCCCAAGAAGCAACATCCTCGCTATAACAACAAGCAACATAAGGGTTCCAAACCCGCTTAGACAACTTCAGCTCCTAATGGTGACAAATGAGCAAAATATAAAAATAAGAAGATTGACAAACATTGCAACTTTTGTGATAAATATGGTCATGATGAGTCCAAATGTTTCAAGAAGATGGAAGCTTTAAAAGCATCAATGAAGAATCACACCATCAATATTGATTCTACTTCTTCTTCTTCTTCTCATGGACATGCACTTTCTGCTTCTGGTTTCTCCTTCAATACAACTTCTACTTCTTCTTCTGATGAGTGGCTTATTGATTCTAGAGCTTCTTATCATATGGCTAAGGATAAAGACATATTTTGTGCTCAAAATGAATGTAACACCAAGAAAATATTTGTCGGTGATGATATATCTCTTAGTGTTGTAGGATCTAGAACAATTAAAGTAGACAATGTTCATTTCAATGATGTATTATGTGTTCCAAGTCTTTCTTGTAACCTTCAATCAATATATCAAATCACTCATTCAGGTGAAGGTAAAACCGTAGAGTTTTCACCTCACCAAGTTGTAATCAAGGATCTAAAAGATCCTAAGCATGTTCTTGCAATTGGAATCGTTGATGATATTACCAGGTTGTACAAGTTTGAAAACTTTGGGTCATCATCTTTTTCATCAGTTTTTGTTTCTCATATCGATGACTTGAGCAAACTTTGGCATGAGCTGTTTGGTCATATAAACTATTGCTCATTGCAACAACTATGTAATCAACATATGGTGATTGGTCTTCCTCTTGTTTTATGTAGAGATGGTGTTTTTTCCAGTTGTGTTCTCGACAAACATCATTGAGACAATTTTGACAAACGTGCCTCTTGGCACGCCTCAGGTCCTTTGCAGTTTGTTCACAGTGATTTATGTGGTCCACTTTCTTCTCCTTCTTTTTCTGGGTGCAAGTATTTCTTAACTTTAATTGATGACTTTTCCAAACGTACTTGGGCTTACTTCTTAAAAATTAAGAGCAAATTTTTTGACAAGTTTTTGGCCTACAAGGCCCTTGTAGAAAAACAATCTTGACATGAAATTCAAAAGTTAAGAATAGATAATGGAGGTGAATATGTGAACAATAATTTTACAAGTTACTGCACTACACAGGGCATCCAAATGCAACTGACTGTTCCATATACAACACAACAAAATGGTGTTGCTGAGAGAAAGAACCACACATTAAAGGAAATGGCTAATTGTATGATCCAATGTAAGAGATTAAGTCTAAAGTATTGGTCGGAAGCAATCAACTATTCAAATTACATAGTAAATTTCACTCCCACAAAGGCTCTTAAAAATATAACACCGGAAGAAGCTTGGACTAAAATTAAACCAGATGTAAGTCACTTCCGTGTATTTGGTAGTATAACATGGGCTCACATTCCTGATGAGAAAAGGAAAACATTGCAGCCTAAAAGTGAGAAGTGTATATTTGTTGGTTATTTTGAAGATGCCAAAGGTTATAGACTTCTTCAACCACATTGTAATGAAATTATTATTAGAAGAGATGTTAAATTTGATGAAAATCTCTTGGCCTACGAGCCTAATTCGACAATTGTGCCTTCTTCGGCCCGCGAACCATCTTCAACGTTTGTGCCTTCTTCTGTTCCTATTCTGGTTTCTTCTTCAGATGATGACAATGAGGATTAAAATCCACCTCCACCTTCTCACCTTCCTCTACATGAGTCCTTTGAAACTGAACCAACACCAACTCCACCACTTCCTAGATGGGTCCGTTCAACACGAGAAGCATCTGGTGATCTTGTCGTTGATCCTTTGGATCAATGTCAAACACGTTCACAGTTCCAACGAGTCTCTTCTCTTTTGGCTCAAGTTTTAGAGACTCATGATCGGGGGACATTTGCAGAAGCTTTACATCATCCAGATTGGGATATATCGATGAATGAAGAGTATTGTTCTTTAATGGAAAACGATACTTGGGATCTTGTACCTCTTCCAAAAGGAAGAAAACTTGTCATATGTAAATGAGTCTACAAAACTAAGTATGCATCAGATGGAAGTGTTGAAAGACACAAGGCTCAATTAGTTTCCAAAGGATTTTCCCAAGTTGAAGGAATTGGATATAATGAAACGTTTTCCCCTGTAGCCAACATGAATTCCATCTGCCTTTTTCTTTCCCTTGCTGCCTCACATAAATGGGAGGTCCATCAGATGGATGTTAAATCCACCTTTTTGCATAGATATTTGCAAGAAGAAATATACATGGAAAAACCTCCTCGCTATGTCCAAAATGACTCTAGCCTTGTTTGTTGCCTTAAGAAATCCCTTTATGGTCTTAAGCAAGCTCCCCAAGCTTGGTATGCCAAAATGGACAACTTTCTTATTGACACTGGATTCTCTAGATGCCATTTTGATCCTAATGTATATACCAAGAAAGTAGGAAGCCATCTCATAATCCTTGTCCATTATGTTGATGACCTTATCCTTACTGGTAGTGACTCAAATCTTTTAAACCATGTGAAAACCATCCTTAATAAGAAATTTGAAATGACAAACTTAGGTTTTTTTCACTATTTCCTTGGCCTCCAAGTATTGCAAACCAACGAAGGAGTTTTTCTTTCTCAGTATAAGTATGCTTGTGACCTTCTTCATCGCTTTCACATGGATGAATGTAAAGCAAACCCTTCTCCCTTCCAGTATGGAGTCAAGATTACTGCTACCTGTACTTCTCCTGAAGTTGATGCCACCGTGTACCATCAGTTAGTTGGTAGCCTCTTATACTTGACTCATACCCATCCTGATCTTTCCTTTGCTATTGGTATTGTTTCCCGGTGTTGGTTACTACTCTCCTCTACTGTCTGAGTTATTGGCCCATGGTTCATGTCTTTTGGGTTTCCAACAAAGCCTCTAAAACTATCGGCCCTCCTGGTAAACTAGAAGGCAACACAGTACACAGAGTGCACTGCACAGTCTCACCCGTGATAACTTTAACTAGGTGGCTGTAAGACTCAGGTGTTTACAGCCTAGGATTGAGTATGAGATAGGGTTTTATTATTATGAGCCATATACTACGAACCATGATTGCAATCTACTTATTACTCATGGGGGTGCATCTATATTTCATAGTTTATTTCCCGAACAACACCATCGTATTCCAAAACAATGTATTAACTCGTTCATTAAGCATAAAAATTGACTGCTAAAAGAAAACGAAGATATACATGCATTCATCACATTACACGGATATTACTATGGTTCACGCCCTCCTAGGCTACATCCACAAAGATTTGGCTCTTGGCTTTTCTATTATGTTTGTCCTGGATCTCCAGTGCCGCGCGCCTACAATTCCCTTAGATGGGTAAGATCTATATGAGGCGAACTAGATCGCACCATGCTCCACAGCCTGCGATCTAATCCTCAGATCTTCCTTCTCTCCTATGTTCTTAGCTCAACAACTTACAAAAATGGTTCATATCATTATTACATAACGCATCAACTCATATATAACTATGATAGGATATTACCAAAGCTGAATTAATACAAAAGAAAACCAACCTGTATATGATACCTACGTATCTCTATTTATATATATCAGGCTCATCAACCATTTACAATGTATTACCAAAACCCTAACCCTACCGACGTTAGGTCTTCCTCCCATGCACGCGTGCCGTTCTTCCTCCAGCTGTCGCTTTCCTTCTGCACACTTTCTTGCATGCACACGTGCTGTGTTACATTCCAGTTGTTACTTCCGTTTCTTTCCCACGATAATCCTTCTTTCCACTTTGGCCTGGTGCCAACATGCCCCCAACACTGACATGTGACTCGTCCCGAGTCACCTAATCCTTCTGAGCTTCTTCGATCTCCTTGGTGATCGTATGGAACTTTTCCTTGAGCTCTGTTGCTTTTGTTAGTGTCTGCACGGTCTTCTCCTTGATGGTGTCTACTACTTGAACTGCCACTTCGTCACTCAACAATCTTTCACATTCAGCCTAGGTTTGCGCTATCTGTTCTTTATCTCCTTCTGCATGTGTGAGTATTTCTGCTACTTATTCCTGTAGTGGCTCTATTTGATCCTGAGGCTCCTATTTCTGTGTTTGTGCAGTGATAAGTTTTGCCTATATCTTCTTCATCTCCTGTGTCCCTGTGACTCATTCTGGGATTGGTATGGTATTCTACCTCTGTTTGAGTCCTTGGATAGTTGCATTGATCCTTTCTTCTTCCTTGTCCCAACGTTGGACCTATGGATCCTCCTCCAACCTTGTCCAAAGTTGCATTGCTTTATCAACCAGTTCAACAGTTGTGCTAATCTGTTTATCCATCTCCTGCAACTGTGCTATTACTTCATGCTTCCTTTGCTCCTTCACTATTGGTGGAGTGGTTGGTGTGAGTTGTTCGTGAATATTCTCGATCTCCTTCTGATATTGATCAATTGCCTACGCAATCTGGTCAATCTTTCCTGCTACTGGGAGTTAATTTCCTTGGGAGGTTCTTGGGAGTTTCTCAAAAATTCCTCCCACTCTTCATTCTAGTTCATTCCTCTGTTCTTTTTCCTCCTTAATTTCAAGCTTGGCCTGCTCACAAACTTTTTCCAGCGCCTCCTGCTTCTTTGTTTCTTGTTGTAGCTTGACTAAGTTTTTATGTGCATAAGAATGTACCTCGTGGTCAATGCTAACCTGCAATTTGTGTAGTTCCCTTGATGGAATCCACGTCAAGACCAATTGGATGTGGTCCAAATCCTTCAAGGGTGTCTTCCCCATGATTTCATCCATGCGTAACATGCTAGGTTTGATGTAAATTGTTGCGTTTACGTGTGGTATGGAGTGGACTAGGTCTCGTTCTTCTACCTCCACTCTTTATTTGGTATGTATTTTCGGTGGCTCTATGCCTCTGCTACTGCTTGCTGTCTATGATTCCCCAAGTTTCTTGAGGAACTGTCCCATTTCTGTCAGCTCTTTTTGCAGTTTATCCCCGTGGTGTGATGCATGATCAAAATCTTCTGCTAGGAAATCCTGGACCATTCTGACGATTATTTCCCCATCGTCCTCATTTATCGTATAGTATAGCGATGCTAGTTGCACCTTTCATTTCTTGCGCGCGCCTCGTGCCTGCGCAACTGGTCTCTTATTTCCCTCTGGTTCTTGTGTGATGGGGTTTGGGGTGGTCTCCTGCACATGGGTTGTCCGTTTTTCCTGACATGGAGGGGAAATATGGCTAGACAAACCCATCCCTGTTTCTGTTGTCCGTTGGTTGGCTGTGTAGTCTATTTCTTCCCCTTTTGGGTCCCTGTCCATTTTGACAATTCATCTTCCTGAGTTGGATTGGTTTGGCTCGTCCTTGGTTTCTTGGGCACCGAGATTTCCGGAGGCTGCGTTTCCGCCTGTTCTGCCTCTCCTTCTACTGTTGTTTCCGGTACTTCCCGGGTAATGGTTGGGATCCTCCATTCATTAGGCCATTCACTGATGACCATGTCGATATCACCCTCTGTTATGGAATAACTCTTCTGTAGCCATTGTTTATCTAGATCCTACCTTAGTTGTATCCACATTGTTTGGCATGTGGCTAGGAAGTTGGTGATGTTCGCATATCGCAAGATAGCCTCTGGTGTTATTCTCCATGATCGGTTGATAACTTCTTGTATATCTCATATGTATGATTCGAATATGATTTCATTCTCCCTCTTATGCCTGGCCTGCGGCCCAGATCTTAGTAATAGGTATCTTTCTCCCGCTGGCTGTGGTCTGGTACAAAAAATTACATACCCTGGTTCTCGCTATCCCATGAAGGCTACTAGGGTGATCAACCACAAGTAATGGAACTCTGTGCCCAGGTCCTGCGCATCCTTGCAGTCCTCTTGAAATAAGTTCAATAAATATGATGCCCAACTCATAGAGGTGCCTTCAATGCACTGAGTTGCAACTGCAATGACTCCTGCTGGTAATTCGTCTTTGCAGAATTTTTTGAGCAATTTGCAAGCTAAGATCTTTGCGCCGAATTGTGTAGCTGCATTGTTGATTTGTTTGATCATGATGCCCCTCGTTCCTCTAGCAGTGCCATATTTCTTCTTCATTTCTTTTGCCAATGATTTCTCCTTGGATTTGTCGTCCAGAATCAACGCGGGATCCATACCCCGGGTTGGTAACCCTGTGATTTGTGCGATAAGCTCAACACTTATGGGCATGGGTTTGTCTAGCCATATGTCCCCTCCATGTGTGACTCCTAACAACTGCTTGATGCATGCTGTCATGTACTAGCCTATGCCAAAATGTGGTAGCTTCAACAAACCTAAGATTCATGTTATGTCCAACCCAGCTGCCCACTGGCGTGGCTGGCTAGTCGTTTCTCCAATTTGCTTTATGGCTATGGTCTGCATAAAGACCCTCTGTTCCAGTTCTGGGAACTTGGTTTCGTCTGATACATCATGGTCTATGCAAGATACCATATATAATAAATATGCAGAACATAAATAAAATGCTAGAAATGGTAGAATAACAGTAATATATCCAACATAATCTCCACAATAACACATAAATGATATAAGAACAACAACAAAAATAACACTTTGATTCAAAAAGCAATGTTCACAGACCTCTTCAAGGGGGCAACCTCCAATCGAGCAGCCCTCTGTTACAATAATCTTCAAGCTAGTGTTTTCATACTCTCGACCCTTATTTATACTAAATATGTCTATCAAGAGAAGCATCTAAAGGAAGATCCTTCTAGAAGTGAAAGCTTCTATTAGGTCTTCTTACATTCGCCTTATTCTATTTTATTGAAAGGCCTTATTAATATTGACCTTTATTACATCCGAATATATTGATCTACCTATGTGCGGGTTAGGACCCTAACATGTTCGCCCCCTTAAAAATAGCCTTGTCCTCAAGGCTTGAGATGTGGAAACTGTTGCAGAATGGTAGCTGGTTCCCAAGTGGCATCTGCTGGAGTCGTATCTTTCCACTGGACTAGCACTTCCTCGATGGTTATCTGACGTAGACAATGCTCATGCTGGTCCAAAACTGCTTCTGGCTGTAGCCAAATGGATCCTTCTTCAGCTAACTCGGGAAGTTGGTTTGAATTTGGCACCTAGTTCCAATCACCTTCTTTAAGCATGAAACATGAAAAACAGGATGTAGCTTCGACTGACTGGGCAGATCTAACTAATATGTGATTTTTCCCACACGCTTAAGAACTGTATAAGGACCATAAAATTTGGGCGCTAGCTTCTGACAATGCTCGGCCTTGAGGGAAGTTTTCTTGTATGGTTGCAGTCGTAAAAACATTTGATCCCCTTATGCAAATTGACGTTCATTGCAACCTTGATCTACTTGTTGCTTCATGCGATTCTGTGCCATGACCAAGTTCTCTTTAAGGGTACGAAGAATATCCTCTCAAACTGTAAGTGCTTGGTCAACCGCCTGGACCTTCAAGGTACCCGGTAAGTATGAGAGAACTGAAGGTGGCTTCTGTCCATATACTGCTTCAAAAGGAGTCATGCGAGTAGCGGTATGGTAGGAAGTGTTGTACCACCATTCGGCTAGGGGTAGCCATTGAGCCCACTGATGTTGTTTTTTAGAGGCAAAACACCTCATATATGTTTCCAAACACTTGTTGACAACTTCCATTTGACCATTAGTCTGGGGATGATAAGCTGTGCTGAGATGAAATTGGGTGCCCTGTAGCTTAAACAGTTCTTGCCAAAAATTGCTTGTGAAAGTTGGGTCACGATCAGAAACAATAGAATGCGTCATGCCATGAAGCTTGAAGACCTGGTCCATGAAAAGTTGAGCCACCATGGATGCAGTAAATGGGTGTTGAAGAGCGCATAAATGAGAATACTTGGAAAGGTGATCCACAACCACCATTATGACTGATTTATTCCTTGATTTGGGTAAGCCGGTAATAAAATCCATAGAGATATCCTTCCAAATAGCAGGTGGAATTGGAATCAGTTGTAGTGTGCCCGAAGATTTGACTATTTCTCCCTTGTTACGTTGACACACCTCACGTTCAGTGACAAAATTATGAATGTCCTGTTTCATACCATCCTAGAAAAAAGAACGTTTGACCCTGTCATATGTTTTGGTGAACCCTGAGTGCCCCGCTGTGGGTGTAGCATGAAGCTCAGAAAGTACCGTGGATTTAAGCTTTGATTGTTTACTTAAATACAAATGGTCTTTGTATCAAAGCTCATCCTAGAGCCAAGAGTAACCTGGGGGAGCTGGAGCCTTGGTCTGCAATTGCTGGATTAGATGCGAACTTTTGGGATCTTGAAGCCATTCCTGGCGCACAGCTTGGAGCCAATCGGGTACAATGAAGGAAAGAGAAAAAAGGGATCCTTCTTCTTCATATTTTCGGGACAGTGCATCTGGAACGACATCTGGAACGACATTGTCTTTGCTCTTCTTGTAAACGATCTCATAATCATAACCAAAGAGCTTAGTCACCCATTTTTGTTGCTCGTGGGAGGAAATGCATTGTTCCAGAAAGTACTTGAGGCTTTGATGGCCGGTCTTAATTTGGAAGCATTTCCCCAAGAGACAAGGGTGCCACAGATCAATGACATGAAGAATAGCCAACATTTCCTTTTCATAAATGGGTTTGCCTAGATTCCTTTCAGACAGTTGCTTGCTGGTGAAGGCCAAAGGTCGACCCTCTTGCATAAGGACAACGCCGATTCCTTTCCCTGAGGCATCACATTCCAACACAAAGGTCTTTGTGAAATCAGGAAGGGTCAGAACCGGAGTGGTGCACATGGCCATCTTCAAGGTTTGAAAAGCTTGAGCAGCAACTGGAGTCCAAGTGAAAGATTTATTTTTGAGGAGAGCAGTGAGAGGTGCTGCATTGTTTTCATAGTTCTTAACAAACTTGTGATAATACCTTGTTAAGCTAAGAAATCCACGCAATATTTTGAGAGTCTTTGGGTGCAGCTAGTCTTGCATAGCTTCAATATTTTTCGGATCCACCTTGATGCCATCCTTGCCAACTAGATGACCCAAGTATTCTACTTCTGAGGCACCAAAAGCACATTTAGACTGTTTCAGGAAAAGTTGGTGCTGGGAGAGGAGATGGAGAACTTGATCCACATGAGTAAGATGGTCTGTCCAGGGTTTTCTATAGATGAGGATATCATCAAAGAAAACTAAGACAAAATGACGGAGAAAGGGATGGAATACATGATTCATGAGACTTTGGAAGGTGGAGGGGGCATTACACAAGCCAAAAATTATGACCAAAAACTCATAGTGGCCCTCATGAGTGCGAAAGGCCGTCTTGGGAATGTCTGCCTCTTTCATACGTATCTGGTGATAGCCCGAGAAAAGATCAAGTTTGGTAAAGAATTGGGCGCCACTCAATTCATCCAGGAGGTCATCAATTACAGGAATGGGAAATTTGTCTTTAATGGTCAATTTGTTGAGGGCACGAAAGTCAGGACACATTCTCCAAGAACCTTCTTTCTTCAGGACCATGACTACAGGAGAAGAGTAAGGGCTCATACTAGGGCGGATAATGCCTACATTAAGGAGATCCTGGACTATTTTCTCAATTTCATTTTTTTGTGAAAAGGGGTGGCGATATGGACGGATATTGGGAGGAAGGCTTCCGGGTACAAGGGGAATGAAATGATCATGAACATTGCGGGAAGGAGGGAGTCCTTGGGGAGTGGAAAATACCATTTGATGTTTAGAAAGGAGAGCTTGGAGGTCATGTGGCACCGGGGTGTCTCTGTTGCTTGTATGGCATGGAGTTGGGCAATGACACCAAAATGACCTTTTTTGAGCAGCTTTTCCATGTGATGGGAACTAATGACCTCAGGTGAACTAGTAGTGATGCCTTGGAATTTATATTGGTGGCCTTCCTAGTCAAATTGCATGGTTAATGCCTTCAAATCCATGAGAATGGGACCCAAAGTTCTTAGCCAGTCTGAACCCAACACAATGTCACAACCAACCATGTCGATAGCAAACATATGGGATTTTAGGTGGTAGTCATCGATTTGGAGACACACATTTTCACAGCGCCCTCCACATTTCATGGAACCACCATTGATAATCATGATTTGGAAATTGTTGACAGCATGGATGTAGCAATGAGTTTCTTGGGCAATGCAGTGATGAATAAAATTATGGGTGCTTCCACTATCAACCAGAATGATGAGCTTCGATGTTTGATGTAACCGATTAACTTGAGGGTTTGGAAAGCGAAAAATCTAGTGAGAGCATTGAGGGAAATGATGGGTTCTACTACGGGAGGGTCTGAGGGAGGGGTTATGTCAATGATTTCAGGTGACTCAGACACAAGGGGAGTTTCAACATTCTCTTCCGAAATATCCTCAGAGATGGCCATAAAAAGCTTTTGTTCCTTACACTTGTGGCCCAGGAAATATTTGTCATCACAATTATAACAAAGGCCTTTGAATTGACATTCAACCATTTCATCCGTGGTCAATTTTTGGATCTTTAATGGGGAGGAGGGAGTAGTGGGAGTGACGGGTTTAGGGTGAGGGATAAAGGAGGGTTTTCGGTTTTGAGATGATACAACCTGTTGTGCTTCTTTATCTCTTTTAGTAGCCTCCACCCAACTCGAGGGTCGAGCCATGAGGACATGGGCCCGAATCTCCTCCTTGAGGCCACTGATAAAACACTCTCAAAAGAAAGCATCAGTCATGCCCTCTATTCGAAAAGCTAGGTGCTCAAAGGCAGCTATGAAGTCTTCTACTATTCCGGATTGTTTCAACTTTGTCAAACGTCCCAAATGGTTGGTGTCGATGTCAAAGCGTTCATAAAGCTCAGTCACAAATTGGGTCCAAGCAATATACCCTTGACGAGAAGTTTTTCTCCATTGCCACCATTGCCAACGTTCTTGATCTAGATGGAGAAAACCATACCGAAGTTTGGCCAAGTCGTCTGTGATGCCGTATAAAGAGAAATAATGTTTGATTTGGGTTACCCAACCAGTGGGGTCCAAGCCATCAAATTTGGTCATATCCACCCGCGGAAGGCGTAGGTCACGTTGAAAGTGATGGTGCTGAAAGGTATGGGAATGAGAGGAATGTTCACCTTCGGTCTTTGGAGGTGCTTCAGAGAAATGGTCATCTGTAGGGATCTTCAGTTTGGTGCAGAGTGATGCAAAGATAGATTCAAGTTGGGTGGTCAGTTCTTGTTTGAATTCCTCCATTGAGGACTATATGGTTGTATTTATGGTTGTATTGATGGATGAATCGATGGAGGCAACTGTAGCACTGAGTTGTTTCACTTCTTTTTGGGTCTTGAGGAAACCAGATTGCAAGGTGTTGAAGCGAGTTTCCAGATCTTGGCTACGGGTATGGGCCATGAGGATGGGTGAACTGAAAAGGGGCGGGAGGGGTAAAAAATTTTGCCGAAAAATGATATGGATGAATGTGATAAGGGCAGAGAGATGAATCCAATGGAATAGGTCTCAAATAATGATGAAAAAATTTCCATACTTTTTTTTGTTTTTTTTTTACACCTGCGGAGTTATACTCCGGTCCGAAGAATACTGTAGTGATGAAATCCCCAAATGCTTAACCAAAAAGAAATGTGTATTTACTTGGCAACCCGAACACAGTTGCATGACAATAGATTTGGTATGTTTTAATTTGTTTATGTTTCTGTCCCCCAAGGGTTAGGTATTCAAGGGTTCTACAGACAAGGGTTTGCCCTGTGCTATAGCTCTCTGATATACATGTGGGGTCCAACAATAGTACTCGGTCCAATATCTCAGGGCACTAACTAAGGAGAATAGACCATACCCTTAGCAGTACTGCTCGACTACCCAGGTACTAGAGAGTATCTTCCCAAGTGCTGTTCTCAGTGACACTATAAAAGTCCGACATCTGATAGGTTTATCTAAAGAGAGCTTTAGGAAATCTAGGCCGATCCGTACACAGGTGATGTCTGATGCGCTACCACTCGAAGGGGTACCAACAGGGGTTACAAGGGTGGCCAACAGATGTGCACTTAAGAATCACTTGTATTTCCTACGTGTATGAATCCCTCAACCGCGGGTTTATGCACGTAACGACAGATCTCTAGGGCTTAAAGACGTTGGAATACGTCTCTACCCTGAAAAAGAAAATTCCCACAATTTCTGCCAAGGAAAGTGCTCTGATACCACTTGCAAGATACCAGATATAATAAATATGCAAAACATAAAAAAAATGCTAGAAATGGCAGAATAATAGTAATATTTCCATCATAATCTCCATAATAACACAAAAATGATATAAGAACAACAAAAGAAATAACACTTTGATTCATAAAGAAATGTTCACAGGCCTCTTCGAGGGGGAAACCTCCAATCGAGCATCGCTCTGTTACAATAATATTCAAGCTAGGGTTTTCATACCCTCGACCCTTATTTATACTAAATATGTCTATCAAGAGAAGCATCTAGAGGAAGATCCTTCTAGAAGTAGAAGCTTCTATTAGGTCTTCTTACATCCGCCTTATTCTATTTTATTGAAAGGACTTATTAATATTGACCTTTATTACATCCGAATATATTGATCTACCTATGTGAGGGTTAGGACCCTAACAGTTTGAATATTTGAGCTTCCCGATGTGACCCAGTAGCTCTATTTCTACCTGTACTCCAACTCGTATGTGTGGTAGAACAATTTGTGTAGCAGGTTTCTTACGGGGTGAGCTCGGTATCTGGACTCTGTCTTCCTGCTGTGGTGGCTAGTTTGAAGTGCCAACAACTTCCAGTTGCTCCCCCATCAACCATTCTAGCCAAGCTGAGGCATTTGCAGTGGTGTCCTTTACTGGTTGACCTAAGATGGTCATTTGCGGCTTGTCTGGTTGTACTGCTGCTTCCAGATTTTGTGTCGTTCTGTTGACTTCCACGACTGCTTCGATTATTTTTGGTTGTGCTTCCTGTTGGGTTTCCACTTCCTCATTCTTAGGTTCCTGCACCGCTGCTGGCATATCCACTTTCATGGCCTTTGCTTGTGGCTGCTGAATTTCTTTCAGTATCGATGTAGATTTTACCGATAGTGTCTCTGGGTACGGGATTTCATCGATGTTGACGATCTTTGACTGCTGCTATTCGTTCTCTTTCAGCATTCCTCATGGCCTAGTTTGAACCCTGGTTGGTCTAGTTGTCTTTCTTGCTTCGACTAGCTTCGGTGGTGCCATAGTGGTGAATGTCAAATGTTTGCTGAGTTCGAATAACTTCGGTGAGCTCTGTGGTCTCAGTCTATTTGTTCTGGCTACTATTACTCTCTCTCTATTTTCATTTCACGAATATACTATTTTCTCCCATGCTTGTGTGTTGTATGGGCTTGTCACAAAGCTTGTCGAGGACGCTTCCTCCATTATGCGTTTAATGCATCATAACTGTGGGTTCAATGCATCAGTGGCAATTTTGTACTTTCCATTACACTTGCTTTTCCATCTCCCATTGGTGTGCTTAATGTGATTTCCCATTAGTCCTTTCCGTGCTTTAATTCCGCTTAGTGTTGTCCTGTCATACTGCTTTTGCTGACTTTCCATTTCCCGTTTGTTTTCCCTTTGTATGTAATTGTTGTTCCTGACTTTGTTGAATTTGTGTTTTGAACGTCATGTGGCCTTTCTATCTCTGGCGTGCTGCATTCTTTTTAGTCTTGTTTCCTTTTGTTCTCTTTTCTTTTTTTTTCCTACTGCACGGTGGGTGATCGACTGTCCTTGTACAACTTCAATCGGATCCCATTGATCATTCCTCTGAGGTCCGCACCTTTTAAATCTCTTAATCGTACAACTCCTCTATCCTTGACAGATTTTACCTCATATGGTCCTAACCAATGTATTCTGAGCTTCCTCGAGTGATGAAACGACTTGTTGTTGTAGAGAAATACTAGATCTCCTTCCTTAAACATTTTCTTCTTGATGTGTCGATCGTGCCAAGCTTTATCTCTCGCTTTCTGCACTTGTTGATGGAATCCTGCCAGGATTCGGTCTTCCTCCATTAAAAATAATTGATTTAGTCTTTCCTATACTGTGCCTCGTTCTGTCATGTGTGTGATAGCTGCTACGTGTAAGATGGGTACCGAAAATTCTAATGGTACTACTACTTCTTGGCCATAGACTAGTTTGAATGGTGTGTACCTTGTCAACGTTTTGCATGTGGTATGATATGCCCATAATACTGCTAGTACTTTGAGGTCCCAATCATCTCTATTGACATTACATATCTTTGTTAGTGCATTGTCCATAATTTTGTTGAAGGCTTCTATTGTTCCATTCACCTGTGGATGATACAATGTGCTCTTTTGGTGATGAAATTCAAACTCTTCAGTCATTGTGCGGATGGTGCTGTTTTCGAAGTGTGTGGCTTGGTTGCTTGTCAAAACTCTTGGGCACCCAAATCTAGTGATTACTTGTTCAAACAAGAAGTGTCCAGCTGTCTCCACGATGCAATCTTTTACTGGTGCAACTTTCACCCATCTTGTTAGGTATTCCGTCGCGGTGATAATGTATCTTTCCCCTGTTATTTTGGCTAGTGGGTCAATTGGTCCCACAAAGTCAATTGCCCATTTTTCAAATGCCTGTAATGTTGCTTGTGGTCTTAGTGGCATCTCGTCCCTTGTGTTGGGTTTTCCTACCCTTTGAAAAACATCACATCTCTGACAATACTCTTTTGAGTCCCTGTGAATCATTGGTCACCATAGTCCTACGCGTAGTACTTTCTGTGCGATATCTTTTCTTGCATAATACCCTTCTGCGATTCCCTTGTGGGCTTCTGCTAAAATTATTAGTTGTTCATGCTCTAATACGTACCTTCACAAGATGTTGTATATGCCCATCTTGTATAGGTGTCCTGTGATCAATTGATAGTCGGCTGCGCAGACTACCAGGTTCTTCTTTTGCGCGGTGGTATTTTCTTGCGGTGCAATACCTATGCTCAAGTACTAGATGATCTCTGCGAAGTAGTCATCATCAATCTGTACTGAGAATAATTGAGCATCTGGAAAGTTATCTTCTAAATTCATAGGTTCTTCTCCATTTGTGACTTTGGATAGGTGGTTGGGGCCTGCATTCAGTTTTCTTGGTTTACTATTACTTCAAAATAAAATTCTTGAAATATCAGTAACCATCGACAAATTCTCCCCCCCAACACTGGCTTGTTGACTAAGTATTTTAGGGCTAAGTGATCTATAAACATCTTAAAGTGTTTTCCCAATAGGTAATGTCTAAACTTCTACAATGCATAGACCATGGTTAGGCCTTCTCTTTCTATCATGTTATAATTCTGTTCCGAGTCTGATAACTTTTTGCTTGCAAACGCTATCGGGTGATCCAAGTCTCCTGCTCCCAGCTTCGGTAAGATAGCTCCCAGTGCTATCGCTGATGCATCTACATGCACATGGAATGTATTTTCCCAGTCTGGAAATACTAATATTGGTGCGGTAACCATCTTTTCCTTCAGGGTATCCAGACCATGTTGACACTCGTCATTCCATTGATACTTTGTATCCTTCCTTAACAATTTTTCCATTGGTGCTGTGATCTGCGCATACCCTTTGATGAATTTCTTGTAGTATCCTGTGTGCCCTAAGGTTTCTCTTAGTTGACAGATTGTTTTTGGTGCTGGTAAGTTAAAAATGACGACGATCTTGGCCGGATCCACTAACAAGCCTTGTTTACATACTATATGGCCCAATAGTATCCCAAATGGTGTTCCAAATATGCATTTCTTGATGTTCAGTGATATCTGGCATTGTCTACATCTCTCTAACATCAGTCGTAACACTTCCACGTGGTTTTTCAATAGACTATAAACTGTCCAGTCATCCAGGTATACTTCGAGGAACTGATGGATGAATTCCTTAAATGTTGCGATGACCACTATGGAGAATGTTGTGGGTGCATTCTTCAGTCCAACTGACATGACTATGTACTGATAAGATCCCCATTTCATCGCAAACATGGTCTTCTGTCTGTCCTGTGCTATCTTAAGCTGATGGTATTCTGAGAATCCATCAGTGAATGAGTAAGCTTCATGTCCCCCCACATTCTCCAACACTTCATTCGTGAACAGTGTAGGGAATGGGTTGTGTAGGCATGCATCGTTCAACTTCTTCAAGTCGACGCATATCCTCCCTCTTCCTTGTTTCTTGTCCTGTACTACCATCAAGCTTATCCATTCTGATTCCTCAACTGGTTCGATGATGCTGACTTCGAGCATTTTGTCGATCTCATCTTTAACTTTGTGTTTATACATGGGTTTCAGTCTATAGGGTCGCTGTCTAATAGGTATCGTTTAAGGTCTGAGTGGTATCTCCATCTCTCCTAATTCTCCGACTATACTCTTCATCTCTGTAAATTTTGTGGGAAAAAGGTCGCTATATTCACACAACAATTATGTGGTGCTTTCTGCTGTTTTCTCATCCCAGTAGTCTCCAATGCTGGCCATTTTGGCCTACTCAATTGTCCTGATGTTAACTTTCTTTACATTGATTGGCGTGGAAATGACTTGTAAGTCTATGGGTGGTCCTTCCACATCTATTTTGCCTTCTACTTCTTCGATTTGAATGTTGCATGGATCATCTTCATCTGGTGCTTCCTCCTGTACATGGTAACATGACAGTAGTTCCTTGACTGTCTGTTTATTCCGTTGTTGCTCTTCTATGATAAATTCTATTTTCGGTTCTTTGATGAATATTACTCCTCTGATTCGTTTGAGGGTTGTGTCTATGTTGGGGTTCTCATACTCGAATGAGAAAGTGATTGTGAAGTTCTGTTGCAATGTCCTCCATGTTGTAGTTCCTTTGCGCAATTCCTAGTCTGTATACCAGTCCACTGGTATGCCCTCTAGAGTATGTATGAAGTGGTGAGGCCACTCCTCTGGTGGTGTCATTTTCCACAACGTCTTGCACATCGACAAGTGTTTTGCTGGTGCCTCTTGTCCTTGGTATTTCTACTGTCGGTTGTATTCCTGTTCTGTGCTGAACCTTATGCACAGTAGTCGCTTACATTGATACTAGTCTGTGATGGTCTCTTTATGTGTGCCCCACCATCTTTCATGTGTGGCCTTGAGTGCTAAGTCAAGTGCTAACAGTCGGTGGTTTTCTAATACTTCATCTTCATATTGTGTGAAGAATGTTTCCAAATCATTTGTTCCGTGGAAACTAGGTGGTTCTCTGATTTCTATGCCTACCAATCTTACTGTGTGGTCTATTCTTGCACATCTTCATGTAGTCTCTGCTTCCAGTTTTCTAACCCAGTGTCTGAGTCTGTCTCACATGAAGTAATGTTCCACCAACTCAGTACCCCGTCTGCAGTTGGGTTTACATAATCTTCATCGTGCGCAGTTGTTCTGTACAACTGGTCGATCTCCTCTAAGTCCAGGCAAGTGGGTTATACTAACCTCTCCCCTTCCGATGCATCTAGTGGTGCTATGACCATGTATTCTCTGAATTCAAATGTCATTTTCCTAGTTTTCAAATTGATTATGATCTGGTTGTCAAACGCCCAATCCAGACCAAGCAGTGTCGGGTAAGGTGTTGTGCCGTCCACTATTTCAATGAATTCAAAGTCTACTTTAGTGCGTACTCCATCAATATCTAATGTCACTCCTTTCAGTCTACCTATTGGTAGGACTCTATGTTGAGTTTTAATTGGACATTTGAGTATCCCAGTGTTGTTTCTCCCATACATTGCCAGGTCTTCTTTGGTAGCACATTAAATTCAGATCCTAGGTCTAGTATAATGTCTCCCATATTGAAATCCCCAATGTTAGCATTTAGTCTAAATTCCCTACTTGTTCTTCTTCTTGTGTGTAGGTGGTTGACGATTTTTGGTTCTAGATTTTCTTCTGTCTTGATACTACATTTCTCTAGTATGTTTTGCAATATTTTCACAAATGAAGGATCACTTAATACTTTCAACGCAAGATTGCAAAAAGTCTTTGATTAATGTACTTACTTGTCCCTTGGGTTGCATTATGTTGGTATGATCTAGTGATGGTGGCATCTCATATTCTGGGGCTTCCTTGAACGGTTGCGCAGTTGAAGTCGACATTGTGTCCTCCTTCTGAAATTATTTTCTGGCTTCCTTAAAGGTCTCCTTTTCTTTTGGTGTGTCAAACTACTTTCTTGGTTCAATGTTCTTCTTTACCGATTGGTTCTGTGATGGTTATTGCCGAACTACGCCATTTCCTGTTTTCGTTCCTCCACGAGTGACTATATTGATGTTTTGTTCGTCATCCTTTGCTTCGGCTGTAATCCACTGGACATTCTAATTGTTATGGTTCCTCTTTTCATGTATCTTTACTAGTAGTGTCGAACATTCCTCTGTATTGTGGTCCGATGCGTGACAATACATACAAGTTGCTAGTGGAAGTGGACATTCCCATGCATAATGTCATGGTTGCTGACAATTGTGACATGTGACTGATCCTCTACCATGTCTGAAACCTCCTCTAGCTCCTTCTCTTCCTCGGTAGCCTTCTTGGTCACCTCTTGACGAGTTATACTGTGGTGCCTGATTGTACTGCGCGATATTGTACTAGGGCCGTAACAGGTTATACTGTGGCTGCACATTATTGTATGGTTGCTGCGCATTATTGTACTTCTGCTGCTTAGTGTTGTATGGAGCTGGGGCTTGATTGAACTGTGGCACTGCTTGCCCAGTCATCATTTTGGCTTGTACCTTGTATGCATCTGATGTTGTTTCCTGCATAAGCTCCATAGTTCTTCAATCTTTTTCGTCGTGGCCCACAGACTTACAAAAGGTGCAATATGAATTCTTTGGAACTGTTTGGTATTTAAGCATCAACATGCAATGATAAGGGTCGTGACCTGGTTTCTTGCATATTTTGCACCATAATCCTCCCTGTGGTAGTGGTTTTGGCATACCTGTTGCCATATACTGCGCGAATGTTGGGCATTCATTCTTGTGGTGTCCTTCTATCTTGCATGTGGTGCACCAAACGATTTCTTGTTTGTCCTTGTTCTTATTCTGGTTCAACTGAAATGTTAGATTCTTCAAATCCTCCTTCAATTCCTCAATAGCTGGGTCCGTCTACTGGTACTAGTTCTCTTCCAGTTGCAAGGCTTCATGTAGAGCCTCTGCTTGCGTTTGAAATTTATGTTGTCGTAAGGGATATTTTAAGTGTGGGAGTAGTGAGTTGACAAACAGGTGCTGATGCTACATCTCGGTCATAAGGTATTTTAGTTTTCCCTTTAGTCGCTTGAATCTATGGTCAATCTCTCATACAGACTCTCCTGGTTTCTGTCTTATCTCGATCACCTCATTCATGTACTAATCCTCTGAGCTTGACTTCTGGAACTTATTAATTAGTAGCTTCTTAATGTCTTCTAGTGTCCTCATCGTCCTAGGGGCACTGTTTGTGTCCAAGGTCATGTACCAGTCTAGTGCACAGTCTCTGAGCATAATTTCTAGCTGCACGATTTTGGTATCTTCATCAGTGATATGCTTTGCCTCCTAGATCTTTGCACAAATGAACAAATGCTTCTTAGGGTCTTCTGCTGCTTCCCCTCGAAATTATGGTAATCTGATAGTGGGATCATGTCCTACCATTCTGAATACTGAACTACTTCTTCCTCTGCGAGGTGTAGCTACTTGAATAGTGCTTCCTGAACTGGATCCTCCAGTTGTTTCTCCTAGTGTAGATGTGCTTCTTGCTGTCGGACTTCCTCCAAAATTTGGTTGTCTAAACGGTGGTGTTCTCTTTGGTGTATTAGTCGCACATGGGTTTATGGGTTCCACACTAACTTTAATATGGATAGGATGGATGCCTTCTCTTCCCGTTCTTGGGCCTCTCGTCTTCCTCTCATATGTTGTGCACAATATTTCCTCAATCTGCTCCACAGCCTAGAGATCCTCTACCTCTTCCTCATCGCTCGCCAAGCCTTCCCTCAAGGCTACGACTCGCTTCTTGGTATTCACCTTATATTGGTAGGGTACTCCACTATGCATCGTTTCTGATGACACCAAGATCCACTTGAGCTGGTCGTCATCCATCATGATTGGGTCCAAGGGTTCCTCCTCCTTCTTTCCTTTATCCTCACCTCCTTCCATTTATCCTCTCTCTGTTAGTGTTTCCCCTCTTCCCCCATGCACGCAGGGAAGTTTAGCTGTCAGATTCCATTGTCATTACACCTTTGTTATATAGCAATATCTTAAGAGAATTATACAAGGATTGAATGTACCTTCCTCGAGGTCCATGTAGAAATTATTTCTTTGCTACGTTGTGTCAACTGCAAATTTAGTGATGAAACCTGCCACAATATTGTCAAGCCAAAAGTCTACTGCGCGGGTGAATTTGTTGTTCACTTGCTGTAACTGCTCAATCTGTACCGGAGTCAAATCTAGATGTCGGATCTAGTAGATCCAGAAAATCAAAGAAAAAGACTTCGTGTAAATCAGTAAACACGTATTTGTCCAGATATTTGCGAGGTATGATTATAGGTTTTTAATTGTCTTTCTGTGCAAACTCTAGCTCTTTGGTTCTCAACCAGCCTTCGATTTCATCTTTCATGGGGTTCCAAGGTCTCAACATTCCCTTCTAATGGCTCATTGCTCTTCTTGTTTCACTTGTTCTTTTCTCGTTCAATCTATCTCATCTACTCAGACCTCTCTTGTTCCTATTAACACGACAACGAAACCATTTGTTGGTTACTACTCTCCTCTACCATATGATTTATTGAGCCAGGGTTCATGTGTTTCAGGTTTCCAACAAAACCTCGAAAACTATGAGCCCTCTTGGTAAACCAGAAGGCAACATAGTACACAGAGTGCACTGCGCAGTCTCACCCAAGATAGCTTTAAATGGGTGGCTGTAAGACTCAGGTGTTTATAGCCTAGGATTGAGTATGAGATAGGGGTTTATTATTATGAGCCATATACTATGAACCATGATTTCAATCTACTTATTACTCACAGGGGTGCATCTATCTTTCACAGTTTATTTCTCGAACAACACAATAGTATTCCAAAACAATATATTAACTCGTTCATTAAGCATAACAATTGACTGCTGAAAGAAAATGAATATATATATATGCAATCATCACATTACACATATATTACCATGGTTCACCCCCTCCTAGGCTACGTCCACAAATATTTGGCTCTTAGCTCTTTTATTATGGTAGTTCTAGATATCCAACGTCGTGCGCTTACAATTCCCTCAGATGGATAAGATCTGTATGAGGTGAACTAGATCACACCAGGCTCCACATCCTGTGATCTAATCCTCATATATTCGTTCTCTCCTCTATTCTTATCTCAACAACTTACAAAAATGGTTCATAGAATTATTACATAATGCATCAACTCGTATATAACTATGATAGGATATTACCAAAGCCAAATTTATACAAAAGTGAACCAACCTGTATATGATACCTGCATATCTCTATTTATATATATTTGGATCTTCATCCATTTACAATGTATTACCAAAACCCTAACCCTACAAACATTAGGTCTTCCTCTCATGCACACGTGTTGTTCTTCCTCCAACTGTTGCTTTCCTTGTGCACGCTTTCTTGCATGCGTGCATGCTGTGTTACCTTCCAGTTGTTACTTCTGTTTCTGCACGCTTTCTTTCCCACGATCATCCTTCTTTCCACTTAGTCCTGGTGCCAACACCCGATATATGCAAACACCCCATGAAAGCCATTGGAAAACAACTAAAAGGATACTTCGCTATGTCCGTGGGACAATTCAGTTCGAGATACATTACAGTTCAGAGGGGACTCCTTTATTGGTTGGTTTCACTGATTCAGACTGGGCCATCAACATTGATGATCATAATTCTACTACATGTTATGTTTTCAGCCTTGGTTCAGGACCTGTCACTTGGGCTTGTAAGAAATAACAGGCTATTGCACTTTATTTAGTAGAAGCAGAGTATCAAGCAATGGTAAATGAAAGTCAAGAAGCCTTGTGGCTTCAACAGATCCTTTCAGAGTTTGGATTCCAGCAACAACATCTGACCAACCTTTGTGCTACAATCAGAGTGCCATCAAGATCGCCAAAGACCCAGTTCAATATCAATGCAAAAAGCACATTGAGATACATATGCACTTCATCAAAAAGCTCATTCATGATCAAGTTATTGAAGTGCTCTTTTTCCCTACAAAAGATGAAGTTGCAAATTTTTTCACAAAGTCTCTTACAGAAGCAAAGTTTTCCAAACTTCGATCTATGTTAGGAGTTTAGGAAGTTGTCATTAATGGGGGATAGGCTCTAATGCCTACTTCCTTATCTTATTGTGTCACTATTGTAAATATTTCAATCCTATCCCAAGTTGTTCTTAAGGGGGGGTGTTAGGATATTTAGACACTTAGGAGTTAGATAAAATCTACTTGGTCTAATGTGCCATTAGGTAAACGTGTGTTTCTTAGTTTGTTTCTTTCGTATGCATTTGTAGTTAGGAAATCCGACGGTCACGATATGTTCCTGAGATAGAGTGATCTAATGGTTCATATTCTCCTTGATCTTAATGACCATTGATCCTTGACTTAACACTCGATTGGTCCATGATCTCTATTTAAAGAGCATGGAGGGTCATTTGCCGATGATCAATTGTGAGAAAATCTCTTGTAAAATCTCTCTGTAATCTTTTTCTTTTGCATTAATAAACTGCTCCAAGTAACCGTGTTAGCTAGGGCCGTGGATGTTTCCTTGTATGGGTTTTACCACGTTAAAACATCGGTGTGTTGATATTTGATCTGGTTGTGTGAGTGGTTATTGAAGGTGTTCATCCTCTGTTGGAATACCTGTGTTGTCAAACAATGTCGCACCTCTAAAATCACCACTTGTCGAAGATGCCTCGGTCGCCACCATCGATAGTATGTGAATGTTCCGAGTGAAGTTATCCAACTTATCATTCCTTTGTCTCACGAAGGCTTCCTCAAACAACATCTTGAAAGGATCTCCTACTTTGTCATCTCTCTTTTGTTCCACCATGGGAGGTTACTTGAGATGACGAGAGTGGTTGTCCTCAAGCGAAACTAGCTCAAGACCTAACTCTCTATACCCTGACCTTGTCGGGGACCTGCTTTGAGAAATGACAAGGAATAGAATGTTGTAATGCAACTGATCCAGATTATCTTGGGAACAAAATGAGATAAAAATGAAAATATAGCATAGAACATAGAAATACAATGAAACCCAACTTCTATTAATGAATAAGATAGAAAAACACTGTAGAACACAAAATCATATAATGGGGTAGCTTATATATGAAGAGAAAGAGATGTTGGCTATGCTTCATCGCAACAAGCTTTACATCACACTCCTTTTCATGCTTAAAGGGCCTCCTTCACCTCAATTATATATGAGCGAGTGAGAGGAGAACAATTCCCATGATGCATGTGGGATAAATTGGTCTAAGTTTATAAAATGCCATAGGCATGTAAAACACTAGGAATTCTCGAGTGGGCACCCATACCAATACTACTCTAGCATGAGCGTGCTTAACTCCAGAGTTCTAATGGGATCTGGTGCATTAACACTATGTTGTAGGAATGTATATAATACCACTAGGAAATCATTACATGATGTCCATATTTAAAAAATGAAGATGGCATTACATTCCATTCCCCATCAAAATGGTGAATATCATGGTTTATCAAAACCATAGGCTCAAAATGTTGATTTAGTGGAAAAGGTGGATGGCCACCGAGATCCACCTGGATCACTTCTCCTAAACCATCCCAAAAGAGATTTCTTTCCACACAGGGTTCGCACAAATTTATTATTCTAAAATACCTTAGCCAACTCCTTAGATATAAATTGTACCATTATACCTACATGCATAACATTGATATAAATTGTATCAAATTTTACATTCCATCCAATAACCAACCCTCCCAACAGACCCTCAACATTGGCATTGAGCAAGAATTCAATCTTTCAAAAAAGAATTCAAAAAATCCATAGCTTTTGTCTCGACACACATAGATTCTTGAAGAAAAAATACATTAGGTTTATACACTGAAAAAACATATTTTAGGGCTCGTTGTTTAAAGGAACTCCTGAACCCTCTTGAATTTTAGAGATAATATGATCATTTGAGAACTATTTTGGGGTCTTACCTACTCCAAGGACCCCACTGATTATTAACTATTTTACCTCTCTAATCTCTTTCTTTGCTTGAGATTTTTCCAAAGACATACATTATTTTCTCCCAATTGAAATTGTGATGTCCTAGTCTAAGGCTAGTGCCCCTTCCAAAACCCCTTATTCTTCCACAAGGTCTTTTTACGACCTTAATTGATACGTAGACTTGAGAATGGGCTTAATGGATTTTTTCCATGCTTCCTTGGGGTGGAACTTTGATTTGGATTCCTTCTCAACGAGATGTTGTTCATCAGTGAGAAGAACCTTAACATTTTTTTCCACAGTTTCATCCCCGTGGAACAAAACCCTATCTTCTTGACCTAAACCTTTGGTGATGGCTCTCCATACTCCTTGGAATTTCCTTCAGAGGTGATACCAAAATTAGACTTCCTACTAGGGCTATCTAGGACCTTAGGATCACTACCTCTAGAACCCTCATTGTTGAAAGGATCAAAACCCTCGCACATAATGGGATGCGGCGAAATATTATGAACATAATTAAAGCACAAAGAAGGGTTTAAGATAGGCATGCCTTGACCAACCATAGATATTCCTTGCTACACATGTTTTGAATTGACTCCTTGAGACTGCTCCAGATGCATTGAAGGTGAATAATCAATTTGTTTTGTAGGATGAGGCAAAGGCTGTAAAACTTGTCCTTCTTCATGGTTTTCTCCTTTTGAATTTTCTAGAGGACCTTTCAAGTCACTAGAGGAGTTTGTCTTTTTAACCCACACTTTATTCTTGTCGAAAATACCTCCCCTAAGGTTTTTATAGTGCTCCCACAGATAGCCAATTTTGTGATAGGCACCACATATGAAGGGAAGTTTCCAAAAATCTATCCCAAGACAAAACTATCATTCAATATCATTTCTACTGACAATCCCTCTCTTAGGTCTAGTTCCACCAATATTATAAACACTCTATAATCCATTTTTTCTCAATAATTTTCCTCCAAAGCAATGAAGCTCCCTAAGGATTTTCCAATTCTTTCTAGTATTTTTCTATTCTAAAGTTCCATTGGTAGGGCCACCAAAAATACCCAAATTTGTTGCAAGTAGGTTGGCTCCTTTCTAGGGTTGAAACCCAACTTCCATCTCTTTAAACATAGGCTAGAAGGACCCTAACCAGTCCTTTCTAAGAAGGGTTTCTGCACCACTATCACTTTCACCACGAAACAAATCCAACTGTAAACTAGTATATGAAAGACAAACAAATATTAGAGAAGAGGTGTCTAGATGTTTCCCATCCTTAACTTCAATGATTCCCCCTTTGCAATTTTCCCCATAAATCCCCTTACAAGTGACTTCTCCATCAGACCTTCTACCTTGGACATACCCACATCTAGACTACCTGCCATTTTCACTTTCTTTGGTTTAACTCTTACACTTCTTTTTCTAGGGCCTTCACTCTATTCATGGGGTCTTCACTCAATGAACCTATGACATAGTGCCTTCATTCATGGGACATTAAAGAATACCCCTAATTTCACTAGATATTGATAAATATATCCCAAAATCCTTTTGTTGAACCCCCCTACCAATACATCTTTCCAATAAAATATACCTCTATTTTTACTAGATACCCCTTTTTATACCCCCTAATACCTATTAACCCCTTGAGACCCCACACCCCCCACCAATACCTAGAATATATTGAATTCATTTTTAACATTAAAAAACCCCCCTTTTATGAATGAACAAGATAAGATATTGGTTAACAAGGTGAAGCCACTATGGCTCTATTAAATCCTCCTTTTCACTTGGAATTGAGGTGCCATCTAGGATACCTTCCTTCTTGTGAATAAGAAACTCTTGTGCTCCCTAGACTATCATGGGAAACATATCATTTCTTAGCAATTGGTTCACATTCATTGTCTCTACAACTAAATGAGAGTTTTCAACATGCATAGATCTAGAACTCAGATGATCAAATGAAGTGGGATGAGAAGGAACCCTAGCACATTCATGTTGAAAAACCCCTTTTTCCTTAGATGAGGTCAACCCGATACTATCAAGATCCTCCTTTTTCCCTTCTTCAAAAAACCTTACTTGGTCCATCCCATATGGAGACCTACCTTCCATTATACGCCTTCCACTTTGCACACCATTGACCATACCCTAATCCATGCCAACTAAAAACAAATCTTCTTTTAAAGGCTTTACACTTCTCCAAATATCAACCAACTCCTAGTGTGTCTTGAATACTAAGATGGGATTCATGCTGTCACCTTGTGACTTGAATACTAAGATGGGATTCATGCTGTCACCTTCACCATAGTCTACCAACTCAACTTATTCCTTCATGACACTAAGGAGTATAAGATTTCCCCTTTCAGATCTTATCCCTAAGCTTGATCACAAGTACCATAAGGTCATGGAAACCCTGGTTCAATCTACATATTGGCCTCTTCTTTAACATCTCATAATAATATAAGACTTGTGTTAGAAAATAGAGAAAAAACTTTCATCAAACGAAACTTCATTTGTCATATCAATTTAAAAAAAACAAAAAAACATATATCTCTAATTTCTTAACTTGGCCACACTTCCTATAGCCTTCAATGTAATGAGCAAGGGCATACAATTACCTAGGCATGGTAGGAAACTATAGTACAAATCCATGACATGTTTGAAAAGGTAATTAAGGTAGACGCCATAAAGAGGACTTGCTTGGGTTAGTGGAGGTAGGGAGTCATCATTAGAACTCACATGGGAGTTTCTGTGTAATGGGAGGGTCGTCTCTAATAGGAGAAGAGATGACCCTCCAATCAATGACGTAGAACGGTTTGAAGTGGCTACACATTAGTAATGTCAAACTTTCTGTTAATTTCTTAGACCATTGTATGTCTTCATTTGTAGTTTATGTTATTAATAAATCAAGTGATTTTAGCAAGTTATAATTATTTGTTTCTAGACCCTTTTACATATTGATTCAAGGCTGATTTGTTTTATCATCATACATCATTGTTTGCATTTATTTTATTCACGCACCTTTTGCAATAGGTCATGATTAAATACTTTAATGGGTGTCAGATATATTTCACAAATATTTTACACTACTTCATGATCAAGTGCAATGAGGGGTGTTGTATGTATATTTTTGCCAAGCTTCTTTCTATGTACTGTAATATGTTTAGCATACACTTGTCTCTTCAACATCCCTTGCCCCTACCTTTCTTGGAGGAAGTGGGGTTGCACTGGAGTTGAGGAATCATTGGAGAAACAATCATGGTAGTGATAATATGCAACATGTTTTTGCATTATGGCGATGATGTTATAGTAACGATCAAAATATCAAGTAATAATCAACACATGGTAAAATATTTCTATTATTGTTAAGGTTTTTATTTATTTTCCTATTAGTGCTAAAAAACTAGCATATTTTTAAAGTTGGGGAAAGGAAACATCAAAATGAATTGAGGTGGTTAAGTTGTTTAAAGACGGTGATATTTTGTTTTTGGATGGAAAATGAATATTTCAAAAGGTCCATCTTCATCTCACTTCTCTTGAAATATTTGCAATCATACTGTAACTCTAAATCTAAATACCTAGGTTGCATGCCCATCTGCAACAATCACAGATATGTGACCACAACTTTTCAAGGGAGAAATGGAAGAGAAAGAAGAGGTAGTGACAAACAACACGTGGGAGAAGAACCACCCCTCAAAAACTCCTTCCATGTAATTAACCATATGAGAAACAAACACAATATGCATAATTAGTATATTTAGATACACCGTAGGCATAATTAATATATTTAGATATACCAACCTTAATGAGACAAAGATTAACTCACATGTGTTAATTTTAATTTTACTAAATTGTTTATAAATCCTTTAATTTTACTACTTTGAATATTTAAGGATTGCTTGTTTGGACTTTAAAAACCTTTCAACCACAATTGAAATATTCTAATCATAAAAAAAACCAAAATCATCAATTCAAATGATTCATTAGTATATTAAAGATGAATAGCAACATAAAACTCATTATTAACTCATAAATGAAATCAAAACCCAATTGAATATTGCAATTTTTTTTTTTAATTTTTAATTTTTAATAAATTCAACTTCAAAATGGATTCATATTGGTTTTATTAATATTACAAATATATAAAATACTATAAAAAATTCTCCTATCTTAAAATGTAACACATTTTTTTTTAACATTTGAGTTTCTTACATTTACAATTTTTAATAAATATAAGTTTAAAATGGTAAATATAAGAGTTAGTTGATAGGATACCCTATAAAGTAACAATGATTTTGGTGGGATTGGTAGGAGGTCTTTTAATAACAGTTAATAATTTTTCTCACATTATTTGTTAACAATTTATATATATATATATATATATATATATTCAAAATAAGTAAAAAAAATAAATTAAATACAAAATTCAATTAATTTCATTTATAAATAATATAATTAAAAAATTAAAATTTATATAATTGAATTCTCATTAAAAAACATAATTCTTCAAAATTTAATATAATTTTGTAAAATTTATATTTAAGTAAGTAACTATTAACTAAATTATGTTGCATATGAACATTGTGCTCAAAAATTTAATATACATGTTTGTCACACCTGATCCTTACTAACACCAAAATCAACTAGACTTTTATGAAAACTACTAGAAATTAACTTTTTGGCTCAATCCCTAACAAAACATAATTGATTTCAATAATGCTTCAAATGATCCGTTCTAATAAAATTGTAAAAACTAAACCATATTTTATATTAAAAATCACGTCCCAATAAATATTAAAGAGGAAAGTAACATGTCTATGTGAATGGTTACTAAACCACATCCTAACAGTGTATATA
>ML788745.1:568088-597767 GCA_009831015.1 Picea engelmannii | reverse complement strand
CTCTCGGACATGGTAATCAAATTTATTTGATCTTAAAATTATTACTAATTTAATTTAATTTGGTTTGTAAATTCCAATATTATAATTTAAAAATAATAATGTTTAATTACGTTAGAAAACTATTTAATAATTATTTTATTGACAAAATTATTACTAATTTAATTTGGTTTGTAAATTTCAATATTATAATTTATTATTGACAAAATTGCAAGCATCAAATTTACGAATTTACGGTACACAATCTTTTCAAAGCTCTCCTTTGTGTATGAATGTATTCCTCTATTTGATCCTTGCTCTGCTCTGTTTGATCCTTGCAATTCTTCAACGCTATAAAAGCAAAGTAGTCTTTTATTCTTCACGTATTCTGTGTAAAAGAAGGTTACATATACCTTGCGTACCAGTACCGAAAACTAGCGCCATTGACCAACTTAGCCGAAAACTAATGTTTCCCAAGCAGTTGCAAAATTGTTCTTCACCTTTGTATCATTGTTTCCCAAGCTAAGTTTCTTATTTTGTGGTGGAAGGATTTTCTTATTTAAATTTTAGCTATGCTTGATTGTTTGAAGTTTGCTTATTTAGATTTTAAATTTATTTGGATTGCAATGTAAATTTGTCAGGTCCGTCTATTTATTAGTCCCTGTCGTAGGCATAGAGGGACTATAGTGATCGATAAATCGTTGACTTCATATTAGTTTGTCCTTTGACCACAAATATTTCCATACTAGCTATTGTTGGAACCAGGGAAATGAAAACATCGATTTTTATATAAAAAAATTACCATATTTGTCATGATCTGATTGGAAAAGGGATTGGAGGTCTTATTGCCGGCTTCACTATTCCCAATGTTATATATGTTGGCATATCCAAAGTATTTGACCGTATATGGTCTTTTTGACTCATATATTTTGTTATGCATTCGTCGAAGGTGGATTAATGCTAGCATTAGTTCAAATGTTTGGTTTATCATTTTATGCTAGGTAAATTTATGGCAATGTTTGATATGCTGGCATATCCAAGTTTGGCCTTCGAATACATTATCTGGTGTTTGAACTATTGTTACAAAAAATATAATAATTTTTTTGGGATATGTCAGAGACCTGCGACATTGCATTTTTTTCTTAAATGTTTACAGAGCATTTATGACGGACTTAAATGTTTACCTAACATGCTTGGTAGCATTCAATGGTTGCTTAACAGGCTTGTTACAATACATTTTCTTCTGTTTTTTAAATTTATATGCTTCAATGACATTGTTGGTTCACTGGTTCATGTTTGTTTTTTGCATCTCCCCTTATTTCTTATTTGCATGTTGTTGTTGTTCTTGCTTGCCTATTTGTGTTGTTGTGGTTTTCACGTTTGGGGTTTTGCAATCACGATTGGAACTGCGTCATTCCTGGTGGAGTGGTTGCTTCTTGCTTCTTTCTTCGCTGCATGCTGTTTATTGTTGTTTGATTCGACTTTGCAGGGTTGGGGTCGTATGCCTGCAGTTGGGCCTTTTGGTGCTTCTTAACTGGGTTGTTATTTGCTGCTTATTCATGTTTGCCTGGTTAACTGGTTCATGCTTGTTTTTTGCAACTCCAATGATTTCTTATTTGCGTGTTGATGTTATTCTTTCTTACCTATTTGTGTTGTTGCAGTTTGTACGTTTGGGGTTCTGCAATCACGATTGGAACTGTGGCATTCTTGGTGGAGTGGTTGCTGCTTGCTTCCTTCTTTGTTGTATGTTGTTTATTGTTGTTTGATTCGACTTTGGGTTTGGGCTCTGCACTTGCAGTTGGGCCTTTTCATGCTTCTTAACTGGGTTGTTATTTGCTGCTTGTTCTTGTTTTCCTAGGGTTTGCAATATTGGGATGCTGCATCCGCAGTTGGATCTCTTCTTACATTCTTTTGTAGTGGAGTCTGCATAGAATACTATTAAGATAAAACAACATACAAAAAAATTACAGTCGATGTAAATTGCATCTCTTACGTGTTGAACCAGAGTTTGTCGGCCTCAAACTATATTTCATACTTGTCGGCCTGAAACTATATTTCATAGCTGGTGATGCTTTTTCCATGGATTATGTGTTGCTATGGTTTCATAGTTATGAGAGTACGTTTTGCTGTGTGAGCGATATAGTTGTTCTCTCCCTTTTATTTTCCTCTTGTAGACTTCGTTTTTGGCTCTATAGTTTCTCGCCTTTCTGTGATCATTCCGACCGACCACCGTTCGGTTGCATACTTAGGCAGTTTTATCGATGTGACTTCGTGGATAGGTTCTATCGAACTATGACAGGTCGTGTTTGGTGTATACATCTTGCACCCATAACTTCCATGATCTAGATTTTGACCCGACACTCCTCGAACTCGCAACCGTGCCTCTTCCTGCAATGAGTTTGTCTATTCTACCTAGCTTTCCATACTTAGTCGGGTTTTCAAAGTTTGGTGGGTTGACGCCTTTCCAGGTTCAGAAAATTTAAAACCATCCCCGCTACCTTTCGCCGTTCCCAATAGACATTAATTATGCTTTCAAAAGTCACAACTGACCAGACAAGTTTGAAAAGATTGGCTTTAATAAGTGGAAAGCTCGAGTACATCTCCCATTAAAATGAATAGACAAGTGAATATTATGGGATTTGGTGACTTCTTTTGCCTGCATTTTTTTGGCTCTTTTAGTTTTCTTAAAGGCTTCAACATAGTCCACGAACGTGTCACCCATAGAGGCCTTGACGTCATGTCCCTCTTTAATATTGTGCATATCTTAGATATCAGATTTGAGAATCTGCTCGGATATGGGAATGTTAATACATGCTATTAGTCACTATTCAACGTACATATTCGAAAAGATTGGCATTAATAAGAAAAAATATCGAGAACATCTATCATTAAACCAAATTAACACAAAATCTACAGAAGATCATCTAGCGTTGCTTTTAAATACTTATTTCCATTTCTCTCTATCATCAAAGAGTTGTGCTTTAGGGTGCCTTCATTCTAATGCTACTGGTCATGGAGATGTAAGACAACTTAGAGATGCGATTAAGGCCCAAATGAAAGAAGAGAGACTGGTTTTATGTGACATGGGCTTTGAGTAAAAAAAAAAACTCTGTTATCCAACAAAAATTCAGAGAGGAGGAAAAAAAAAGAACAAGTATCTTCTGGTTGGTGTTCTCCCTGTGTTTGATGCTTTGGTTGGTTGAAAAGGCTGCTTGGAGATTTGTTTGTTGAACTTATTTGTTTTCTTGCTGGGAGTTTTAATGGATTTTCAGATCATGTGAAAAGTAGTTCTTCATTGAAGTATATAGTTTCTTCCAACAACACAGATTTGGCAAGTGTATCGAATTTTGCAGATCCCACAAGAATTTGTCTTCCTCGGGGGCGACACACTTACCGTGGCTTGAAAAATGGCATGTGATGTTCGTAAATGACGCAAAATATTACTCCATTTGCGAACGTAACCATAAGCAAGTAACAAAAACTGTATGGGTGGATAAAACGACATATTATCACTACAAAAGGTTTCTATTTCAAATTTTGTTGAGCTACTTGTGGGTGTGGTAACCGACTTGACAAAAAGCCATGTTCTTTGTCAAATTTTGTTCGGTTTCCTCTGGATGTAGTTATAGACTCCACATAGTTGGCGTCACCTCCGAACATTCTAGACCTTTCTGTGGGCCACCATATCTGCCACCGCTATGAGGAAATATATATTCTGATGCGATATGCAACATTTGATACACTTGCCAGATCTATGTTGATGCGTTCTGCAACATTTGATACACTTGCCAGACTTGTGCTGCCCGAAGAAGTGATGTACCTCAACAGATTAACATTTTGCAGCTGGGTTAGACGCTTTTTGCAATTTACTGTAATAAATCAAAGAAGTTCAACATACAAATCTTCAGGCAACCAAACAAATGATCGAATACATGGAAATAATAGTCACAACATACTTGATTTTTTTTCCCGTCCCATAGCTATTGTGACATAAAATGACTCCCTCCACTTTGAAATCAACCTGAATCACATTTCTAAGTTGTATCGAATGTCAAGGGTCAGGAACATTGCAAGGAAAGCACCTTAAACCCCAAGTTTTCGACGACAGAGGGAAATTAATACTTGACAAAAAATGGAATGTTGAATAACCAACCATTGGAAGTAGGCCATATCTGGAAGAGACAAGCTATTCAAAAAACCAGGATAGATGTAGTTGGCAGCAACAAATAAGTACAAGACTTGAAATTGATATTCAACTCATTTTTTTTGAATAAAGGGTTTGCATGTCAAGAAAATTGTGAACAAGATTCATCAATGTACCTATTTTTTATTGGTCGGCGACAGAAGAAATCGCAATCGTTGTGGAAAATAGTCTCAACTGTATTTTGTAACCCATCTTATTTGAATATAGAATAATTTCGGTTTATTTTTTAATAGTATTTTCAAATCTTTGGTATTTGTTTTAATTTTATTTTGGAGGAGCCATCCTACTTCGATTCTTTGGGTCCTGTAAATAGAATGAATTAATGAGTTACAAGAAGGCAACTCAATTGTTGATACAATGTTCCTGTTCAGTATCTTTCATATATTGCAGCTTCTTCTCTTTGATAATATCCATGCATATATACTAATATCAATAGTATTGGAATAAATACAAAAACTTCTTCTTCGACAGAGCTTAGGAAATTATGTTTGGGTTTGCGGTCTTAAACAACTATGTTCTCTGTTTCGTCATATACATCTTGCAGCCAAAGATCTTTCGTGATATGCAATTTATGCTTTAACTACTGATAACTCACCAGGTGTTCGAAAATCTTGACATTAATAAAGGAACGACTGAAGCTGTCTTAATTACTTAAATCACACCAAATTTTGATTACATTTAATTTAATTTAGATATTAATGTTTATGGAGAGTCGGCGTTTTCTCATTTCATTGCAAGGAGTACAAGATGAATAGATGATAAGGAGTTTATCTCGTTGAAACCACAATGCAAATTCATATTTCTTGTTGCGTTATATACATCTTGTAGTCAAAATTTTCGTGGTTTCAACAAAATTTGTGAATTGAAGAGCATCCTGCAAATTGGGAGATCATTTGCATTTGAAACAGAAGCAATCCATTAATATATATTAGTATGAATACTATTTAGATAAATATGAAAACTTTCTCCATTAATACATATTAGTATGAATACTATTGAAATAGATATCAAACCTTTCTCTTGGACAATACTTAGCTAGTTATCTGGCTAGCAGGCCCCGGGTTCGCAGTACCCAACACCTACGTCTCCTGTTCCATCATATACATCTTGCAGACAAAGAACTTCGGTGATCTGCAGTTTATGCTTTTACTAGTGAGAACCCAACAGGGGTTCGAAAACATTGCCATTAATAAATGGAAAAAAAGGTTTTTCGACTGTGTCAGATACTTATCCCTTTTCCCCTTTTCCTTTTCCTGTCCATTATGGATTTCTGGTTTTATACTTAGTCCTCTTTATATGATGGATGGTTGTAGGGTTCACAGGCTGACATATCTTCATCTCCATCTGTATCTTCACATGACGAATCCGACCGACCACTGTTCCTTTCCATACCTAGTCAATTTTATGTTTGCGGTTGACAGGTTGTCACATACGAACTGGCCTTTTCTTCTTCCCGCCCGTTATCGCTTTTTGGATATATACTTAGTCTCCTTTCTATGGTATCCGGTTCCAGAGTTGGCGAGATGACATGTCTTCATCTCCATCTATATCCTCACATGACGGATCCGATCGACCGCTGTTCTTTTCCATACTTAGCCAATTTTATGGCCACCGTTGTGGCGTCGACGCTTATGAACTTGGTTGTTTATCGTTCTGTTATATACATATTGCACTCAAAACATCCACGATCTACAATTCCACCGCGGGTTCCTCGTATACATTAACTTTGTTCAAAATATCTGTTGCTACCTTCCATCCCCAACAACTTCACGTCCTTCCTGATATACATCAACTATGCTCTTACTAGTGACAACTGGACACAGTGGTACGAAAGATGCTTCCATGATTTTCAATTTATGCCTTAAATGGTGAGAACTCAATAGGGGTTCGAAAGGATTTGCATTACTAAGAAAACACTAGATGTTCTGCTGCGAGATACTTAGTCCTTTTTCCCTTGTCTTGTTCCCGTGTATTATTGCTTTCTAGTTATATACTCAATCGCCTTTCTATGATCACGTGTTCCAACATTGGCGTGGTGAATTGGACCGCCTGTTGTTCCTTTTCATACTTAGTGAATTTTATGCCAGCGGTTGCCGGGTTGGCACTTTCGAACACTGCTGCTTGTTGTTTTGTGATATACATCTTCCACTCAAAATTTCCATGATATACAATTCCACTACAGACTCCTTCATCCCTTTTTTTTTTTTTTCCTGTGTATTATGGGACTATAAAGTATGGAAATGATATTTTATAGACCATGTAAGGATTGCGCATTCCATACCTAGCCACTTTTTGGATCGTGGGTTCTTGGTCGGGCGGGCTCAAAATTGGGCCTCCATTGTTCCGTGCCCTACAAATATTACCCAGAATTCCATGATATACAAATTGACAAGAAAACCCGTGGGTTGGCTGACTCAACATTGCACTTCTATTGTTCTGTGTCCTCCAAAAAGTGCTCACAATTCCACGATATACAAATTGACACACGAACTCCAGGGTTGGCGGGGTGAAGATTGCCATTGTTTACGGATGGTAATCCATATCAACTATTTAACAATATCCAAAAACATTAATTTCAATACTAAATTAGCTCTTAGTAGTGACAACTGGATACAGAGGTACGAAATAGTTGGCATCACACCCTTTGCAATATACAAATTGACTACCGGATTCCGACATCATCTTCTCTTCCATGTTACAGATTATGCATTCAAATGTTTGGAGCGATACAATTTGAACGTCGGGGCCTTACATCTTCTGCAGAGACCTTGTTATCTTGTTTTGGATCCTCTTGTTGCCAGGTTCATGAAATGTCCAACTCTTTGGATACTGTTTCGGGTTAGAACCAAGCTTCGTTCTACCATGGTTCACAAATATTTCAAAGTATCCCCAATAACTTCCTCTCATTCCTAATATAGATTGGTTGTGATCTTACTAGTGACAACTGAAAACAATGGTACGAAACAGTTGGCATCCGACCCTCCGCAATATACAAATTGAACTATGCTCTTAATAGTGACAACTGGACATAGTGGTACGAAAGATGCTTCTGTGATCTGCAATTTATGCCTTAACTAGTGAGAACTCAACAGGGGTTCGAAAGGATTTGCATTACTAAGCAGACACTATATGTTCTACTGCGAGATACTTAGTCCTTTTCCCCTTGTCTTGTTCCCGTGTATTATCGATTTCTATTTATATACTCAGTCGCCTTTCTATGATCACGGGTTCCAATGTTTGCATGGAGAATTCGATCGCCCGCTGTTCCTTTTCATACTTAGTGAATTTTATGCACACGGTTGCCGGGTTGGCGCTTTCGAACTCTGCTGCTTGTTGTTTCGTGATATACATCTTCCACTCAAAATTTCTGTGATCTACAATTCCACTGCGGACTCCTTCGTCCTTTTTCCCTTTTTTTCTTCCCGTGTATTATGGGAATATAAAGTATGGACATGATATTTTATAGAACATGTACGGATTGCGCATTCCATACCTAGCCACTTTTCAGATCGCAGGTTCTCCGACGGGCGGGCTTAAAATTGGGCCTCCATTTTTCCGTGCCCTACAAATAGCACCCAAAATTCTGCGATATACAAATTGACAAGTGGACCTGGAGGTTGGCTGACTCAACATTGCACTTATATTGTTCTGTGTCCTCCAAACAGTGCTCACAGTTCCACGATATATAAATTGACACACAAACTCCAGGGTTAGCGAGGTGAAGATTGCCATTTTTTACGGATGGTAATCCCTATCAACTATCTAACAGTATCTAAAAACATTATTTTCAATACTAAATTATCTCTTAGTAGTGACAACTGGACATAGAGGTACGAAACAATTGGCATCACACCCTCCACAATATACAAATTGACTACCGGATTCCGACATCGTCTGCTCTTTCGTGTTACATATTATGCATTCAAATGTTTGGAGCGATACAATTTGAATGTCATGGCGTCGCATCTTCTGCAGAGACCTTGTCAGCCTGTTTTGGATCCTCTTGTTGCCGGGTTCACGAAATGTCCAACTCTTGGATAATGTTTCGGGTTGGCACCAAGCTTCGTTCTACCACAGTTCACAAATGTTTCAAAGTATCCATAGTAACTTCCTCTCTTTCCTAATATAGATTGGTTGTGCTTTTACTAGTGACATTTGAACACAATGGTATGAAATAGTTGGCATTTGACCTTATACAATATACAAATTGACTACCAGGTTCACATCTTCTACTCAAAATTTCCAAAAATCTACAATTCCATCGCAAACTCCTTAGTCCTTTTTCCCTTTTCTTCTTCCCGTGTATTATGGCTTTCTGGTTATATACTTAGTTTCCTTTCTATGGTCGCGGGTTCCAGCGTTGGCGGGCTGACATATATTTATCTCCATCTATATAATCACACTATGAATCCGACTGACCACTGTTTCTTTCCATACTTAACCAATTTTATGGCCGCGGTTGTCGGAATGGCGGTTTCCAACTCTGCTTCTTCTTGTTCCATGATGTACATATTGCACTCAAAACTTCCATGATCTATAATTCCACCGCAGACTCCTCATACTCACAAACTTCACTCTACCATGGTTCACAAATGTTTCAAAGTATCTGTTGTTGTCTTCCATCCCCACTAACTTCTTGTCCTTCCTAGTATACATTGGTTATGCTCTTACTAGTGACAACTGCACACACTGATACGAAACAGTTCACATCCACCCCTCCACAATATAGAAATTGACTACCGGGTTCCGACATCGTCCCCTCTTCAGTGTTACAGATTATGCATTCAAATGTTCTGAACGATACAATTTGACCGTCGGGGCCTCACGTCTTATGGGGAGACCTTGTGAGCCTATTTTGGATCCTCCTGTTCACGGGTTCACAAAATATCAAATTCTTAGTCACTATTTCGGGTTGGTGCATTTGAAATCTGCTTCTTCTTGTTCCATGACATACATATTGCACTCAAAATTTCCATGATTTACAATTCCACCGTGGACTCCTTGGTCCTTTCCCCCTTTTCTTATTCCCATGTATTATCACTTTGTGGTTATATACTTTGTCGCCTTTTTATGATAGCAGGTTCCAGCGTTGGAGGGTTCACATATCTTTATCTCCATTTATATAATCACACGAAGAATCCGACTGACCACTGTTCCTTTCCATACTTAGCCAATTTTATGGCCGCATTTGCCAGGTTTGCAGTTTCAAACTCTGCTTCTTCTTGTTCTGTGATGTACATCTTGCACTCAAAACTTCCGTGATCTATAATTCCACCGTAGACTCCTTGAACTCGCAAGCTTCACTCTACCATGGTTCACAAATGTTTCAAAGTATCTATTGCTTCCTTCCGTCCCTAATAACTTCTTGTCCTTCCTAATATACATTGGTTATGCTCTTACTAGTGACTCTTACTAGTGACAACTGCACACATTGATATGAAACAATTCGCATCCGACCGTCCGCAATATACAAATTGACTACCGGGTTTCGACATCATCCCCTCATCTGTGTTACAGATTATGCATTCAAATTTTTCGAACGATATAATTTGACTGTCAGGGCCTCACGTCTTCTGGGGAGACCTTGTCAACCTATTTTGGATCCTCTTGTTCACGGGTTCACGAAATCTCCAATTCTTAGTCACTGTTTCGGGTTGACGCATTCGAACTCAGCTACTTCTTGTTCCGTGATATACATATTAAACTCATAATTTCCATGATTTAGAATTCCACCGCAGACTCCTTAGTCCTTTTTCCCTTTTCTTCTTCCCATGTATTATTGTTTTGTGGTTATATACCTAGTCGCTTTTCTATGATCGCGGGTTCCACCGTTGGTAGGATGCCATATCTTCATCTCCATCTATATTCTCACATGAAGAGTCCGACTGACCGTTGTTCCTTTCCATACTTAGCCAATTTTATGGCCACGGTTGTCGGGTTGGTGATTTTGAACTCCGTTGCTTCTTGTTCTGTGATATACATATTGCACTCAAAATTTTCATGATTTACAATTCAATCGCAGACTCCTTAGTTCTTTTTCCCTTTTCTTCCTCCCATGTATTATCTCCTTCTGGTTATATACTTAGTCACTTTTCTATGATTGCAGCTTCCAGCCTTGACGGGCTAACATATCTTCATCTCCATATGTATCCTTAGATGACGAATTCAATCGACCGCTGTTCCTTTCCATACTTAGCCAATTTTATGGCCGCGGTTGTCGGGTTGGCGCTTTCGAACTCTGCTGCTTCTTGTTCCGTGCTATACATCGTGCACCGAAAACTACCGTGATCTACAATTCCACTGCAGACTCCTCAAACTCGCAAGCTTCACTCTACCATGACTCACAAATGTTTCAAAGTATCTCTCACTGCCTTCCATCCCCACTAACTTCTTTTCCTTTCTGATATACATTAGTTATGTTCTTACTAGTGATATACAAATTGCTCTCTAGACTCTCCTACCATACCCTCTTCGCTGTTACACGTATTGCACTCAAAACGTTCTGAGACATACAATTTGACCCTCACGCTCTCAGCTCCAACGATTGCACCTTGTAACCCTTTTTTGAAGCTTCTTTTTCCCGTACCCGTGACCTCTGTACGTTCTTACTATGCAATTAGAAACCTTTCATGCTAACACTTGACCATGCAGAAGCCGTCAACATTGCCATTAATGAGAAAAATGCTCGAGGAGATCTCCCATTATTACGCATTAAACCAAGATGTGCAGAGAGTTATTTTGTCCCTTCCGATTGTTCATCTCGAACATGCATCGTCATGTTGGCCCGCTCAAGAAATCTACAATGCTTAATCACTCATTGCCATATCCGCTATGTTCGCATTTCTATGTATGCAATTACTAGTGTTTGATGTTAACAATGCATCATGCAACAACCATCCAAATCGTCATTAATGAACGAAAGTCTCAAGGACATCTCCCATTCACATGCATTGGACCAAGATTTTCATAGGGTTATATTATGCCTTCCAACTTTTCATTTCATTCATCGTCTAGAGAAAACAAATGTTCTTGTAGACTTATGGCAGCAGGTCGACAACAGTTTTGTGGAGATACAGTAAATCTCTTTAGACATTAGGACCAGAACTTCCAGTGGTCTAGGGCATACTTTTACTATTCATCCTATTCCGCCCAGAACGAAGTGAATTGGACCTATGGAATAGCTCGTGCAGGCTACATCCTTGAGGTTTTTGACTATAAGGAGGTGGTCTCTTGGTGCACCGAAAAATATATTCTAGGCCAAAGAATTATTCCACTGTGCGACCATTCTCCTGTTTCTTTGTCACCTTAGGTCTTCCGCGAGATGTTAAAATTGCCCGAGCTAACATTGACATTCAAAGGACAAGACTACAAGAAGTTTCTAGAAAATTATGATAATGGATTGGACATCTTAGCCGACTTCCTCGAAGACCCAACAATAGTTCCTGAAGATATCACAAGGTTGCAAGTAAGTTTCTTTAGAAATCCATTCCGGGAAATTGCTTGGCTGTTTACAAGGATAACGGGACAAGCATCCATGACAAGCATTTCCCATATAATTATTTATATTTTGTATTTCACAGTGAAGGAACAATACATTTTTAATCGGGGGAAGCTAATTTCCATTGATATCTGTTCCTAGTTGATATCTGTTCCTAGTTGTCACGATTCAAAGAATCAAATAAATTTTATATGTCATTCTACTTGATTTTCGCAATAGTGCATTGTTGTTCGTTTCCAAAACTTTCTCTTTCCAATAAAATAAACTGTGGATTCGACCCAGTAACATTCCGGTACGAGGTCCTATGGAGGAACAAGGCCTCCCATTGTTTTTATGAAGTTTTTAATAGATTTGTCTTAGTTTTCAAATATTTATTGTTAGGCAAGGATGCTCCGCAGATGTCTGGCCAGACAACCAAGTTTTTGAACAGGAAGGGCACACTTGAACAAAAGGAAAATCATAGTGACCTCATGGTCTTTGGATATAAGGAAAATCCTTCTTTCCTTCCATGCCACATCACATACAAGATGTTAGTTGTAGAAATAACAAGGCAATACAACCACTGGTTGCATTTTTTCCATGACAAGAAAAAAAAAAGTTCATTCCTCTTCCTTGGAAAGTCGGAGACTTCGTCTGAAGAAACGTCAACAATATTGATGAGTTTTCCGACCATTTCAAGAAATTGAACCTAACGTATGCTGAAAGGATAAAAGGGTTCGAACCTAATGGTATTTTTTGAGAACATTTACTGGCAGTTGGCTTCAACAAATATTTTATCCATAGACACCTGACCGAAGACAGGGACAGTGATGACAAGAATCCTGCTTGTGCCGATTGTGACACAGAGACATTGCAAAGCGCGACTGAATTGTACAGACAACAGGGAAAATTATCCGGTGAGAAGAGTACCCAGTTCCCCGCTAGCACTCCCAAGAGCACAACATCATGAAGAATCACCTTGACGACCCACCCCAGTAAGAAATCAACCCATAAATATTCTAACGGAGGAGGAGATAAGAACCCTCATCGCATAAAAATTGATAGTTCTCACAAAAGTCCACTGACCAAGAAGAGAAAAAACAATGCAGGGCAGGCGGAGGAACCCAAAATTGAAAGTGAACAACTGCAACTTGAAATTGAAATTGAGCACATGCATAAAATTGGGTTGTCTGCAGTGGAAATAGCTGAGACTGGAATTTTTGATGAAGATGAATCCTTCGTATTCCAGAGCGTTGTTTTTGACAACCAATCTAAAAGTATGGTCATTGAAAAGAGATATGTAACAAACAGGAAAGACAAATCTCTCACATATATTAACTTTAGGAAAATGAGGCCATCCCAAATCTCCTCATTTCACCAAGTAACCGGTGAAATTCTAAAGGATTCCATTGGAGGAATTGAGACGAAAAATGACAGACTGGAAGACCACCTCAACGAATTTGAGTAGGCTTTCATTGCAACCCCAAAATTTGCCAGTCCTTTAGAAAAAATCATACCTGCTACCACTGCAGCCAAGATGAAAGTATCCTCTATCCTCCTTGCATGCTCTAGAGCCCTTATAGAGCATAACATCAACAAAAGAATGCAGCTAGTTACTGAAGCCTGGGAAACATCACAAAATTTAGTTTCCTTTGCAAAGAAGGCAAATGATTTCTTGGAACCTTTGTGTTAGCACTCAATTTTTTATGGAAATTTTAAGTGTCTTTAGCATCCTTGTGCTAAACTTTTGAAATATTTTTGCTCATTTTCCCTAGTTCATAAATTCCAATTTCCTCATTGAGTTAGGAAGAGTCTTAATTCATAAGTCTTTTTCTCCAAACATCTATGGCCTTTGTCTTTTTAACCTGCATAACCAAAAACCAACTTTTAGTAGTTTTTCCTAACTCTTTATTTTGTTGATTTTCCTATGTTTTATTTTAGTTGCCTTTTCAATAAATGAGTTTATTGACTTTGATAGAAGAGGTGGTGTGTGCTTTAAAGTGGCTTAAACCTAGATCACACTATGTATTATCTTACAAGTCAAATCTATCCTAAGACCAAGCCACGAGTCAAACCACAATCTCAAGCTACGAGTTAAGTCAACATTCCAGCTGGTAAGTGCCAAATGATTGTGCAGGTGTTGAAGAACTAAATGTAGCCACGATATATACAAGGGTGTTCCCAATTTCTCTCCTATTCCATCGTTTTCATGCATGGATGTGTAGAGGGGAGTGCGCTACGGATTTCACAGTGCGTTGTCAAAGTTCCCAGGTGCTGCGATTTCTACACAGGGCGCTACCAACTCTCTTGGGAACTATAAATTTCCTGGGTGCTGTGTATTCCATAGTGAGCTACCTAAATTCGCTACTGAATTTCTGGCAGAGACGAAATTTGCACAGAGATACACCAGAATGGCGCTACCTATTGGCACCTGGAATCAAGGAGTTCGAATTCATTACTCTTTTAGGTGGATGATGATGTGGAGAATGGTTGAGATAGCAGTTGGCAGCATGATAACAACTTACCACCTCTACAGGACACTTGGAATGCAAGAAGAGGCACATCAATGAAGATCAAGGGAGGAAGTGTCATTTAAATATTGTTGGATCGGTTACCAACACATTTCATTTTTTATAGCAGTTTGTTTATAACTGCTAGCACATGTGTTCAATTGAAAAATGTTGTTGGAGAATCCGATGTGAGGAAGGCCAATTCTCACTCTAGCTATGGCCTTTCCTTTTTATTATAAATCCATGTTCCAAATGAGGAAAAAGGGGGTTCGAATGGTTGAGCTGAGGCTCCCAGATTGTAATTTTCTTCGACTGAAAAATTGTTCTCTGGCTATGTACTAGATTTAAGACATTTTGGTTAATAGAAATCAGCTCCTCTTTCAACTTATTTTCTTCTGATGCTAAATGTTCATGCTTTGAATGATTCACATGAATGGTTGTGGTGATATTATGATGGATGTTTGATTGTTCTATTATCATGATGTTTATTTAGCTTCCTTAGTTTCTGAACTCAAGAAGATCTTGTGTCAAGAATCTTTCTTTCTCAGGCTTTTTGTAGACCTGATGTTTACAACAACCCCTACATTCCTCTCATTCAAGTCTTACCTCTATTCATAATCACTCCCAATTACTTATTGAAGTTAGCCAAGATCTTGATTGTTGGTGCATGCTAGCCCTGTTTTCTGAGTTGGAACATTATTATTTTGAGTCTTGTCCATTTGAACTTTTAAAAAATTCATTTACATTTACAAAACTTTTGATGTTACCAAGCTCACCTGATTATAGTCTAGGGTGACCTTTGGAGTGATAACATAAATGGCGTTGTTTCTAGGGACAAATTTGAGTAGATTGAAGATTTCCCTGGGAAGAACGACATAGATCCAACTCTTGATGGTAGACAAGAGAGGGATACAAAAATTGACTGTAGTCATCTACCTGGCAACTCCATAATCAAAGACTCCACTGGGGAGGATCCCGTTGACAGAAAGATGACCAGGTATCATTTTATGAGCCTTATTCATGAGCTGTTGTTTCTTTTTATCAGATCATTTTTACTTTTTCCTTCACGTATTAAAAGGATCATCTTGTGTTTTGTATATTCGGATGATCATCAATCTTATTTTATATATCCATCCTTGGAAGAAGAAGACCTGCCTTCTGTCTGTGTTGTAGACGTTGATTTAATACCTTCACCTCGACTTATTCACAAGGATGAAATCTGTATTGAAATCCCTCATGAAATTGATCAACCTTCTCAAATCTCATCACCTTCTGCTGTTACTTTTGAACCTTTCCAGCAGCTTGGTAAACCTTATACTCAACCCACTAGTTTTCAAACTAGAATCAAAGACAAGATGTGTAAACCTTTAAGGCTTCCATATCATTTTCATCCTTATCCTCTTGATTTCTTTGAATATTTTCCTTGATTTTCTGGAGAGAATCATGTTACAACTGAGAGGCATGTGGAGGCCTTCGAGAACTTTATTGATTAGTTTGAGATAGTTCATGAGGATGTTACAATGAGGTTGTTCTCCAAATCCTTGTTAGGATATGTTGCTGTATGGTTTAAGGGTTTGGGAGATGACTCCATTGGTTCATGGATTGAATTATGCAATACATTTTTAAAGTGTTGGGGTGAGAAAAATTCTTTTGATCAATACCTACATGAGTTCAATACTTTGAGAAGGGGAAAAAATGAAGTTCTGTCTGCTTTTAATTGAAGGTTTTACAACTTGTATTGCAACCTGCCCCTGGAAATTAAACCTTCTGGAAATTAAACACTCTGACCTTGTTTTGTATCTTAGGGAAAGAAAATCTATATCTTTATCACAATTATTCATGGATGCTGAGGAAGTGGAGGAGAACCTCTGATCTCGTGGAAGGATTCATAGTCAACATCATGTCAACTCTGAACATGTGGCATATTTTATTTGTTGTCCATATGAAGAGAAGATAGTGGATGATTTGGTCCTCGAAGCATGTATCTTTGACAACCTTTCCTCTGGGGAAGTCACTGTCTCAAACATTGACCAAGAGAAACTTGTTGTTGACAAACACTTTGGTAGTGAATACTTTGTTGTTAGAGAGCATCTTGAAACAAGACTTTCAGAATGTCAAGAGTCAAAGGTTTTTTATGGACAACCTATTTTTGATGGAAATAACAGTGATGGTGATGAACATAATTTTTATATGATTTGTTTGGAATCTCTTAGCACTATTCCTATATATGACGATTATGATCCTAATCCTTGTAAATGATATGGAGCTGTTGAAAGGGATTTTCATATAAATCTAGTCTCTTATCCATCACCAACAAATGAACAACCCTATCTTAATAAAAACCATGTGTATGAGCAACAAACTATCCCACGATATATGCAGAGAGGATCAACATTCAACCAACAGGTGGTTCTGAAGTTATGAAGAAACTATTCAACCCACAGATGCCTGTGTCTATCATTCAATCAAGTGTGCATGCAAAAGACATCACACATACTGTCAACAGCTTCGAAACATTGAAGGTAACCTTTCATAATTAATCAGGCAATGCTTTCAGTTTCATGACCCTGTCGATGAGTACATAGAGTTACACTTTTAAAATGATTTGGAGCATGCAGAATTGATCTTTTTATCAACATCTGAAGATAATATTGGTGATCATAAGGATGAATTTAGTCAACTGTCACACTTTCCTTGTTTTTTATGGATCATTTGCAGTAAAGAGAAGAATTCGGTTACCAAATAGTTTGAATGGTTATGGTGGAAGTTTGTTTTCACCTGAGCAAGTTGCTAAGTTGGTTAGAGTAGAGTAGGGTAGGAAATAATCCCTTTGCTCGAGCATTTATTTATCTTTCTGTTTGAAGCAGAAATAATAGTTAGCTTGTGTGATAAAGGTAGGTTTTGAAGGTTTTCAAAGATCGGTTGCAAAAGCCAGATGACTCCATGGCCCAATGGATAAAGAGAATGGAACTACTAGGTTCTTGGAGCCTCACAGAGAGGTCTCCATCCCAGTTGGAGCCAAATGTTAGCACTCAAATTTTTATGGAAATTTTAAGTGTCTTTAGCATCCTTGTGCTAAACTTTTGAAATATTTTTGCTCATTTGCCCTAGTTCATAAATTCCAATTTCCTCATTGAGTTAGGAAGAGTCTTAATTCCTAATTCTTTTTCTCCAAACACCTATGGACTTTGTCTTTTTAACCTGCATAACCAAAAACCAACTTTTAGTAGTTTTTCCTAAATCTTTATTTTGTTGATTTCCCTATATTTTATTTTAGTTTCCTTTTCAATAAATGAGTTTATTGACTTTGATAGAAGATGTGGTGTGTGCTTTAAAGTGGATTAAACCTAGATCACACTATGTATTATATTACAAGTCAAATCTATCCTAAGACCAAGCCACGAGTCAAACCACAATCTCAAGCTACGAGTTAAACCAACATTCCAGCTGTTCGGTGCCAAATGATTGTGTAGGTGTTGAAGAACTAAATGTAGCCACGATATATATGAGGGTGTTCCTAATTTATCGTCTGTTCCACCATTTTCATGCATGGATGTGCAGAGGGGAGTGCGCTATGGATTTCACAGTGCGTTGCCAAAGTTCATGGGCGCTGCGATTTCTACACAGGGTGCTACCAACTCTCCTGGGCGCTGTAAATTTTCTGGGCGTTACCAACTCTCCTGAGAGCTATGTATTCCACAATGCACTACCTAAATTCTCTACCAAATTTCTGGCAGAGATGAAATTTGCGTAGAGATACACTAGAATGGTGCTACCTATTGGCACTTGGAATCAAGGAGTTCAAATTCATTACTCTTTTAGGTGGCTGATGATGTGGAGAATGGCCGAGATAGTAGTTAGCAACATGATAAAAACTTACCACCTCTACAGGACACTTGGCATGCAATAGGAGGCGCATCAATGAATATCAAGGGAGGAAGTGTCATTTAAATATTGTTGGATCGGTTACCAACACATTTCATTTTTTATAGCAGTTTGTTTATAACTGCTAGCACAGGTGTTCAATTGAAAAATGTTGTTGGAGAATCTGATGTGAGGAAGGCCAACTCACACCTCTATCTGTGGCCTTTCCTTTTTATTATAAATCCATGTTCCAAATGAGGAAAAAGGGGGTTCGAATGGTTGAGCTGAGGCTCCCAGATTCTAATTTTCTTTGACTGAAAAACTGTTCTTTGGCTATGTACTAAATTTAAGACATTTTGTTTAATAGAAATTAGCTCCTCTTTCATCTTATTTGCTTCTTATGCTAAATGTTCATGCTTTGAATGATTCACATGAATGATTGTGGTGATATTATGATGGATGTTTGTTCGTTATATTATCATGATGTTTATTTAGCTTCGTTAGTTTATGAACTCAAGAAGATCTTGTGTTAAGAATCTTTCTTCCTCAGGCTTTCTGTAGACCTGATGTTTACAACAACTCCTACATTCGTCTCATTCAAGTCTTCTCTCTATTCATACTCACTCCCAATTACTGATTGAATTTAGCCAAGACCTTGATTGCTGGTGCATGCTAGCCCTGTTTTCTGAGTTGGAACATTATTATTTTGAGTTTTGTCCATTTGAACTTAAAAAAAATTCATTTACATTTACAAAACTTTTGATGTTACCAAGATAACCTAATTACAGTCTAGGGTGACCTTTGGAGTGATAACATAAATGACGCTGTTGTCGGGGACAGATTTGAGCAGATTGAAGAGTTCCCTGGGAAGAACGACATAGATCCAGCTTTTGATGGTAGACAAGAGAGGGATACAAAAATTGACTATAGTCATCTACTTGGCGACTCCATAATCAAAGACTCCACTGGGGAGGATCCCGTTGACAAAAAGATGACCAGGTATCAGTTTATGAGCCTTCTTCATGAGTTGTTGTTGCTTTTTATCATCTCATTTTTACTTTTTCCTTCACGTATTAAAAGGATCATCTTGTGTTTTGTATATTCAGATGATCATCAATATTCTTTTATATATCCATCCTTGGAAGAAGAAGACCCACCTTCTGTCTATGTTGTAGATGTTGATTTAATACCTTCACCTCAACTTATTCACAAGGATGAAATCTGTATTGAAATCCCTCATGAAATTGATCAGCCTTCTCAAATCTGATCGTCTTCTGCTGTTACTTTTGAACCTTGCCAACATCTTGGTAAACCTTATATTCAAACCACTAGTTTTCAAACTAGTATCAAAGACAAGATGTTTAAACCTTTAAGGATTCCATATCATCTTCATCCTTATCCTCTTGATTTCTTTGAGTATTTCGATTTTTCTTTGATAAATTTCAATTTTTCTTGTGTCCAGAAGCCTTTGTTTTAAAGCAAGCTATTTCGGTAATGCTAATTTTTTTGTGTTTTTCTCTGCAAACCTAGTGTTTTTTTGTAGTCCCCAAGTCCGCTTGTCAATTTGTAACCAATTTTGAGCTTGCCAGCCCGAGAAACCGCGATCCAAAAAATACCTAAGTATGGAATGAGGGCTCCGTGCATGCTCTATAAAATGTAATCCCCATACTTTATAAAAGTACATATTTCGTATGTATCAAACTAAATATCTACTTTATAAAATTTGATAAATTTCAATTTCTTTTGTGTCCAGGAGCCCTTGTTTTAAAGATAACTAATTCGGGAATGCTAATTTCTTTGTGTTTTTTTCTACAAACCTATGTAACAGACGTTACTACTATTTTTTTGTGTTTCTCCCTACAAACGTATGTAAATAAAACTAATTCGGGAATGCTAAATTTTTTGTGTCCAAGAAAAGCCTTTGTTTTAAAGCAAACTAATTTGGGAATGCTAATTGTTTTGTGTTTTTCTCCACGAACCTATGTAACAAACGTTATTACTATTCTATTGTATGCCTTTAAATGATGTAATTTCCAGAGATATGTAACATACATTATTAATTTGTGATAAATTTCTATAGTCCGCAAGTCTGCTTGTCAATTTGTATATCGTGGAACTCTCAGTGCTATTTGTAGGGCACGAAACAACAAAGGCCCAATTTTGAGCCTGCCAACTCGAGAACCCATGATCCAAAAACTGGCTAAGTATGGAATGAGGTCTTTGTGCATGCCCTATAAAATCTCATCCCCGTACTTTATAAAAGTACATATTTCGTATGTATAAAACCAAATATCTACTTTATAAAATTACATATTTCGTATGTATAATTTACGTTGTCGAGGAACCTATAATTTGATAAATTGCAATTTCTTTTCTGTCCAGGAGCCCTTGTTTTAAAGATAAATAATTTGGGGATGCTAATTTATTTGTGTTTTTTTCCACGAACCTATGTAACAGACGTTACTACTATTTTTTTGTGTCTCTCCATGAATGTATGTAAGGAAAACTAATTCGGGAATGCTAATTTTTTTTGTGTCCAACAAACTTTTGTTCTGCATGGAAACCACATGTATTTCAACTAGCTACCCACGTGTCTATACTCGGTCGCATTTATTCCCATTACAAGTTGGCAGGGACTACGCTACCATGCACACTTGTTTAGTGGGGTGGCCACACCACCTATTAGGAAAAGTTGTATTTCAAAGAGACTTGGTCCACGTTTTATGGAGAATCTATGTATCATATTATTCTCCATTACTTGTTGGTTTCCTTTCCTTATGGGTGATTTAAGGATCATCACAGTCAATGCTGGTATAACACTAGTTAAATGTGCCTAGCTAAAACGTTTACACTAAGTGAAACCCTTGTAATTAACTCATCTTTATTTTATTATTTTAGGCACAAAGTTTATTAAGAAACAAATTTATAAAGACTTACATTTATAAAATGAAAGTGAAAGATATAATTTTGAATAAGTAAGATTAGTAGGTATATGTGTAATAGCGTGGAATATATTTAAAGCTTTCCTTACAATGTTTTTAAAACTTGTCTTAAGGTGGTATATTCATTTAAAAATAATGATAAAGGTTAGATTTTGTTTAAAATAACAATGATAAGGTTAGATTCTTTTTAAATTGCAACTTTTTATATAATACTCGAAAAACCATGCTAACACAATCTGTGCATGGTTCTTGGCATGCTCGCGCAGGAACATACTATTTTGAAAACCTGCAACTACCTAACAATGACAGTTGGGATGACTAACTTCACCATCAGACTTAGCAGGGGGACTCTTTCCTTGCCTTACTCTCCTCCTTACCTTTTCCATTGGAGCATCGCCCGCTAAGTTCAGAGAAGTCTACCCAAACTCTACTAGCGGAGGACCCACCAACCCCACTTTTTAGCCGAACTTCATTGAACCATCTGACTCCATTGTCATTTCATAGCAGTTACTACATTGGAAGTCTGGACTATCACCTCCCTCTAGGTTTTAAACACCTCTGTGTTCCCAACACCTTTGTCTTTACTCCCGACTGCAACAAACCTTAGTGGATTATAGGTGGCATTGGGCGACGCACCCACGCTACGCGCACCCATGGAGGTTGAACTCAGTGCACTCATGGGTGCTGCTGATGAATCACTTTGGCATAGCCCGAGACTCTTCTCCTCGGTAGACGAGCTCACCTTCCATGTGCGTATTAACTCTACCTTGCGACATGATTCGGGTCTCCATTACTCATCCAGTCTGCCTACGTCTACTGTATTTTCTCCGGCTTCTTCCACAGACTGTGCCACTATCTTTGAGAACTCTTGGTAGGAACATACCATCCTCCTTGCTATCTCTACCCCTCCCTCAGTCACTATGGTTTCGACAAACCTTACCCTTTCTCCGAAACACACTCATACGTCTCCTAGCGTTTCTTAAAAGGCTAACGTCTCGACTGTTTTCCCTACACTCTCTACAAACATTAGCCTGGCTCCCCCTGGTGTGTCTCAACCCACAATGAGCTACACTCAAGACTTCACTGGTTTTGTTCGACATCACTGGTCGAAGGGAACTACTACTTCTTCAGGCAGTAAGAAATCTTCTCATAGGCCGTGGTGTCCTAAGAAATAAAAAAAAGGATGGTTCTTGGCGATGATATTGGATTGTAAGACACTGTTTCGATGGATTTGTGTGTTGTGGTTGGCAGAACCTCCTATCACCATCTCTGCAAAACAAACATTTCATATTGGGTCCAGTGGACCTGGTGGCCCTTACTCGGCTATATACCTAAGATCTCCTATCTGACGAGAGGTTTGTATTGTTTCGAATTCCGCTCCCCAGAAGACTCCGCATTGATCCTCGATGGAATTTGGTTACTAGATGGGGGAAACCTTATGCTGAAAAGGTGGCATATCAGCTTCAATCCCACCCAAGACTATTTCCGCCTACATCACCTCTGGGTTCTCTTACCAGGTTTACCAGTTTATCTCTGGAATGTGAAAGCCTTAGAGGCTATTGGAAATACACTTGGGAGGGTCATCATTGTGGATTTGAAATATCTAGTTGCACTTATAAAAATTATGGCCAATATTTTGGTGGAACTTGACATTCATGAAGGTTTGCAGGAATCACTTGACATAGAATGGCGTGGGCATACCATCTGTCAAAACTTGGATTACCTTGGTATTCCATTTAGGTGTACCTATTGCAGACAGACTGGACATCTGCGTAGACATTGTTTGAGCATGATGGAGGAAGAGCAATCGGAGGAGACTATGCTTGAGCTATCTAACAGGATGGACTCACCGGGTGACTAAACACAGGCCACCCTCCCTGACCTTTCTAGTGCAGATGACACTGAAGTTATGGACTCCATAACTGGTAAGTTGAAACACTTTTGCCCATCCTTATATTTATCATTGTTTGCATGGGAAAGGGATTAGTTAGAAAATTCCTCTACATTGGTTATGGGTGCTCTGTCTACACACTTACGAGACATACCATTGACGAGGGAGAATCTAGTCGTGACAACAGATACTGTTGACACACCTTTGAGGAATGGGTCACAACCTACTACTTCTCCTCTTTCCCCACTTTTTCGGTCTTCTTTTCATCACTTGGGTGAGACTTCTTGGGCTCATTCTACCAACTCCCCAACCTCCCTGATCCCATGCCCCCCCCCTTTCTCCCTTGAGTGAGACTCCATGGGTCTCTTCATTTGTTAAAGAGCCTCTCTCCCTCCCTATGGAGACTACTATTGGACTGGATAGAAATTCATTAGAGCCATTGGGGGAATTTGACATGGGCTTTAGAGAACCCGAGCCTGGGGATAGTTCCCTTGTTTCCATTATGAACAACCTAGTTCCATCTTACAGGGAATAACTCACCTCTATACCTCTTCCTACCTATTCGGGTAGAGCTATCATTCATCCACAGGAAAGGGACACAGACTCGGGTACCTTGATAAACACATGGGAGGACTTGGAAAATGATTTCTATTGGTCGAAGGGGAGGGGATTTGAACTTTCACCTATCAAAACTAGGAGTGCACACCATAAAGCGACCACCTATGTCAAACCATCTACTACTCTTCCTTCTTCACACCTTGATCTTCAGGTGCTTAGAGGCATTAAAGCCCTGGCGAGAGAAAAACCATGATAATTCTCTCACTAAATATCAGAGGGGTGGGGGGGGGGGGGACCCTCAAATATTCCTCCTTCAAATGACTTCTCACTAGGACTAATCCATATATTATCTTCCTTTAATAGAAATTATTTGATGGCACTAAAGCGAGAGCATTTTTGAACAAATTCTGTCCAAATTGGCATACTTGTACTGCAAGCTCTTTGAGCACTTCGGGTGAACTCGTAGTTTCCTGGGATCCTACAAAGTTTACTCTGGTACCTGATATTTTTTGTGGTGGTATCCTGTTGACAGGTACTGGCCTTTAGAACGCTTAACCGATCAAACTGTTGAATATGCATGGTCCATGCTCTGATAAGAATTTTTTTTGGGATCAAGTGGCAGATAGTGAACTCCTTGATCACATAAATCTGATAATAGCTGGGGAGCTAAACTTCACTACCAATTATGGATAAGTTTTTGGATCATCGACATCTTTGGATCCTTTGGCTGGTTATTTTGGTTCACTTATACAAGATCATCATTTAGTGGACTTCCTTCCAGACGCTATAGTTCCTACTTGGCATAATGGACATTCAGGTTCAGAAGCTATTTCTAAGAGGCTAGATTGGTTTTTAATCAAAGAAGACTTGGCTTTACAGGATGGAAGGATTAGGACTCAGGTTGACTATCCATACTTCTCAGATCATGATCCGATCCTTCTACAATTGGATTCACAATTGATTCTGAAAGCTTATCCTTTCAAGTTCAATTAGAGATGGCTGCTTGAGTCTGATCTCAACACAATAGTAATAGACTTTTGGAAGGATCCCAACTTCCTGTCCGATTTGGATTTGCAAAACAGACTGGTCTAGAAACTTAAAACACTAAACCACATTGTGAATCGATGGGCTAAAAACCTCAGAAAATAAAAATTGCACAGACTAAAAGAGATGGAGACTAATCTATAGGCCTTTCTACACTTGGACCTTCAAGCTGGAGGACAACATGGCAGTGATGATACTTTGAAACTTTTGGAATATGAACAGAACAAGATCCTCTTGGCAGAAGAGGCTATGTGGCGACAACGTAGAAGGGCTATTTGGATAAAGTGCGGCAATCATAATACAAATTTTTTTCATTGCTTTGCAAGAATCAACAAAAATAAAAAGCATATATGGGAAATCAACGATGACTCTAGAATTAATCACAAGGGACAACATGCAATAAAAACAACAACAACAACAAATCATTACAAATCTTTCTATGGGGAAAAAGACCACACTACACTCCAAGATTCTGTTAGGGTGGCCAGTATTTTCCATCGTTCGGTTACATTGGAGGACAATAACCTCATGAACAACCCTTGTACATTGTAGGAAGTAAGATATGTACTAAAGTCTTTTTCAAAAGATAAAATCCCTGGACCGGATGACTGGAAAGTCAAATTCTTTCTACATTTCTTTGAGCTAGTTGGTGATGATCTTCTAGAAATGGTTGAAGATTCCAGAACGAGGGGAAACATCTCTCTCTCTATAAACTCAAATTTCCTGACTTTGATTCCAAAAGAAAACAATCCAACAACTTTTGGTGATTACAGACCAATTGCACTTTTCAACTTGTGCTATAAATTGATCTAAAAAATTATTGCCAATCGACTAAATCCCATCCTCTCGAGATCCCTGTCGGGGGAACAACTGGGCTTGTTAAAAGGTAGACATATACTTGACGCCATAGGCACGACACAAGAATTTCTACACAACATCAAGGCAAAAAACTCAAAGTCATTAATCCTAAAAATTGATCTCAAAAAAGCCTTTGATTGCATTGATTGGGATTTCCTACAACTGATTTTGGTTTAATTAGGGTTCAATTTGACTTCCATCAAGTGGATTATGGGTTGGGTCTCGAGCACAACTTTATCTGTTCCGGTCAATGGTGAAACTTCCCCCTTCTTCCATAGTGGAAGAGGGAGGGCTGCTCGCTCTCTCCTCTACTCTTCATATTGGTCATGGAAGGTTTAAGTTTATTCCTAAAACTTGGCTAGTCGTAAGGAAAGTTAACAGGAGTAAAAGTCTCCTGGATTGTAAATATTTTACATATATTATTTATTGACGACGTATTAATTTTGACAAATGAATCCATATAAGAATGGGAGGAAATCCAAAACATCTTACACACCTTCAGTAGTGCTTCTGGTTTACAGATAAACTGGTCCAAATCGACTTTCCATTTTGAAAATCTTCGAGAGTAGTCACTGACACAACTTAAAGAAATATTTCCTCATAACTTTGTCAATATCTCTGAAGGTTTTAACTACCTTGTATATTATATAAAATCCGACTCCTACAAGATAGCTGATTGGAATTGGTTGGTGGTTAAGGTGGAAAAAATAATTGGCAACTAGTGTAAGTGTTGGCTCTCCTTGGGAGGTCAATATAATCTCATCAAATATGTTCTAGAAGGACAACCAGTCTACTGGATGGCCTTAGCAGCATTACCTGTCATTGTACTTCACAAGCTCAAAAAATTATCCTACAATTTTCTATGGACGGGTTGCACAGATTCAAATTGCCTCCATCTATGCAGTTGGGACACACTTGCCAAACTAAAACATAAGGTAGGTTGGAGGATTAGAAATATTCTACACTTTAATAAAGATCTAGCAACAAACACACTCTAGCGTGTGTTAACAAAAGATGGGATCTGTCATATTGTTATTAAAGACAAGTAACTTCCACTCTGTTCGGTGGCTACCTGGATCAGATTGACTCCAAACACTACAAGATCGACCTCGCATACTTGGAGAAATATGGTTATATCGACATATCTAATTTCACTTTGGATCTCATGGAACCCAGGGTTTGGAAATTCTATAATTATTCATAAGATCACATTTTGGGATTGGGGGCTTCCTCCTACTTATCACCACAACTTCTAAATATGTTAAACTACTTAAATATCTGTTATCTATTCCAAGCAAAAGACACTTCCAGGAACGAGACTATAACACACTGTTAGAAAACCAACGCTAAAATTGGCCTCCCAATCGATTTATCTTTGGAGTGGGAGAAGAACTGTAGGGATCTCATGAGCATTGGTATACAAACTTCTCAATAAAGAGTACGAGCTCTTGTGGACAGGGGGTGACTCCTTAGGTCATCTCACTGTCTACAATACTTACACAACAATCACTAATATGCTCTGGTTACAATCCATGGTTGGCTGGAGGAGAAAAAGATGGACTTGGAACATCCCACAAAAAAATAGACTATTCATCTGGCTTGCTATTGAAAACATAATACTCACTTGGGACACATTGCAAAGAAAGGGATGGATTGGACCCAACGTTTTCCATCTCTGCTGTAGTGAGGCTGAGATAGTGCAACATCTCTTTGTCCATTGTCCTCTTACAAGATAGGTCCGAGACCAGATTACGAATGATCAAAACTTAACTTTGGTCTGGGATGGGACTATGCTGCTAGACTGTTTTGATAGTTAGAGAAAAAAGGAGCGACCACATCTAGCTCTGCCATCAATTATTTGCTGGTTTGTATGGTTGGAGAGAAATAACAAAGTCTTTGAAAATGGTGTGCCCTCCCCAACAACAATAGTCTATAAAACTCTTGAAATGTACACAAATTGGAATGTTATTCACCCGAGACAAGTAATTAACAAACCAAAAACAAAGGCACACATCACATATGGTTTGATGGTGCTGCACAGTCAGATGGTCTTGAAAGCGTTGTAGGTGGCTTATTAAGGACATCAAAGAACTCATATTATCATTGGAATTTCAACTGTGGCCCTGGTACCAATACTAGGGCATAATTACTGGGGGTTTGGGCAACACTCCATTTGGCTTCTAGACTAAATATTGTGGATATACAAATCATTGGGGATTCAAAAATTGTTATCGACTAGTTAAACCACAAAGGAAAACTCCAGGTCTCCTCTCTTCTAGGCTGGATGGACAGAGTTAGAGAGCTGCACACATCCTTCAGGCACATCAGTTACAAGCACACTATGCGGGAGAACAACAAGGAAGCTGATGCCCTCTCAAAGACTGCTCTCCAGAAACAAGTTGGATTATTTTCTTATAATCACTGGATAAATGAACATGAGGGTCCTACTTAGTCTCTAAATCTCTAATAGCTATTTACCTTCCATTTTATCTTGAGGCCTATATCTATATTAGTATTTTCACATTTGCTTATCAAAAATAGATACAGTAAAGAGACTGACAATATTATTTTTTGGACTTTATTTCTCACTCTACTTTTGATTCTATTTTCCTTGTATATCTCACTGAGAACAATGTTATGACCGAACAATGTTATGACCTTGATCACCTACTTTCTATAAAAGGGTATAGATCACAACTAGATACATGATATCTATTTAAAGGAAGGAGATTTTGTAACCTTGCTATGTGAAACAAATTATATTTTAATATAATTGATTTTTTTTGTTTTTATAATTTAGATATAATTTCAACCTATTCTCTTTTTATTTACAGCTTTAAAACATTATCTCTCAATTTAGAAAATTACATTTTGTTTATAGTTTTTTGTGTTCCATCTTTAGAATTATTCATATTTGATATTAGTTTTAGTATTATGTACATATAACACATTCCAAATACTTTATTTAAGTTTTATATAATCAATTTGTTTCTCTTTCCATAATGTGTTTGTTGATTGTAATTTAATGTACATTGGGTGTTCTATAAGTACTCTATTTATTTATTTCATATTTATATTAAATTGATTTTTCATATTTGATAATAGGTTTTGAGGGTTTATGATTAATTTGGATCTCTAACTCAAAAACATTAATGTAAATAATTTTTTTATTTTAATGAAATAAGAAACAATTAAACATATACAAGTTAAAGTATAGTTTGCAAACTACAAAGTTCTCGATTTAAAAAAAAAATAAGTGACGAACTTTCAATCAAATGGAAAAAAAAAAAACATATAAGATTTACTAAAGTATTTTTCATTTAATATTAATTTATTTATAAATAATTAATATTAAAATATTAATTGTTAATATTAATATTAAAATATTAATTATTAACACTAATTCCTAAATAAGATTTAGGAAATAAGAAAATAAAAGAAAAATATAGAACTTAAACTATAATTTTACAAATTTAATCTATTGGTTGTTTTACTTATTTATTTTCATATCTATATTAAATTGATTTTTCATATTTGATGTAAAGGTAACTTAAACTATAGTTTTACAAATTTAATCTATATTGGGTGTTTTACTTATTTCTTTAATATCTATATTAAATTGGTTTTTCATATTTGATATAAAGGTAATAGGTTCTCACGGTTTAGAAATACGTAAAATTACTTATCATTTTCTTAAAATGTAATTTAATCTATATTGGGTGTTTTACTTATTTCTTTAATATCTATATTAAATTGGTTTTTCATATTTGATATAAAGGTAATAGGTTCTCACGGTTTAGAAATACGTAAAATTACTTATCATTTTCTTAAAATGTGATCTTATGGTTTTAAGATAAACATTGACTATAATTTTAACATATTTTTTTTCATTTACAATTTTAAAATATTATCTCTTAATTTAAAAAATTACATTTTATTAATATTTTTTTTTTCTAATTTTTTATATCTATAATTTTTCAAATTTAATATTAGTTTACTAATATGTATATAAACACATTTTTCAAAATAATAATTAAAATACTTTATTTAAGTTTTATAAAACTAATTTGTTTCTCTTTCCATGATGTAGGTGTTGATTTAAATTTAATCTACTAATTATTTATTTCATATCTATATTAAATTAGTTTTTCATATTTATTTCATATTTATATTAAATTGGTTTTTCATATTTGATATAAAGGTAATAGGTCCTCATGGTTTATGATTATTTGGATGTTTAATTCAAAATTATTTTTATAATGTAAATACAATTTTAATATAATAAAAAAAAAATAGTTAAATTATAATTTTGAATACTATAAAATTCTTATTTTTAACATTTTTTTTTTTTTTTT
>ML788745.1:485555-560853 GCA_009831015.1 Picea engelmannii | reverse complement strand
GGAAATAAGACTTCATTTCATTAATAACAAATGACTGAAATATGCTTACAGACAGAATGGAAATAAACTAGCTAGGGCGCTGGTAGCTTATCTTTGAGAAGAGATGTGGCTGCTACTCGCATCCGTGAGAAGATGATTACAATAAGGCTCTAGAGGCCTTTTTACAATAGAAAATAATGCCAAAAGTCATAGACATCCAAAAACCTAACCCTAGTAGATGAAGCGCCAAAAGTCATGTGGGCCCCGTTTGGGTAAGTTAGTACATCAACTTCTCGGGGTTGTAACTTTTGCATACGATCTCCGTTTTAGGCGTGTTATAGCTCGTTGGAAAGGTATTGTCAAGGAGATTCATTTTGGGGTCTCAATTATTCCTTCAACTATCATTGATAACCTCGATCTAAAAAAACCTTCATTTAGGCCCTCAAAATGGCCCCGGAAGTTAAAACCTGCTAAAAATAGTAAATTGCCAAAATTGCCAGAAAACTGTTTTGAGCCAGTCGGAAAAGGTGGGTGGCCACCGATATCCACCTGGATCACTTGATGACATAGATCAAATTCTAGAAGGAGGCGCCTACTTCTTCAACTCAACAGGCTTATACCTTCAGAACTAGAAAAAATGCTTCAATCCAGACATAGAAAACTTCACCTGGGTGCCTGTATGGATCAGGCTCTACTCGCTACCTCAAGACTACTAGGATGATGAAACCCTCAAAGACATTGGTAACACTCTGGGAAACTTCATCAAAATAACATAGCAAACTAAAACCAACAACTACACCTCCTATGCCAGGATCTTCGTCTACATGCACATCGCCAAAGCCCCAACAGATTCTATCTGTCTCGCACATGAAGGCATGGAATGGATCCAAACCCTGGACTATGAGAATGTATATTTCATATGTCACAAATTCCATGAACAGAGACACCTATTCAATGAATTCCCTCAAAACAAACCAACCATAGCTCTGAAAGACACAACACTGCTAGATGAGGAAGGATTTTGAACAATCCCCACCCGACGACGAAACACTAGGAAACCCCACACTGCAGCCAAATCCAAGGAAATGTCGACGAGGAATAGTTTTCAAGTCCCAACCCAACAATCGCCCGGGGAGGATCACACTGAAGAAGAAGTCCAACCGCCCCCCAAAAAGAAACACCATGAAACCATGCAAAACCAAGAAAGAACTCCCACCACATATCCATCATCCACCTTGATCAATCCCCCACCCAATCCATCCTCAATGCCACCCATAGAGAACATAATCTACTCCACCAGTCAGGACCTCGATACACTAATGGATGAAGACATGGGATATCTAGATCTAGGCGAGTTAGATTTCCTAGGAATGGAAGATTCATGCAAAAAGAATGCTTTCCATACAATAGCTCCAAAGAAGATAGACCTCCTCAAGGAAGTCCTCAACAAAGACAAAATACGTGACCATCTCGGGATAAAAAAAAACCCACCAAATGATCTAAAAAAGGCTGTCAAATATTTCAAGAAGAACAGGTGCAAAATAGATCTTCAACGCATCGCCTCCTTGGGTTCCAGGTCAGGGGATTCATGGCAATATGCTCAACTAACTGAACTATTTTCTTCCAATACTCAAGGTTCATAATGAAAGTCATATCTTGGAATGTTAGGAGCATAAATGGTCTCATCAAACATAGAATGCTCCAAAGGAAAATCCATCAAGAAAAACCCACATTCTTCATGATTCAAGAAATAAAAAGCACTAGCAAAAATCTCCAAACCCTGCTTTCTTGTATCTGGAAAAAACAATACTCCATTGCAGTGGATGTGGCCAGGGCCTCTGAAGGACTGGAAATAGATTGAAATTCTACAACTATCACCCTTAATGACTTCACCGCCACCAGAAACTCCATCTCAACTTCCTACCTCCTCATTGGCATGGACATGCATGGCTTCATCACTACTATTTATGGGCCTCAATCTGCTGATCAAAATACCAATATTCTAAATTTCCTGGATTGGTACAAGCAAGAACAACCCAAAAAGAACTGGGTCCTTGACGATGACTTCAAACTCATCACCAATCTTCATGGAAAAAAGGGGGGCGCCACACTCTCACACAGGAGGACACCAAATTTAAAAACTTCATCGAGAACAATGGATTGGTGGATCTGGTACCCACCAATGGAATCTACACCTGGAATAAATGACGTGGAGGAATCTCTCGTATCGACTCATGTCTCAACCTATTTATCGTCTCTGAAGACATTGCAACATTCGAGGATGAGCTCTCCTCCTCCATCCTCCCTTCCTCAGGCTCCGACCATTGGCCCATCTGCCTTCATTGGCACCAAAAAGACAAGGATCGCTACTGCCCTTTCATATTTGAATTTTTTTGGTTATCCAACCCTGAATTCAAACCCATGATCTAGCATTGGTGGTCGATCACCTACCCCCTTGGATGCACTAAAATGTACATATTCCAAAAAAAATTAAAAATGCTAAAGCAACATCTGAAGGAGTGGAATAAAACGACCATTGGGAAAATATTCTTGTCCAAAACTACTCTGGAAAAGGACTTGGAGTCCCTTCAGCAACATATCATCCTAGAAGGCTGCTCACCCACTCTTTCACATAGAGAAACAGAGCTTTAGTCCCAAATAGAGGAAATATGTAAGCAAGAAGAAATACTCTAGAAACAAAAATCCATAATCTCCTGGCTCAAAGAAGGTGAACGCAACATATATTTCTTTCACCGCTCTACCATCTAGCATAGAATGCAAAACATAATCTCCTGCCTTAAAAAGAAAAATGGAACCAGGCTTGAAAACCACAAGGACATTGAGACAAAACTAGTCTCCTACTACGCTGATCTTCTCATGGAGGAGAATCACTCTAGGGGGAATGCCATTCAACGTGCTACTATCACCGATCAACACAAAGCTACCCTAATGCGCCCAATAACACTTCAATAGGTAGAATCTGCTGTCATGCAAATGAAAGAAGATACAACTCCTGGATCAGATGGTTTCACAATCAACTTCTTCCATGCCTGCTGGGATATGATTAAGCTAGACTTTCTTGACATTGTAGAGGAATCACACAACTCACAGTGGGTCCTCCCTTCCCTCAATGCCACCTTCCTCACCTTGATCCCCAAAGAGGAAAATTTTACAGTTCCAAGTAAGTACTGATCAATAGCTCTCTGCAATGTTATCTATAAAATAATCACTAAAGTCATAGCCAACAGGTTAAATCCTCTTCTTCCCTTGCTTATATCCTTATTGAATCAAAACCAGTTTTACTGTGTATGTTTGAAGGGAAATAAGATGGATTTCGATGGCCTCCCACCTATTTCAACTGGCTCATTTTGGAAGTTTTCCAGTTTGGCAGTTTTTTCCCTAGTTTGCAGGTCCCTAACTTGCAGAGTCATTTTGAGGCCCTAAATAGCATTTTTTAGGGATCGCCACAGTCATAATGACCTTTGATATATAACAACAAAATGTGTAGTCCTCGGATATACCTTTCCAACGAGATATTGTTCTCCTAATACAAAGATCGTATGCAAAAGTTACGACCCCGGGAAGTTGATGTACTAAATTACCCAAATGGGGCCCACATGACTTTTGGCGCTTCATCTCCCAGGAATAGGTTATTTGGATGTCTAGGGATTTTGAAATTCCCATTTATTGTAAAAAAAGGCCTTCAGAGCCTCATTTTAATCATCTACTTGCAAATGAGCGCATTCACCACATCTCTTATTAGAGATAAGCCACCACCATTCTAGCAAGCTTGTTTCCACTGCATTTTACAGTTTCAGCTTATTTCCTTATTGAATAGAAACCAATTTTAACGTATATGTTATTCCGTGTTAAGAATATTTCAATAATAATATGTATTCATTTCGTTCTGCAAATATATTCCAGATCACTGGTATCAGAGCGGTCTGCTCCTTGTCGTTCTTAATGCATATCCCCAACGAGGTCAGGGTACAAAGAATTGGGTCTCAAGCTTGTTTCTCTTGAGGAAAAAATCTCTCGCATGCTCAAACGACCTCTCATGACAGAAGAAAATAAAGATGAAGGGACATGAGATCCCTTAAAAATGTTTCTTGAGGAATCACTCACACAACAAAGGAACGAGATGATGGATAGTTTTTCTCAAATCCTTCAGCGGCTACCAACAAGCGACACATCTTCCTCAAATGGAGGTGCTGACCCCTTCAAGCTACAAATCAAATTCGATATTCCTATATTTGAAGGTCAGATAGACGCATATGCGATAAACAAATGGTTTAATTTGCTAGAAGGGTATTTCTATTTCCATAACTTCTTGAATAGAGAAAATATTACTTTTGCGCTCCTCAAAGCCATCCCCCATGTCAAATATTGGTGGGAAAATTTATGTGAGAAAAGGGAAATAGAGGAACCCTCATTATTTTCAGTTGCAGTCACCTGGGAATCCTTCATGGATGCTATTAAGGAACAATACTACCCTATTGGAAGTTATGATGACCTGTACACAAAATGGACTACGCTGCGACGAGAAAGAGACCAAGCGGTGCTCGAGTTCACAAATATCTTCCATACCTTGCGCACCAAGTTGGGTATCAAATATTATGAGTGACATCTAGTGCTAAAGTATCGCGATGGTATGCATAGATACATCTAGGCCGAAATGGAGTTTATGGACATCTCATCCTTGGGCACGACCTACTAATATGCTGTCAAAATCGAGCAGAAGCTCAAACAAAAGATGCGAAAATTTGGGCCTAGGAACCCCTCACACCAAAATCTAGGAAAGGGAAGCGCAAACCCACAGAAAAAATGACAAAGAAAAGATGGGAAACCTTAAGACAACTAGTCTAGGATGCAAGCAAAGGACACCAGAAATACAAAGAAAGATACTGGGAAGTTGTGCGAATTCCATAAGAGCCCCTGGTATAACACTGCTGATTGCCGCTCAAAGTAGTCATTGGTGGATGAGGTGAAATCCTATGAATCAGATGCACATTATGACTCTAAGTTAGAACCAGAAAGGGGGAGACGGATCATAGATTCAGAACCCAATGCTACTGTTGCTACCACCAAGCTCCAACCCAGTGAACCAAACGAGCCAGAGGAAGGCGAGCACCTTTTTAATTCATAGATCTGGGTGAAGGATACCCCACTGTACTTCATCGTTGATAATGGTAGCTAGAAGAACCTCATCTCAACAAAGGTTGTCAAGCAACTCACCTTGCCGACAATGCTGCACCCGCAACCCTACACCATCGGATGGCTCTACCAAGGAAGTGACATCCGCGTCAACCAACAATGCCACCTGTCATATGACATCAAGCCCTTCAAAGACGAGTTATTGTGTGATGTTCCCCCTCTCTAAGTTTGTAATTTTCTTTTGGGCCGAAGATATTTATGGAAACGTCATGCTGTATATGATTCTAGGCCTCGTAGTGTTATTAGTACTCTGAATAAGAAATTATACAAGATACCTGAGGCAGTCCCACCCAGTGATATTTCCTTGATCTTTGCAAAGCAATGCATAAAGGTCATCTCTCATAAAATGATTTTTTTCTTCTTCATGATTCACTCTCAGAATGAGTGAAAGATCATAACCACATCCAGAGTCTCTGCGACCGACCTCTCCACATAGAAAAAACAAGTGGATAAGGTCATGGAAGAATACTCATATATCTTCTCCTCACCTACCGGGGTACCTCTGCACTGTCAGGTGAAGCACCCCATCGATCTGATCCCTGACGCACCACTGCCCAATGGGCCAGTAAACCATCGCTCTTTATTAGAGAATGAGGATATCAAGTGATAGATCCAAGAACTGCTCCACAAGGGGCACATCCATCCCAACTCATCACCTTGCGGGAGTCCAATCATGCTGGTACAAAAGAAAGATGGAACCTTGCGACTCTGCATTGATTACCGAGCCCTGAATAAAATCACAGTCAGAAATCAATACCCAATTCCCCGAATCAACGACCTCCTTGATCAGCTCATGAGGGATAAATACTTCAGTAAGATTGATATGAAGTATGGCTACCACCAGGTCTCGATAAAAAAAACAGATGTATGTAAGACCGCCTTCAAGTCAAAGGAAGGTATTTTTGAATGGTTGGTCATGCCCTTTGGTTTGACAATTGCTCTAGCCACTTTCATGAGGATGATGGATGATATCCTGCAACCATTCACCAATACTTTGGTAGTGGTGTATCTGGATGACATCCTCATTTACAACAATACTTGGGAAAAACACTTGTAGCATATTCAACATGTTTTGTACGCCTTGCGACAACACCCTCTCTATGCCAACTTGGAAAAATGCTCCTTAGGCATGGGCATGGTTCATTACCTAGGAGAAATCATTGATCAGAATGGCGTACATGTGGATCCAGCCAAAATCCAAGTCATCCGTGACTGCCCAGCCCCAACCACACTCACTGAGCTTCGAAGCTTCTTGGGCCTTTCCAATTTCTACCATAGGTTCATGTTGGGATTCTCCCATATTGCATGGGTCCTCAGCCAAGTAGCCAGGGGTGGTGGTAAGGAAACATTTGTGGGGGGATGGTCCCAACAACAAGCATTAGATGATTTGAAACAATGCTTGTGCTCAGCCTCTGTATTTTTACTACCAGACCTGCAACAACCCTTTTAGATCTAGACAGATGCTTCAGACTATGTTGTGGGTTCCATTCTCACTCAACACGACCACCCTATGGCCTATCATAGTGAGACACTATCAGATGTTGTCCGTAAGTACCCTACGTACAAAAAATAAATGTACTCCATTGTGCAAGCCTACCGCCAGTGGATAAATTACATTCTTGGGAAGGAAACAATCATCCACACTGATCATAAGCCACTGCAGTTCATGAAAACACAAGGCAAATTTTAGAATGACCGCCGTTAGAATTGGTCCACGTACTTGCAACAATTCCACCTCAACATCAAGTATAAAATGTGAAGCACCAACCACATTGCTGATTACCTCAACAGACCACCAATCACGACACTCACCACAATGCTAGAATATTACAGCCATGAGACCTTTGTATGGCCCCAACACTATGAGACAAACCCAAACTTCACCACCACCTACCAAATGTTGGGCGCAAACGCAGTTGTCGCTAATTTCCATATTCATGATGGGGTGCTATGCCATCTGGGCCATATATGCGTTCCATCAAGTGAGCAAGCGAAGCTGATCTGGGAGGCCCACTATAGTCAAGTGGCAGGGAACTTCGACGTCGAAAAGACAGTGAAAATGCTACAAAAACATTTCTATTGTCTAAAACTTCGACATGAGGTCAACAAGTATATCAGGTCTTACACTACCTGAGCGATTTCCAAACCGTCCACTAAGAAACATGGCCTGTACAACCCTCTGCCTACTCTTGAAAAGCCATGGGAATCCATCTCAATGGACTACATGTCGGGCCTTCCGTCCACCAAGAGGGGCAATGATTGTGTTTTTGTGGTTGTGGATTGATTTTCTAAGATGGCAATTTCGACCGCCTTCAAGAAGAGCATCACAATAGAGGCCACTGCCAAGCTCTTCTTTGAATGATTCTGGGTACATTTTGGAATACCACAAACCATTGTATTAGATCAGGATAGTTGATTTCTCATCACATTGTGGTCAAGCCTCTGGTCAGTGCTAGACACCATGCTCACCAAATCCACGACCTTCCACCCCCAGACAGATGGCCAAACCGAGGTCGTAAATCGAATGATCATGCATATTCTGTGCATGTATAATTCCAAGAAATCTCACACATGGGATGAGAGTCTCCCCTATGTTCAATATAGCTACAACTGAGCCTTGCATAGCTCAACCAACCATAGCCCTTTTCAGGTGGGGTTGGGATTCCAACCATTGGGTCCCATATATGTTGCACTACCCCTTGTGGTCACCTCAGCCGACACATCTCCTGCTCCAACTGAAGTTGAAAAATCCACCCAGTTCATTGAGTGAATCCAACACATCCGCCAACAGGTTCAGGATATCCTACATAAGTCCAATGCCAAGTAAAAGCAATGCCGTGATCAACACCAAGTGCCACATAAGTTTTAGGTGGGAGACAAAGTTTGGTTGCACTTACAGAAAGAGGGCCTGACATGAACCCATCAGAAGCTTCGCCCACTTCGTTATGGGTAGAACACCTTCACCAAGGTTGCGGTTTATAATTATTTTGAGCTCAACATTTCTCCGTTCCTTGGCTTGCACCCAGTGTTCAACGTGGATATCCTTCGATTGTATTTACCACCATTATTGGACACCTAAGAGATAACAGAACAACTGACACCAATAGAGATCAACCCCGATTGCATACAACATGAATCTAGTGACTAGATTGTGGATAAACAGATCAAGGGCACTTGCCAACAAAGGATTTATCAAGTCGTCAAAGCAGGGCAACTCCTGCACCAAGGCAAGTGGCTCACCCAGGGCCAAATTTAGTAGAAATTTCCTCATCTGATGGGGGAAATCAACGCAATGGGGACCATTGATTCCTAAAAGGGGAGGATTTATCCATATGGATGTTGGTGGCCTCCCACCTATTCCATCTGGCTCATTTTGGTAGTTTTCCAGTTTGGTAGTTTTTCCCTAGTTTTCGGGTACCTGACTTACGAGGCCGTTTTGAGGCCCTAAACAATGTTTTTTAGGGATCACCACAATCAGAATGACCTTAGATATACAACATAAATTATTTTATTCCTCAGATAGACCTTTCCAACGGGATATCATGTGCCGAAAACGAAGATTGTATGCAAAATCTACGACCCGAGGAAGTTGATGTACTAACTTACCCAAACGGGGCCCACATGACTTTTGGCGCTTCATCTCCTAGGGTTAGGTTTTTTTTATGTCTAGGGTTTTTGAAATTCTTGTTTATTGTAAAAAAGGCCTTCAGAGCCTCATTTTAATTATCTTCTTGAGAATGAGTGCAACCGTCACATCTCTTCTCAGAGATAAGCCGCCACCATTCTAGCAAGCTTGTTTTCGCTGCATTTTACAGTTTCTGCTTATTTCCTTATTGAATAGAAACCAGTTTTATTGTATATCTATTATTATGTGTTAATAAAATTTTGATAATAATCTATATTCATTTCATTCTGAAAATATATTTCGGATCATAAGATATGCTTAAGCTAGACGTTCTCGACATTGTAGAGGAATCACACAACCGTCAGTGGGTCTTACCTGCCCTCAACACCACCTTCCTCACCTTGATCCCAAAAGAGGAAAATGTTGTAGTTCCAAGTAAGTACTGAACAATATCTCTCTGCAATTTTATCTATAAAATCATCACTAAAGTCATAGCCAAAGGTTAAATCCTCTTCTTCCCTTGCTTATCTCTCTGAGAAAACATGATATGTTGAGGGAAGGTAGATTCTGGATGGAATAATTCTCACCCATGAGGTCATTCACTCCCTAAAATACACCAAGACACCGGGCATGCTCCTCAAACTAGACCTTTCCAAAGCCTTTGATCACCTCAGCTGGGAGTACATTGAAAAGACCCTCCTTGCCTTCGGCTTCAGTCAAGATTGGGTTCACTGGATCCTTTGCCTCCTCTTTTCCACCTTCTTTTCAGTTATTGTCAATGACTCCCACTCCCCCACCTTCCTCCCCTCCCACAGAATCCAACAGGGAGATCCCTTCTCTCCTTTTATCTTTATCCTCATTACTGAAGGCTTAAGTAGAATGTTAAAAAAATGCCACTACAAATGGCTCTCTCAAAGGTTTGAAGATCCACAACAATCAACCTTTGACCCACCAAAAATTTGTGGATGACAACTTACTTCTATCCCACCCATCCATTCAAGAATCCCACACCCTCAAATTCCTTCTCAACACCTTCTCGGAGGCCTCAGGAGCCACTATAAACTTGGACCAATCCCTCATATTCTTCTTCAACACGCCCCCCTTCACTCAAAGAACCATCTCTCAAACCCTGGGTTTTGCTTCCTCCTCTATCCCCTCCAAATACCTGGGCACTTCTCTAATCGCCTCAGCCATCAAGAAATCCACTTGGAGGGATCTCATTGACAAAATAACTCAACGTCGGATGTCCTCCTAGACTTTTAGAACTCTCAATCTTGCAGGGCGCCTAGTTCTCCTAAAATCTATTTTGTAGACAATTCCATTGTATCTTTTCTCTGTTCTCGCTACCCCCAAATGGGTGCTCAACTCCATCAAAAAAATACAGTGCAAATTCCTTTTGAGTGGGGACCATAACACTAAAAAATGGGCTCTAGTCAAATGGGGCACCATCTTCTTACCAATGAATATGGGTGGCCACATCCTCAGGGACCCAATCAAAAGCAATGAAGCTCTTAGTGCTAAAACCTGGTGGAATTGGATATCCAACATATCCACTCCCTGGGCATAACAATGGCACAAAACAATTTCCCAAACTGGGACCCTCACAACCTAATCCACTTCACTCCTACCACTCAAGTCTCTCTCATTTGGAACTCGAAAAAACAACAATGCCACCTCATCCAACAACACAATTTTTGGGAAATCAGAAATGGGGCCCTGGAAAACTTCTGGTCAAACTCTTGGCAACAAATTCCAAGATTGGAAAGACAACATAACCTTCTTCCTCAAGGAAACACTAAGGTCAAGGAATACTGACACACCACAAATAAGTAGCACTTGGGGCACTGGTTACTACTCCACACCTCTCTTCTCCATCTGCCAATAGAAACCATAATGCAAATTGTGCAATATGTCAGCAATCGAAAAATCAAAATTAGTCAGGAAAATGAAAATCTCAAATGGGGGTAATCACCAAGAGGAACCTTTACCATCAAAGAATCCTACCAACTTCGCATTCCTCCCATGATACATCCTCCAGACCCAGGCTGGGCCAAGCTTTGGTCTCTAAGGACTTGGCCAAAAATCTCAATATTTCTTTGGCAGGTTCTTCATAGGCGCATCCTCACCTGGGACAACATCCTCAAAAGAGGATTCTATGGACCCTCAAGATATGTTCTTTGCAACAAAAATGAGGAATCCATAGACCTTATTCTTGACAATTTCTCTTTCTCCAAAAACTTATGGGATAAGGCAGTGATGCTCTATAGAATTTCTGATCGAATCCATGGCGACATAACTCACACTCTAAAAAATTGGGCTCATAGTCCCTATCATAACCCAATACTCAACTGCCTCTAGCATATGATACCAAGTTTCTTGGTCTGGAACATTTGGAAAGATCATAATCAATGCATCTTCGAAGACAAATCCTCTTTGGAAGACTCCCTCTGGACCATCTATAGAAAGCAACTGTTAGAGACAGTCTTTCTCCATTCCTGGTCTAACCTTGAATTCAAAGCATAAACAAATGAAGCGTTACTTCTTCATCAATGGGACATCCACCCTGCCATCCATGCCCCCCCCTCTTATGAATATCCCTACATGAGGGCCCCTTTGAGTCCTAATCAATGGTGCCCCCCCTGATTGGTTTCCTCAAACTCAACTTTGACGGTGCCTCAAAATTTAATCTTAGTCCAACGATATTTGGAGGTGTTTTTAGAAACAACACAGGGGAAATTGTCTATCTTTATTACATAAACATCGAACATGACAATAACAACACATCAGAACTTTCGGGTCTCCTCCATGGTCTCATAATTTCTAGACAAAGAGCTCTTCTTCCTCTATTAATCGAAGGTGACTCTCAACTAATTATCTCTCTATCTATACACATGCTTGGTGCTTGGACCAGGGCCTTCATAATATTGCTCAACTCTTGGATCTTGGGGACTCCATCTCCTTCCTCCATGTCCGACGCAAGGCGAACTCCCTACCAGACATAATAGCCAATGAAATCTTCAAGGACAACACTGACCTCCATGAACTTACCATAAAGGAAATCTATAATCACTCCTTCAGGCAAGACTATATCAACATGGCACTCAAGGACTCCTCTACCCCATATGCGGGTGTCCACATGACAACCTCCACCTCTCCCCCCGACACGCGTCACACTGTCGAGACGAGTGCCAGCTGACCTCCCCCTCATGTGCCTTAACTACCCTCCCCCTGAGACCCGATTCCTTTATTTCTCACATGGCTCCTGCCCCTCACCTGTGATTCCTTTGTACTCACCTTCAGTTCACATGCTCCAACATCTCACAATATTAATGGCATCGGATGTGACACTCCCTCATCTCCGCACTCTTCTCTCGGTCACCTGCACTTTCTCCTCTCATTCTCACCTTGCTTCCCTTGCGAACTGGCTCTCAACACCTCACAAATGATGCCCCTCTACTCAATTGTGCACTCTTGCCTCATCGTCGACGTGCCACCCCCACCCTGGGATGAAGTGGTCATGGCAGGCGAGCCTCCACATCTCCTCATCTGCACCTCCTGACCAACCAAGATGGATTTGATCACTTAGTTCCAATATCACTATGGAAATTGCTTGACAACTGGGAATATGATATCTTAGGTTCCCTCTCGGCATCCCATCGTACCTCTAGACACTGATGAATTTATTGGGTGGTCAAAAATCTACTTTCCTGCATACTCCTAAGCCTCCCAAGCATCTTTGTTCCTAGCCCCTCTAGCTCACCTTGCTCACCCCACTCCCCCACAAATCTCACTCCTCCCTTTGCTACGCCTTCTCCCAGCTCTTGTCCTCCTCCATATGCGGCCCACCCCAACTCATCGACGCCCCAAGAGACTCCCAACATTACAGTTGATATGACTCCTCCAGGCACACATGGCTTGTTGATGGCTCCAGAAACACATAACTCGACGAAAGAAACTTATCTAGGCACAAAGAGAATGCTTATTTCCCCAGGAATGCATAACATGTTGAAGGCTCCAGGCATCAAAACAACAGGCCTACTATTCAAGCATCCATCCTCAGACAACTCCATCTCGATGAGAGACAATGATAGTGATTATGGTGGCTGTCCTGAGAAAATATGATATGTTGAGGGAAGGCAGATTCTGGATAGAATCATTCTCACCCATGAGGTCATTCACTCCCTAAAATCCACCAAGACACCAGAAATTCTCCTCAAATTATACCTTTCCAAAGCCTTTGATTGCCTTAGCTGGGAGTACGTTGAAATGACCCTCCTTGCTTTCAGATTCAATCAAGATTGGGTTCGTTGGATCCTCTCCTTCCTCTATTCTACCTTCTTTTAGATTATTTTCAATGACTGCCCCTCCTCCACCTTCCTCCCCTCCCACAGAATCTGATAGGGTGATCCCCTCTCCCCTTTTCTCTTTATCCTCATTGCTGAAGGCTTAAGTCGAATGTTAAAAAATTCCACTACAAATGGCTCTCTCAAAGGTTTGAAGCTCCACAACAATCAACCTTTGACCCACCAACAATTTGTGGATGAAAACTTACTTCTAGCCCACCCCTCTATTCAAGAAGTCCACACCCTCAAATTCCTGCTCAACACCTTCTCGGAGGCCTTGGGAGACACTATCAACTTGGAAAAATCCCTCATCTTCTTCTTCAACACGCCCCCCTTCACTCAAAGAACCATCTCTCAAACCCTAGGTTTTTCTTCCTCCTCTCTCCCCTCCAAATACCTGGGTGCTTCTCTAATCGCCTCAACCATCAAGCATTCCACTTGGAGGGATATCATCGACAAACTAACTCAACATATGTCCTCTTGGACTTTTAAAACTCTCAATCTTGCAGGGAGCCTAGTTCTCCTAAAATCTATTTTGTAGAAAATGCCACTGTATCTCTTCTCTGTTCTCGTTGCCCCCAAAAATGGGTGCTCAACTCCATCAAAAAAATATAGCGCACCTTCCTCTTGAGTGGGGACCATAACACTCACAAATGGGCTTTGGTCAAATGGGACACCATCTGCTTACCAAAGAATATGGGTGGCCTCAGTCTTAGGGACCGAATCGAAAGCAATGAAGCTCTCAGTGCTAAAACCTGGTGGAATTTGGATATCCAACATATCCACTCCCTTGGCACAGCTATGACACAAAAAATATGCCCCAAAATGGGACCCTCACAACCTAATTTACTTCACTCCGATGACTCAAGGCTCTCTCATTTGGAACTCGACAAAACGACAATGCCACCTTATCCAACAACACAATTTTTGGGAAATCATAAATAGGGCCCTGAAAAACTTCTGGTCATACTCTTGGCAACAACCTCCAATCTTGGAAAGATAACATAACCTTCCACCTCAGGGCAACACTAAGATCAAGGACTACTGACACACCACAAATAAGCAACACTTCAGGCACTGGTTACCACTCCACATCTCTCTTCTCCATCTTCCGACAGAAACCATAATGCAAATTGTGCAATATGTCAACAATCGAAAAATCAGAATCAATTAGGGAAATGAAAATCTCAGATGGGGGTACTCACCAAGAGGCACCTTTACCTTCAAATAATCCTACCTACTTCTCATTCCTCCCATGCCAGATCCTCCAGACCCAGGCTGGGCCAAGTTTTGGGCTCTAAGTACTAGGCCAAAGATCTCAATCTTTCTTTGGAAAGTTCTTCATAGGCGCAACCTCAACTGGGACAACATCCTCAAAAGAGGATTCCCTGGACCCTTGATATGTGTTATTTGCAACAACAACGAGGAATCCATATACCATCTTCTTGAAAGTTGTTCTTTATCCAACAACTTATGGGATAAGGCAACGATGCTCTATATAATTTCTGATTGAATCCATGGCGACATAACTCAAACTCTCAAAAATTGGGCTGATAGTCCCTATCAGAACCCAATCCTCAATTGCCTCTGGAAGCTCCTATCGGGTTTCATGGTATGGAACATTTGGAAAGAGCATAATTGACGCATATTCAAAGACAAATCCTCTTCGGAAGACTCCCTCTAACCATCTGTAGAAAGAAATTGTTATTGACAATCTTTCTCCATTCATGGTATGATCTTGAATTCAAAGAATAGACAAATGAAGCATTACTTCTTCAACGATGGGAGATCCACCCTACCATCCATGGTCCCCCCCCTCTTCCACAGATCCCCACATGAGGGTCCCTTTCATTCCAAATCACTAGTGCCCCCCCAACTGGTTTCCTCAAACTCAACTTTGATGGTGCCTCAAAAGGTAATCCTAGTTTGGTGGGATTTGGAGGTGTTTTCAGAGACAACATGAAGGAAATTGTTTGTCTTTATTATGGAAACATCGAACATGACAGTAACAACGCAACAAAATTTTCAGGTCTCCTCCATGGTCTCATAATTGCTAGACAATGAGCTCTTCTCCCTTTATTAATCGAAGGCGACTCTCAACTAATTATCTCTTTAGCTATACACATGAAAAATGGCTCTCAAAGGTAAAAAATTTCTCCCAGTTGGTGCTTGGACCAAGGCCTTCATCATCTTGCTCAACTCTTAGATATCGGGGACTCCATCTCCTTCCTCCATGTACGATGTAAGGCGAACTCCATGGCAGACATAATAGCCAATGAAAGCTTCAAGGACAACACTGACCTACATGAACTTACCACAGAGGATCTCTCTAGTCACTCCGTTAGGTAGGTCTATATCAACATGGCGCTTAAGGAATCCTATACCCCAGATGCGGGTGTTAGCACAACTTCCACCTCTCCCCTTAGCATGTGTCACGCTATCCGAATGCATGCCACCTCACCTCCTCCTCATGTGCCTTAACTACCCTCCCCCAGAGACCTGATTCCTTTATTTCTCCCATGGATCCTGCCCCTCACTTGCACTTCCTCTGTACTCACCTTCAGTTCACACGCTCCAACAATATGACAATATTAATGGCACTGTATGTGACACTCCCCCATATCCACTCTCTTCTCTCGATCACTCGTGCTCTCTCCTCTCAATCTCACCTTTCCTCCCTTGCGAACTGGCTCTCAACACCTTACAAATGACGTCCCTCTACTCTCAGTGCAAGGTGGTGGCCCTTCTTTGCACCCAATCTTCTCAATTGTGTGCTCATGCCTCCTCGCCAATGCACCACCCCTACCCTATGGTGAAGTGGCTGTGGTAGGCGAACCTCCACAACTCCTCATCCACCCCTCATGGCTAACCAGGATGGATTTGATTGCTCAGTTCCAGGATCACTACGGAAATTGCTTGATGACTGGGATTATGTGACCTTAGGCACCCTCTCGGCATCCCATCTTACCTCTAGGCACTGACGAAGCTACTTGGTGGTCAAAAATATCCTTTCCTACATCCTCCTTAGGCTCCCAGGTGTCTTCATTCCTAGCCCCTCTAGCTCACCTTATTCACCCTACTCCCCCACAACTCTCACTCCTCCCTCTGCTCCACCTTCTCCCAACTCTTGTCCTCCTCCCTCTGCGGCCCACCCCAACTCCTCGACACCCCAAGAGACTCCCAACATTACAATTGATATGACTCCTCTAGGCATGCATGACACGTTGACAGCTCCAGAAATGCACAACTTGACGAAAGAGACTAGGAATGAAGAGCACACTGACTGCCCCAGGCACACACAGCACGCTGAAGGCTCCAAGCATCAAAACAACATGACTAGTGGTCAAGCATCCATCTGTGGACAGATCCATCTCGTCCAACAACAATGATAGTGATTATGGTGGCTATCCAGTCATCGAAGATAATAAATAAAAATGATATCGAATATTACTTAAACATTTATATAAGTAACATTATATAATATGTTTGTACACAATATTGTTATATATTATATTTTAATTTTATAGTCAATGTTATTAAATATAACATTGACTATATATATATATATATATATATATATATATATATATATATATAACAATATTTTTTACAAACATAGTATATAATGTTATTTATATAAATCTTTAAGTAATATTATATATCATTTTTATTTATTATCTTTTTAAAACAATTTTATACAATAGGTACTATAGAATATATGCATAGTGGTTCATTTACAAAACTTTTATAATATGTTTATTTAATTTACATATTTTTTTCAGGGTGAGATTTGTTCGAAAGTCAGAAGTTAAGGGACATGTTCTCTCACCATTGGTGATGATCCCCTTGCACATCCCTTGTTGGATGTTAGAATGACAAAGGATAGATCCATGATCTCCGAAAAGTATCCTCACAAATTAAATAATAATGATATCCAATGCTACTTAAACATTTATATAAGTAACGTTATATACCATGTTTGTAAAAAATATTATTATATATTATATTTATAATTTAATAGTCAATGTTATTAAAATAACATTGACTATAAAATTATAAATATAATATATAATAACATTTTTACAAACATAATATATAATGTTATATAAATGTTATTATTTATTATCATTTTAAAATGATTTTATACAATAGGTGCTATAGAATATATTTTTTGCATTGGGTGAGATTTGTTCGAAAGTTAGAAGTCAAGGGAAATATGCTCTCACTATTGGTGAAGACCCCCTTACACATCTCTCGTTGGATTTTAGAATGACAAAGGATAGATCCATGATATCCAAAAAGTAACCCCTCAAAAAATAAATAATATTGATATTCAATCTTATTTAAACATTTATATAAGTAACATTATGTTGGCATAGGGGAATACCCAGGGGTCAATGCTACAAGAGCGCACCAAAAAAACCCTAACTACTGACCCTTTCGGAAACACCTGTGAAGCAGATGAAGTCTCACCTGAGGTAGAGGCAGGGGTGGTTGCAGGATTCAAGTGTCTGCAACCTAAGCTGGGACACGGATATGTGATTATATCGCTTACATAGAACTTAACATCGATCATTCATCAATATCCAACCCTTATTATACTTCGTAGATAGCACAAAGCATCGTAACATTCACTTATATCTAAATTATCTTAGTACTTAACAACAATAAAACAGATCAGATCCAATAGATCAACACCAAGTGTCTTCATACATATCAGATCTACTATTCATACACATCTAATGACGCACAAAGCATAAGTAGATCTATCTAAATATATCAAAGCACTTAGCCAAAGCAGAGATAAACACATCAAGTCAAAGCACATAGCATAACACAAAGATTTATGTGGTTCACCCCCACCCTGAGGTTGTGTCCACCAACTCTTCTTATTTATTAGTATCTTCAATCAGTTACAAGCACGGAGCCATCAAAAACTACTGCGCATAGGACAAAAGATCTGTGCAGCTCGCTAGATCCTTCTTCCTTGACTTACAACACAAATCCTTCTATATCTCCACACAAGGACTTGCACTAAGCTCTACAATCCTATAGAATGCACAACACCTCGATCACACAGATCCCACTTGGAACATAGCCCATATCACATATATATAATAGATTACTATACTCTACTATATGCCTAGATGTCTATTTATACATTTACAAAAGTGGGCCTAAGCGTGGGTGAAGCCACGGGCCGACATCCATTTCCCATTACATATTCCCAAAACCCAAAAAGGGACCTAAAAGTGGGCTGAGATTTTTCAATCTCTGCTTCGTCTAGAGCTCCATCTTTGACAGGCTGTCAAAGTCCCAAAAATGGTCAAATATGACCAAGTGTTTCCAAAACTTGGTCAAGGGAAAACATGCCCCCAACACTCACTTGTGACTCGTCTCGAGTCACTCTGTTCTGAGCAATTCTGCCTCGAATGCCTCAAGCTTGGCTCGAGCTACTTCGACCTACTGCAATGCTACGAACTCTTTCTTAGTGAACTCCTAGATGAGTGCGTCATTGACTGGTCCTTCTAGGCGATGTTCTACTGCACTCACAACCTGTTCAAGTTCTACTCCTTGGTTTTCAACTTCAGTGAATAGTTGACACACCTTCTCTTGCACTGGTTGAATTCGTTGAGAGACTTCCATCACTTTGGTATGGAATGTGTGGATCTATTGCTGGGTAGTGCATTTCTTGTGAAACCTGTTCATCCTTTCAACTGGTGACAAGGCCTTCAACTGCGCCTGTAACACATCTGCATGCTCCTTTGCTTCTTGGAGCTACGACTCCAATGCTTGTAACTCTGGATTCTCTGTGAGGTTTTCATACATCTGAGCGCTCCTAGAGATCAGCTGCTTGCACTCCAAGGCAAGAGCTTTCATTCTACCAATTGCACTGTGATCAGTTGCCTCTCTTAGGTCTCTGATTTCTTGAGGAGTCTCGGGCATAGTACGAAGTTCCAGGTCTGCGATGCATTGCTGAAGCTGCTGGATCACTTCTTCAAGCTGTGCCACCTACTGTGGAATTCATTCTTCAAATCTCACTTCTATGACAGTCACAGAGAAAAGTGCTCTATTGACCAGTTCCTTTATTTCTAGCTGCTCCGCGATTAACTGCTCCTTTCTCTACTATATCTCTACTTTCTCTTTGTCCCACTGTGCTTGAAGAGAAAGTTTTTCTCATTCGGTAGCACTCTGCTTCTTGACAAGTACTCCCTGTACCTATGTCAAAGCCTAGGTGGCTTGCACTGTGTCTTCTTGATCTCGTCGAAGGCGATCTTCGACCATATCAACAATCCGGTGGAGTTGAGTTGGCTCATCTCCTGGTTCTACTGTTCCTGCTGTCAGAGGTGCAATGGAGACTGTGCGGCTAGACTGGAGTGCCTGCTACACTCCTTGGAGTTCAATCTCGATATGATTATACATTTGATCCTGCTTCACCTCCTACTTCTCTAATATCTTCTGTGAAGCATCATTCACAGCTACAATGATGAAATTAAAATCATCCAATGTCCTGGGTGGTGGTACTTCTCCTTTCTGTTGTTCAATTTCTATGCCTTCTATTTCTTCGCCATCATCCCCTTCGTCTGGTGTGATAGAGGAAGTACTTATAGATGCACTATATACATCGTGAACCTCTTCAGGATTCTTTGTATTGCTAGGTCCGGGTGTATCCTGCGCAGCTTTCGGGCTATCTACATCGGACAATTCCGTAGGGTTGGCTGGAATGAGAAGGTCTTCCGACCATTCCTTGGTGATCTCTTCGATGTCTTCCTCAGTCAACTTGTAATATGACTGAAACTGTTTCTTGTGATCATCAACGCGTGCTGTTATATAAATAAAGTGGCGGTCCACGCTGAACTTCATTAAGGGCCGAAACTTGTGGAGGGTATTCGAGGTCATCCGAGGCTTGGAATAGATGGCTTTCTTCAACTGGTTGTAGTAAGTATGGAAGACGACATTGGATTGCCACTACTTGTTCATATCATTATATTACCATAAGGTGCTAAAATTTGTAGCCAAAGGTTCAAAGGGCTCTATGTCCGGGAAGGTCACACCTTTCGACATATCCCATGCGATGAAAGTGATCAATATGAGAAGTGAGCTGAAGTGGAACTCATACCCTTGGTCTTGTGCTTCTCTGCAATCAAGATCTAGTTTGTTTACAAGGTACTGTGCCCAATTCATCTGTAGTCCCTCTGTGCACTTTCCTGTTAGGTTAACTACAAATCCAGTCATCTGACATGCAAGGTACACTGCACCGCTCTGGATAGAGGCTACCTTGTAACCTCGCGTGCCCTTCTCTACATTTCCATAAGTTTCTTTGATTCTCTGTGCTAATTCTTGGTCTGAGGTCTTTCCAGGGTAAAAGTCCTGTGGGTCAGGGCCTTTCATGCTCATCCTTGTGATCCGATTGATCAAGGTCAGATCCACATTGATGCAGAGGTTCATCCATAAGTATCCTCTGTGGTAGCAGGATAACAGTAATGTTACACATGCATTCACCTCCTGATGCATGTCGAAGTGCGTGATCTTCATCACATTGATCAATGTGGACTGTGCGAGGTTATGGGTCCATGAATGCAGGATAATCTTTGAATTCTTGCCTTTAGTTTTGGCCAGATACTTGTTCAGGGTGAGCATGTTGTAAGCCTTCCTATCGCCAAGGTTGAAGTCATTGAACTTCAATGTTGCGAGCTTATCTTGGTCGGCTCGAACTGCATGTATCCATTTCGGGAGGTACACCATGACCAAAGCATAGTCAAAATCTATAGGCACACTATCCCGGTTGATGGCGCCGCTTAGAGGGGGTAGGTAGGTAGGTAGAATGCTCAGAATCAACTTGGAATTCACGATATCGTCTTTGTGTTTAGTACGCTTCTCATAGGCCTGTTGGGGATGGTCAGTCTCGAGCAATGGATGGAGAGGTTGCCAGTCCTATCGTCGATGATGCTTGAACACCTATGGATACTCCTTGTTCTGACATGACTCTCTCAGTCATTAAATCAAGTAGAATTTCTGTTACGGATTCTTAGAATGTGGTGAGCTCATCGAACATACGCGCTCAGGGTTAATATTAGGGTCACAATGACCTTAGACACTGCACAGGAATGAAAAACAAGGGATTAATGATCATTGTATACACTTGCTAGTCTACGAGATTCAAATTCTCAGTTGGAAAAAGTGTTCTTCGGGCATGGCCCGACAATATATATAGGCCATCTTGGCAACAATTTGCTTTGCAATGGGTATGAGCCTCATTAATTCATGTTCTTTCCATTATGGAATGGTCCAATGGTCTGGTGGTGAGCCATCAGTGTTTTTTGACCCGTTCAGAGTGACAGACGAAAAGATATATCGGCCTCTAATGACTATATTTCTTCGCCTCGACGAAGTGGCCTATGTTGCTGGTCTGATATCTCAGCGAAGTTCAAATTCTGCAAGTTTTCCTTCTGCGAGGCTCCCTCTGGAATCTTCTGTATCTTTTCGATCTTATCTTTCTTTTTACTTAGCTTCCTAGCATTCTTTCCAGTGAGCTTCGTCGTGGTGATTCTCTTCCCATTCTAATTCTTATTTTCCTTGGACATAATCACTTCGCACTACTGAGATTCTCTCCTCAGACTCAGGGGTGATACTTATTCTATATCTGAGACAGATACTTCAATATTCTGTGAGTCCTCTAATGCTTTTGAAGCTTTGACATCTGGGCTTCTAGTGTCAGGTAGCTTCGATTTGTTCTCTTGTTCTTCAATCAACTGCACAATCCTTCTGGTCATGAAATCTTTTAACTCTTGTCTCTGCTGTTCAAAAACCTTTTCTTCTTCATTATTTCTGGCTTGATCTCTTTGAATCCAATGTTTTCCAAGTAACATAGTAAACGGGGCGTTGTCCTCAATAAGTTTGATAATCTCAAAATCTGCTTATGTTGAAGTTCCATTAACATTCATAGATATCTGAGTGAGCCTCCCACATAGGGTTACCATTTTTCCTCTGAATAGTCCTATTCCTCCTAATGAAGGAATCATAGCAGGCCTCCCTATGATTTCCCAAGTTCCTTCTATAATAATATTCATTTTTGTTTCTTCATCTAGAACACAGTCAATGTCGAAGTCTCCTATTCTTACTTCGATGCATTCCTTTTCTTTAAAGATCTTTGATAACTTAACATGTCAATGATCATTCAAGGTGTATTTCATTTGTAGCAATACCTTCTCTGATTCCTTCCGGGGTTCTACTATTTCTGGATCTGCCTTAGCGTTTTTTTCATTTAGATTCATTCTTTCAAGCTTAGCAATCATTCTAGGGAAATCTAATACTTCATGGTCTATAGCTTTGCAACATAGACAACTAGGTCTTCCACCAGGGCATTCCTTAGCTAGATGGCCCGGTTTTTTGCAACTGTAACATAGGGTTAATCCTCTCTTTCTTTTAAATGATCCCCAACCTCTTTTGTACTATGCACTAGGATCGTGGTAGCTAACCTGCAAAAAATTCTTTCTAGGATCTTGCATCCATTTGTTAGTCCAAACATTCTTTCTATGCATAGGTATAACATATATATCACCATTCTTATCAGATTTATTCATATCAAACCTTCTTTCATCTATCAGTGCCCCAGTTTTCAAACTAGGATAAACTCTATTAAACATACCTAGGTCCATACCTTAGAAACAAAATTTTTCACTTATCTTACTTCTACAGAGCACAAAACCTCCAGATCTAAAACTTTTAAATACTCTTACCTTTATTAGAGCATTGAGCTTATAGATATTACCTCTTTTCTGTAGATCTGACCTCTTTTCTTTAGAAATTTCCACTTTTAATTTTCTTAGAGCACAAAGTGTTCAAATCTTGCTTCTTTTCTTCATATCTGGCCTTCTTTCTTTAGCACATAGCTTTTCAGATCAAGTGGAATACTACACACTAGGGCACAGATCCACGTACAGAGCTTCCATAGTTTCAGGATGAATCTTTGCACAAAGCTTCTTCTTCTTCAGTTCCCAACAATCACAGTTTCAAGTCCTGACATCGGAACCATTTGTTGGCACAGGGGCAGACCCAGGGTTCAACACTACAATAGCGCACCAAAAAAACCCTAACTATTGACCCTTTTAGCAACAACTGTGAAGTAGATGAAGTCTCACCCGAGGTAGAGGCAGGGGTGGTTGCAGGACTCAAGTGTCTGCAACCTAAGCTAGGACACAGATCTATGATTATATCGCTTACAAAGAACTTAGCATCAATCATTCATCAATATCAAACCCTTATTATACTTCATAGATAACATAGAGCATCACAACATTCACTTAGATCTAAAGTACCTTAGTACTTAGCAATAGTAAAACAAATCAGATCTAGTAGATCAACACTAAGCGTCTGCATACATATCATATATACTATTCATACACATCTAATGATGCACAAAGAATAAGTAGATCTATCTAAATATATCAAAGCACTTAGCCAAAGCAAAGATAAACACATCAAGTCAAAGCACAGAGCATAACACAAAGATTTACGTGGTTCACCCCCACCTTGGGGCTACGTCCACCAACTCTTCTTCTTTATTAGGGTCTTCAATCGGTTACAAGCATGGATCCATCAAAACCTACTGTGCATAGGACAAAAGATATGCACATCTCGCTAGATCCTTCTTCCTTGCCTTACAACACAAATTCTTCTATATCTCCACACAGGGACTTGCACTAAGCTCTGCAAGCCTATAGAATACACAACACCTCGATCACACAGATCCCACTTGGCACATAGCCTATATCACATAGATACAATAGATTACAGTATTCTACTAGATGCCTAGATGTCTATTTATACATTTACAAAAGTGGGCCTAAGCGTGGGTGAAGCCATGGGCCATCATCCCTTTCCCATTACATATTCCCAAAACCCAAAAAGGGACCCAAAAGTGGGCCAAGATTCTGCAATCTCTGCTTCGTCTGGCGCTCCATCTTTGACAGGCTGTCGAAGTCCAAAAAATGGTCAAATATGACCAAGTGTTCCCAAAACGTGGTTAAGGACCAACACATTATATACTATTGGTTGCAACCACACTTGGTTAATGTGTTCCTACATGAATACACATTGCACCTACTTAAGTATTGTGATCAAAGATTTGGCAAGCATCCAAGGTTTCACTATTTTCTATTGGACATGATAATGAGGCATCAAAGTCAAGGAACAACAATTGTATTTGTAAACAAAATAGAGGATGGATGGAATACCTACTACAATAGAGGATTTGAGTATAGAATTGAATGACTTTCCTGACACAAAAATGGTTAAACGATTAATGCGATTTAGTGTGCACCTACAAGGCACAAAGGCATATTGGAATACATGTCGTAGTGACCTTACTAAAATGATAAACCAACTAGGTTGTCCAACTTTGTTCTTCACACTGAGTGTAGATGACACAAAGTGGCCAGACCTGCATAATCTTATGCTTGATATTCAACCTCTTACTCTATAAAAAAAACATCAGTGGAGAATTGATAATGTTATCAACTATCCACATATTGTTGCAATGTACATGCACCATCGCTTCAACATTTTTTGAGATGAATTAATTGTCAAACATCTCCATGCTAAGGATTATTGGTACAGGTACTATTTTAAAACTTTAACTTTTGAAAAATCAGTTGAATTCAATACCTTCATATATCAACTTTAACTTTCATAGGTATGAGTGGCAACATATAAGATCAATGCATATCCATGGGTTCTTATGGTTAGAAGGTGCACCAAACATGGAGAAGTTGGATTGGAAAAATGAAGCAAGAGTGAATGTTGCAAAAGAATACTTTGATAAGTATGTGACATCCTGGAATCCACGTGATATCCACCATCGAAATATATATGTTCACCGACCTCTTAATGAAGACCCTTGTTTATTGAACAACTCTAAAATATTTTCTACAAATCCTCTTGATGATTATGAACAATTAACTAATTAAATTCAACAACATACAAGATGTAGTACAAACTTATGCTTACGTAAAAAAGGTTCTTCTTATAGATGTCACTATAATTCCCCATGGGAACTTCAAGATGAATCAAAATTATTTATCAATGATAAAGGACAAAAGAATATGAAGCTGCACATAATGATGAAAAGATAATTGTTCATAATATACATATTCTTTCAATGTGGTGTGCTAATGTTCACTACTAGCCAATAATTTCACGTAATCCAGTGTTGAAATACATTGCAAAATATTCTTCCAAAGCTGAAAGAAGATAAAAAATCTATCAAGATATGCCGACAAGAGTTTCAAACATTGTAGACTCTGAATATCCATCCATATGTGCATATAAAAAATTCCTTGCCGAAACAATTGTGGATAGATACATAGGAGCACAAGAGACCTGATATATGTCACTAAAGCTCCTCTTTTTTTATTTGTAGTCACACATTTGTCACCCTAAATGTTGGTAGGAAGGTCTTCAAAAAGGTTTCTTCTAGTTCCAACCCTGATCAATTTCCAACAAACTATGGTTTCCTTGAAATATATCAAGGTATACCTACCTTTCTTGAACACTTGTCATTTATAGACACTGCAAGATCATGGTCCTTTAACCCTCGTCGTAACAAAGAACCTTGGAAGCCTAGAGATAATGATTTAATAATTCGAGTATGGCCACAATTTTTAGCTATTCCTAATGAAAATTATAAATACTTTTGAATCATTCAATTTGAGTGAGTTACTTCTATATAAACCATTCAGGAACATTCCCATTTGTATAGATATCAATAAATAAATTATTGCGTAAAACTGGTAGAACTATATACATTTCATCCTTGGCATGTTCATAAAATTCGATCATCATCATATACCATTGAAGACGATGATGATACAGATGTAGAAGAAATCAATCCCGACAATGATATGGATGAATAGGAAATGGTATCTCGCCTTGTTCCTACTAATTATATTCAAGTGTCTGGCATTGGCACTCTTGGTCGAATAGAATTTGACTTGAATATTGTGTGCAATGATACTACAGGTTGAAATGCAACTAATTTAATTCAAAATTCACAATCACTAGGAGACATGCAATGTAATTCTCATTCTACATATACTTCTCCATATTTATTTTCTAAAAGGAAATGACTTTCTTTTGAAATTATTATTCGACATTTCAATGTAGCAAATAACGAAGAACCACTAATAATGTTTTTTCAAGGAACTACAGGCACTGGAAAGTCATACCTTATAAATTATATTTCAAGAGAATTAAATTCACACTCAATTGATGGAAATAGCCCTTTGCTATCACTAGCACCTATTGGAATAATTTATTTCAACATACGAGCTGGAACAATTCACTCAACTTTGAGAATTCCTATTAAAGATTTTTAATATTTATAGGGACACGCATTTGGGGTGTTTCAAGAGGAAATGAGACATGTTAAATACATTATCATCGATGAAATGAGTTCCATTGAACCAAATTTATTCATATAGATTGATTCACGATTGCGTGAGTCATTTCCAGAAAACAAATATATTCTATTATGTGGAAGATAATTAATTCTTATCGGAAACCTTGATCAACTAACTCTTGTTAAATATAAACCATTGTATGTAGGTAACACAACTCCTAAGGTATTATGGAAGGAATTCAAAACAATTGTTATTTTAGACACAATTTTCCGTTAGCAAGGGACAAATTCAAAGCAATGTGACTTCCAAATACTATTGACAAACATTAGAAATGCTGATGCAAATATAAATGATTGGCATCTTCTAATGTCCATAACAGATGCATGTATGGATTCTATTTAAATTAGTACTTTCAAATAAAAAATCCATTTATTTCCAACAAATGCACTCGTGAATCTACATAATAGGTGCATGCTTAAATCACTTAATACTCCAATTTCACGATGTCTTGATTAAAATACAAGAAATAAAGAATTTAGTGATGCAGATGATGAGAAACTTGAACGTGGAATTCCTTTATTTCCTAGTCAGTGTGTCATGTTGACATCTAACTTGTGTATAGAAGCATGTATATTAAATGGAGCACTTGGAAGAGTTTAAAATATTTTCTACTCTCCTGGATCAAGGACACCACAACTGCTGATGTACACAACTATTTCTTCTGATAATTACATTGGTCCACCATGGGACGTGGAAAATGAAAGAATGATACCAATAACACTCGTTGTTAGAGAAAATCATAAAAAAATCCCATTGTGAATGGCGTGGGCCCTCACAATACACAAATCACAAGGTTTGACCATAGATAAAGCAACAATTGATATTAGTAATGATGAGAGATAAGGATTAACATTCATAGAAATTTCAAGGGTCAAATCAATAGAAGGTTTAAGAATATCACCACCATTCACATTTGAAAGATATACAAAGATGAGTCAAAGTGCATATGATACAATTAGAAATAAAGGGGAGCAATGATTACAATCCATATATTTATAACCATTACACTTATTATACAACATGGTTAGTTAAATTTTCTTTCCTATTAGTATCATTATTTTCTATGCTTCATTCATCAAGATTAATATTTTTTTTACATTTGATCCTATCATGAGATATTATGATTTATTTCCTATTAATTTTGAAATGATCAAGTTATAGCCATTCCTTAACAAATTCTTATTTTTGAATTGGCATATATTCAATGATGCATTGATGTTGCAAGAAAAGGAAATGTCATCACACAAAAGTATGCCACCAAGAAGCCACTATCTACAAAAAATGGCATGCAACATTATAATATGCATTTCAAGCATAACTTGAGCATCCATTCTTGCATGTCACATATATGACAATCAATATTTGTAATACAAAATTAAGTCCAAGCCTCTTTGTAATAGAAGATGACGAGTTGTTGAAATAACAAGTTGAAAATTAGATAATTTCAAATTGGGGGTCTACGACTAGGGTTTCCCTGGCCACAGACCCCCGATATTTTTTATTTTCTTCTCATGGTGTCTTTGCATGGATTATTTGTCTCTGGTCTTGGAGTTGTGCCCAATAAACATTGTCTTCTCATTTTTTATCCAATGCTATTGCTGCCTCCATATCCAAGGATTTTTCCTCTGTTGAGGTGTATTCTTCTGGGGTTTCCTTACTGTGGGGGGTTTTATACTCCTTACGTTCGATCTATGCCTATGTTTTTGCAGATTGGGTCTATTCTGGAAGAGACACATTCACTAAATGGTGGTCATTTTTTGATGAAGTGGATCTCCGAGTGATATGGTGATGCACTTATTTTCTCCTTTCCAGCCTAAAGATATGTGCATGGGCTCTTACTCACATGGGCCTCTGCATCATCCTTCTTCCCTTCTCTTGTTCCTATCTGCAGATCCAAATTAAGTTCTTTTCTATGGTGAGTTCGTTTGGTTTATTCTACTGGCTTCTCTATTGCGGATTCCTGGCGGTTCAACTTGGGTGCTTGGTGCCTACGCGATATGGAGGTTTTGGGTCAGGATAGGAGTCTACAACTCCATGACCTTCCCTCTTTTATTTAGTACTTATCTTTATGATATAGCCATGGTCTACGACCTTCTCCAATTATTTATTTTGGCACCGTCACTCTGTGGGGATCCTCCCCATACCTTGTGGGCCTTCTTCCAGATCTACCTCCATGTTGCGGGATCGTTGTCAGGGTTTGATGCATACCCTTGATGTTTGGCATTGGTTTCAAATATTTTTAGTTCAGTTTTGATATGGCATCTGATGGGTCAGATAGTTCTTGGAATCTCTCCTCCCTTTGAGGGGTATGTATGTCGCTCAGACCTAGTCCGTCTTGTTGTTGGTATTTATTGGTTGGTTCACTCACTCTCGGTAGGGTTTTCTTGGGGGTTAGTTTCCTGCAGTCTGTGCTCCTCTTCTCCATTTTTTTGGTATGTTTAGGGTTTGATGTATACATAGATCGGTGCATTTGGTGTGTGGTTTCTATACTGCTCTGACCTGGTCCATCCATTTTTTTAGTATGTTCAGGGTTTGATGTATACACACATCGGTGCTTTAGGTGTGTGGTTGCTATACCGCTCTGAACTGGTCCGTCTAGTTTTCAGAGTTTATTTTTGATTTGTTTATCACAACACTTTTCTCTCCTGGTGGGGGCTTTAATCCTTGGTTGTTCTCTGCTCCATTATTGGATTGCCGAATATGTCCTTTTGATCTTTGATGCCTTCATGTTGTACTCTCTCATAGGGTTTTTAGCCTTGTTTTTCTTGGATATTTTTATCCAAGGTTGAGAGACGTGCTTAAAAGAACGTACATAATGTAATTTGGTTCTCTTAGGATGAATAAAATTACATTTTTTTCATGGAAAAAAGAAGAAGATGACGAGTTGTTGTTCAAAATAAATTTAACTTTTTTGTACTCTACCTACTATTTAAAATAACGATGAATTGTGCATATATAATCGTATATAGAAATTTACGTTAAAAAAATATATATTATGAGTTCTTCATATTTATGGTTCATAATTTTATTTTATATTATAATTCATTTTTATATATGTTAAATATTTTGTAAGATTTATATTAATTTATAAATAAAAGCTCATAATTTGTTTTTAAATGAATGTTACAATTTGACATAACCATTGGAGAATGTGACAACCCAACAAAATCCTTGATGAATGTTCAAATGCAACACAATCCTTAATAAATGTCACAAGACGACATCACATTCATTGAACGTTACAATGCGACAAAACTATTCATCAACATTGCAATGTAACAATATATTTGATGAAGGAGACTATGTGAGTGACATAGCCACTATCGTGGGGAGATGAATGTTAAAATCCGAAATAACCATCAAGGATTGCAACAATTTGACATAAACAACCATGCTTAATCAAATTCAACCATAATAAACCAAGGTGAACCAAAGTCAACATTTTGAAAAAATAATGTGACATCACCTTTAATACACTCTACAACATTACATAAGGATTAATAATATTACTATACGATTAACCTTGACCAACCTCAATCAAACACCATATTGAACCAAAATGAACATTGGGCAACCAAAGCCAACTAGACTTCACTTGAGATGGCCAGATGACCCTCATAATAAAACATAACCATCTGGGATTCAGAACACAACAATTTTACATAAGTCAATGAAGATGAATGTTACAATTTAACGTAAGTATTGAGGAATGTAGGTTATGTCTAACCAAAGTCAACAAAACTCAATGCAACATAACCATTTATGAATGTTGCAATGCGGTAAAGCCCTTAATGAATGTCATAATGTGACATCAAATTTAATGAAAATCACAATGCAACAAAACCCTTAATGAAAATCGCAATGTGACATGAAATTTGATGAATGCCACAATATGCCATAGCCATTTACATAGAAATATGGACTAACATTAGAATATGTAATAACCATTTATGAATGTCACAATCCAACATAATAGTTGATGAATGCCACAATTTGAAAAAAATCTTTATGAATGTCACAACGTGACATCAAATTTCATTAACATCACAATGTAACAAAACCCTTAATGAATATTGTAATGTGACATGACATTTGATGAATGTTGCAATATGACATAACCATTAATGTGAAAAGATGAATGCTACAATCCGAAATAACCATAAAGGAAAGTCACAATGCAACACAACCCTCGATGTATTTTGCAATTTCATAATGTTGTGATGTGACATCACATTTTATTAACATCCCAACACGACAAAACCCTTAATGATACTTTATGGATGTGATAATGTGACATCATATCGATGACACCACAATGCGACATAACCATTCATGAATGTAGGAAGGTGACACAAGTCAACCAAGATGAATGTATCAATATTAAATAACCATTGAAGAATGTTAGAACCCAACAAAACCATTCATGAATGTCACCATATTATAAAGTAACTGGAAATGAATGTTATAATTTAACATAACTATTGAGAAATTTGGGATATGGCCAACCAAACTCAACAAAACTCAATGCAACATAAACCTTAAAGACCATTACAGTGCAACATAAATATTAAGCAATGCAACAATTTAACATAAAGTAAGCCAAAATGAATGTCATGATCCGTTATCACCATTGAAGAATGTCACAACCCAACGTAACCCTTCATGAATGTTGCAATGTGGCAAAACTCTTAATGAATGTCACAATGTGACATCACAATGCAACAAAACCATTAATAAACATCGCAACGTGACATGACATTTGATAAACACCTCAATATGACATAGCCATTAATATGGAAATATGGATGTCATAATCTGAAATAACCATTTATGAATGTCACAATCCAACATAATCGTTGATGGATGTCCCAATGTCACAAAAATCTTTATGAATGTCACAAGGTGACATCACAATTTTACATAACCATTCTTGAATGTAGGAAGATGATAGAAGTCAACCAAGATTATTGTATGAATGTCAAATAACCATTGAGGAACATCACACTTAAACATATCCATATTATAAAATAAACCAGAATGAATGGTCTAATTTAACATAACTATTAAAGAATGTGGGTTATAGCCAACCGAATTCAACAAATCGTAATGTAAAATAACCCTTGATGAACGTTACAATACAACATAAATATTAAGAAATGTGGCAATTTAACATAAAGTAAGCCAAAATGAATGTCAGAATTTGACAACACCAATGAAGAATGTCACAACCCAACATAACCCTTCATGTATGTTGCAATGCAACAAAATCCTTAATGAATGTCACAATGTGACATCACATCTGATGAACATCACAATGCAACAAAACTGTCAATGAACATCACAATGTGACATGAAATTTGATAAACGCTGCAATATGACAACCATTAACGTGGAAATAATATTTATGATTGTCACAATGTCACATCACATTTCATTAATGTGACAATGCGACAAAACACTTAATGAACATAACTATTGAGGAATGTCATTTTTGGCCAACCAAAGTCAACAAAACTCACTGCAACATAACTCTTGATGAATGTTACAATGCGACACAAATATTAAGGAATGTGGCAATTAAACATAAAGTAAGCCAACATGAATTTCATAATCTCACATAACCATTCAATAATGTCACAAGCTAACATACCCCATCATAAACATTGCAATGTGACAAAACCCTTAATGAATGTCAGAATTTGACATCACATTTCACGAACGTCAAAATGCAGCAAAACCCTTAATGATCTCTATAAACTTTGCTAACACAAGTTAATACATATATTATATTAATATAAATTAATATAAACATTAATCTAAGTTAATATAATATAACTTTAATATAAATATAATAATTATATAAGTGTTAAAATAATCATTATCATTAATCTTCATATATCTTTATTCATTAACAATAAAGTTATGTATAAAATTTGTTAATATAAGTTAATACATATATTAATCTTAATATATCTTTATTCATTAATAATAATATATCTTTATACATTAATAATAAAGTTCTTAAACTTTGTTAATAAGCTAATACATACATTATATTAATATAAATTAATATAAACATAATCTAAGTTAATATAATATAAATATAATGATGATGATGATTAACGTCCACTAAGATCGAATTGGTTTATCAGACCTTAAGAGGGTAAGTGATTACTTGTGATTATTTAGAATTTTTTTTCTGTGCTCGAAAAGAATTAAGAGAAGCTTTCCAAGATCACCATACTTTTGTTGAGTTAAGAGGTTAGGAAGGTTGGTAGTGTGATAAATATTTTGAAAATGAGATCTAATATGGGTATAGGCTGGACAATCTAAGAAAAAGTGCTTTTCATATTCAACCTTCTTAGTGTCACAAAGGTGACACACTCTTTCACCCCATGGCGTTTTAGGAATTGACCAACACCCAATTTCACTATGGAGCTCGTGAGAATTTGTTCTTATCTTAACAATGCTTATTTTTTTCTTTACCCTTGGCAAAACAAATAGATAATTTTGATCTTCTAGATTAGGGTTGATTACATCTTTATAATACCTTAAATTTCTTTTTTCCTCTAACTCTTTATCACATCACATTTTTTTTCCTTAAATTTTGATTTGACGTTTTTTTTAATAGTATCTTTATTCTACAAAATGGTTTCTTCCATGATTCCCCAATAGTTTAGCCAAGACCATGCGTCTTTATGCCATCGTCGCTTGAGTCGATGGTGGTTATGACTTGATTTTGAAGTAGTTTTAGGTAGCCTCTTGTCTTCCATTTTGTTTAACTTGTTCTTATACATTAGGTATCTAGTCATAACCATGCTCTCAATGGGGGAGAGGCTTGTTTCTAAGAGGAGGATGGGATAGGGCATATTTCCTTTAATTTTGAGATTATAGGTTATAAAATTCTTTTGTATTTGCTCTATCTTTTTCCAGGATTCACGAGAGATACTACAACCCCAGACTTCACATCCATAAAGAATAACATGTGTAACAAGATTCTCAAAGAGGATTTTCTTCTTATCCCAACTCCAAAGATCAACTGATCTACAATTGTTTTCAAGCCCATAATAAGCTTTCCATCCCACAATAATACTTTTCTCAATGCTATAATTCCAATTGAGATTGTGGTGAATATAAATTCCAAGATATTTGTATGAAGTCACTTCCTCCAAGTTGTTCTTGTCATATACAAAGGTATCATAAGGGATCTTATTGGATTTAATAATCATGACCTTAGTCTTATCAGTATTAATAGTCATACCCATATTGGAGTAAAAATCCTTGAGGATTCTTAGTTGGTTTTCAAGATCATGGGGACTCCTTGCCATAAGAATGATATCATCGACATAAAGAAGAAGATTGATGACTATACCAGTGAGAGTAGGGCCGACACAACCTGCTTTTTCCAAGCATTTTTCTAACTTATCAATGTATATGCCAAAAGGGGTATGGGACAAGGGACAACCTTGTTTGACTCCGAAATTGCAGTTAATCTCTTTTGACTAGCCCTTAGTGTTTTTAAAAGTATCAATAACGTTCTCATACATCCTTATTGCAGGAGCCCTCAAATCGAGAGAAACTTTTATCTCTTCCAACCTATTCCAAAGGTTTTTCCTAGGAACCATGTCAAAAGATTTTCTAAAGTCAACAAAACAACAAAAAATATTTGTTTTAGTATTGCATAACTCCTCTGCAATGATCCTAAAGGTAAAAATATGGTCCACAGTTGAATGATATCTCCTAAACCCGACCTGGACTTTAGCTCTTTTACCGTGACTTTCTAGCCAAATGCTAATCTTCTTTTCCAAAATAATTCCATAAAGCTTGGCTAAAATTGGGCTAATCATAATGGTCCTATAATTAGAGGGAATGTTTCTATCCCCATTTTTAAAAATAGGAACAATGAGGCTTTGCATCCAGGGTTTAGAGAATCCCTGCTTGACTGCTAAATTGAAGAGCTTGTGTATGTGAGGGATAAGGATTGGTCCTCCGATTTAAAAAATTTCATCTTGGTAGCCTTCAATGTCCTTAGCTTTCCCATTTGCGAGCCACTTAACCCTAAACTCTATGTCATCTAAAGAAAAAACTTCTTCCTTTGTAGGGACAATAGGAATGGTGTCCATGGAATTAGGGAACTCATAAAGACTTTTAAGGTAGGAATTCCGGTCTGTTAAGGGAATCCTATTATTTTCTTTAGTATTGCGTTTTAGAATTTGGCTCCAGAACTTCTTAGGATCCAACTTGTATAGTTGTGAAAGTTGCTCTTGCCTTTTATTGATATAGTATTTTTTTTTCCTTTTAATTAGGGCATTGTACGTAATGATCTTATCAAGTTTTAAGGGCTCATTAGAAACATCCATAATGGCTTTCCTCGCAATTTTAGATTCTTTATCATACCAATGGTTGGTTGTTCTATTATTCTTTTTATAGGACACCTCGAAAGAGAACTTATTAATAGAAGTGGAAAGGGTAGTTGTAAAATTATGATAGAGTTCTTCAATGTTGTCTTTATAAGGGTAGTTGTAAAATTATGATAGAGTTCTTTAAATACAATAATTATATAAATGTTGAAACGTTATATAAATTCAGTCTAAATAAATATTAATCATTATTATTAATCTAAATATATCTATTCATCAATAATAATGTTATATATAAACTTTATTAATATAAGTTAATACATATATTATATTAATATAAATTAATATAATATAACATTATAGTTTAATATAAGTTAATACATATATTATATTAATATAAAGTAATATAATACAACATTATAGTTTAATATAAGTTAGTACATATATTATATTAATATAAAGTAATATAATATAACATTATGGTATAGTTTTTATTGATTAATAATATATATTTCTATAAACTTTGTTAATATAACTTAATACATATATTTTATTAATATAAATTAATATCAACATTAATCTAAATTAATATAATATAACTTTAATATAAATAAATATATAAATGTTAGAACATTATATATAAATTTAGTCTCACTCAATACTAATAATTATCATTAATCTTAATATATCTTTATTCTTATAAAGTTGTGTATAAACTTTGTTAATATAAGTTAATACATATATTATAATAGTTATCTTATTATTATCAATAAAACTTTATTGTATATTAGTTAATTAACTTTATTACATATTAGTTAATATAATAATATAACATTATAGTATAATATTTATATTATTAATATTAATTTAATTTAATTAATATAATAATATAACATTATAGTATAATATTTATATTATTAATATTAATTTAATTTAATTTATTAATTAATATTAAAATTTTTATAAAAAGTGAGAAAAAACATTAATAAATAAATTTTATTAATAATAAAATTTATCTAATAATACCTCCGCTTCCCACCCTCTATAACACCCTTTAATATCACCCTTGAATAGTTAACACCATGCAATCAACAATTTTGATGGTTACTTTTCTACAACATTTTCAAGTGTGAAACATATATAATATGGTTGGTGCAATGTTTAAACAAATATGTCACTTCTTTAATAAATATAACGTGTCACTTGTGATGTGATTAACCTAATCATCGTGTGTGGAAGTGATGAAGTGAGTCGATCTATTCAATATTAGTTAATATAATAATATAACATTATAGTATAATATTTATGTTATTAATATTAATGTAATTTTATTTATTAATTAATATTAAATTTTTTATTATTAGAATATATGTTTATGTGTTTACTAGAAACAACCACATTAATATTATTAATGTGTTCATACAATTGATAAACATATATTTAATATATACTATAAAAAAAATATTATTAATGTGATAAACACATTAATGTAATTGTTATTAGTTATTAAAATTTTAACATCTTTGTTTTGACGTGATTTCTTATTTTCTTTCCTATTTTTTATTGGCATAAACTCAACTAAATCTACAAATTAAATCACAATCTATCGAAAAATCAAATTTCGTAGAAATGGTTTACATAAAGAAATTAAAACAAGCAAGCCCTCTCTCTCGCTCTCAAAATCAATGGTTTTATATTACTAATTTACACTTTATTATCAAATGTGTTCATTGGTTTATATATAAAACACGACATTTTAAAAAAAATAATCAATTACAAAACCTAAGAGTGGTATCATTGTTTTCACATTCTAAAGCAATGTAGATCAAATTACAATCACATTCTTTTACTATTTTCTATGAAATAAAATTAACAATTAGAGGAGAAATATAAATTGCATACTTCTCTTCATTTTGAAGATGGTACCAAAGGTAAACCCTAGAATATTTAGAGCACAAGGCTCCTAGACAATAGTGCTTGAAGCCATTACAACATTATACTCGTTATGAGCTCAACATGTCACTTATGGGAATTGAACTCTGGGAGGATAACAATCATTCCTCCCAACCATCCAAGTTAAACCTAATTAACATACAAAAATATAAAATACCACTAACTATTTACTAATTTTATAAAATAAAACATTAAATTCACAAACTTGATCATATTACTAAAAAGTGTTGCACAAAACTGGGCTTTAGAGCAAATTTTGGAAAGTACATCTTAACACCCTGATTATGAAAAACAGTTATGAAAAACAATTGTACAATCTTATGCGGGAGAATCCCTATTTCTTATGAATTCAATTATTTAAAAACTTGGTATGAATATCTTTACTTGTTAAATCTAAACATATGTGCAATTCCCATAGACTTGTGCGTATGTAAAATGTCACACCGCGATATTAGGAACTTCTTAAAATTCCTCCCTTCTACTCTTCTTTACCATTTTAAACGATGAGTGAATATGTAAGAGGATCCCCTCATCCAATGAAGCCTCACATTTCATGTAGAGAGATTTATCATTTCTTTTTCTCTTCTCAATGAATGAAACATTGAGGACCGAGGAATTAGATGTCGTAAATGAGTCTCCATAGTTTTCTGCTCTTTTGATGAAAGAACAATATCCAAAGATTCCAGTGGTCAAGTACAAGGTTTGAGGTCAGATTTAGGGATGCCAAAGGCATTATTGTATGAATTTTCAACATACTTAGAACTATTTTATAATACAATTGTTTATTGTTTAAAATATGGATTTTTAGAATGAACAATGTTGAATTTAACTGTTGAAAGCAAGAGGAGGACAAAAGTATTTTTTTCTTTGATGGTGCATCGACAAGAAATCAGGAGAAGTGATTTACTACTCCAAGGGAACATACGTGCTTTCTTTTGTTTGGGGAGTAGGATTCTCTTCCAATAATCAAGTCTAAGAATTGACAATTTATATAGAATTAAAATTTATAGGAAAAACTCAGAACACAAATCTTATTTTATAGTCAAGGATCCATAATTGGTTATTAATAGCCTCCCAAAACCCCTACATATGTAAGTATATATTTATGTTTAACATAGGCACAACACATTTTTATGTGGAGTTTAAATCCTCGTCCTGTGCATTTTTTTATATAAATTTGTAATTGTGTTTTTCAAAGTACATATTAATATTTAATAAAGAAAGAATAATTTTTTTATGTGAAGCTTAATCTTTCTTCATGTGCTATAACTATTTTAGATCCATCTTAACCTTAATCTAGCAAGCATCGAGAGGGATCAAATCTTTGGAGGTGCAAACCTTTTTTCAAGTTCTGCACTCTAAATGAAGTTTGCACCTTGAGATATTTGATCCCTCTCGATACTTGATAGATCGGAGGTTAATATGGATCTAACCAATTTAATAACTATTAACCCTTAAAATAATTATTGAATATTTAAATAAAAACAATTTATGATTAATTTTAATATTTTAATATTTATATGAATCATAAAATATGAAGCCTAATTTAATCTAATCATTAATATAAATTTTAATTACAAGTTTAGTAATTTATCTATTATTTATATTTTTAATCATTACTTCTAAAATTTGTTATTGTTAGAGTAACTATAGTAGTATAGGACCTTAAATTGAATATAATTAAGAAATTAAAAAAACTATATTTTTAATACTAAGTAAACTTGTTAAATGATTAATAATTAGTTATAGCTAGGTTGACATAGTTATTCACATCTATGAATATCAATTGAAAGGAAATGTTTTGTATTTATTGTTTAAATTTTTTTTAATGTAATTTTACAGCATCTCCCCTATACTGAGTTGTAAAAAATCTTTGGTTATAATAAATATAGTATTTTTATATTTTGTTTATTACAAAATTGATTTTCAAATTAGATTTTTGAAATTTAATTGTTTATAAAATCAAAATATAATTCTTAAGGAATAAACTTTCTCTTTTACCAAATATATGATAAAAAATTATGTAATTATATATGATAAAGAATTATGTAATTTTTTTTATTAGTACATGCCAAAGTACGGACCATAGTTTTCAGTTAGAAGTCAAAAAGCTCTGACTATGAATTAGTTTACCTGTTTGGGCATTGCTACATGATACTTCATATTGCTTGTACAAGGCACACAACAATTGATCATTAAATCTGTCAGGCTGCTTCATATTGCTTGTATAAGACACGGTCCTCTCACTACCAAGTTAGGCCTCAGACTAATACTCAAATTAAGTGGTATCATAGTTTCATGCCAACTTAGGTTTCAAAATACTACCTAGATTCATGGATGATTTTAGGGTCTAAATTTCGCTCATGGGCTAATTTTCCATGGTTTTTCCAAAAACGAGATTTGCTATTTTAAAAATGATTCACCCAAATTCTATAGGATAAAATGATTTTACCTTAAAAATCGCCAAAATTTTATAAAAACTATATAAAATCCATAGAAATTTGAATATTTTTACAAAAATATCGCCAATCATTTATAGTTGGCATATGATGGATTAGTAAGATTCGCCAAGGTTTCTACATTTTAAAATAAATTTCCATCCTTAAAATCATCCCTGCCTAGATTAATAGGTATCACAGTTTCATATCTTCTAGCATCGTTGGTGTCATATCTGTCCACAGAAGCATTTCGATTTTGAATGTCTTATTCATTCCCATATTATTGCTCATTCTTGTTGAGCAAATATGAGCATACATCATTCATATAGTAAAGAAAATGAAGAACCATAAGGTAAATATATTAAATTACGTTTTCTCTTATATGATAATACCCAAACACATCTAATATAGGATACATGATTCTCATATCCAAATATGAGAAAACGTAAATATTAAACCACATAGAACATATAATCCAAAATATTTATACATATTCACTTCATTATACATGCAATCCAAATGCACCAACAGAATAATGATGGGATCATACACATAACCTTTGAGATTAACACGTGAAACCCTTGAGATGTTCTATGTTTTTAATGATCGACAACATACCACTCATGCACATAGTCATTGGCACAGAAAGTAGGAAATGCCAATGAGAATTTTTTTATATGTTGTTATCTAGTTGCTTCTAAAGCTTGAATGATCCCTTTTTTGGTCCACATGATGAAATGATATGAATCATATACTATTGAGCGCAAACCTAGTTTTGAGGAAAAGAAGCACGTGTAAGGTAGATGTGCATGCAGGAAAAGCAGCACGTGCAATACAAACACGCATGCATAAGAGGAAATCATGCGAGGCACACATGCAAGAAGACCTAGCCATGATAGGGTTAAGGTTTTGGCAAGAATATTTAATGGCCGGTAGGAAAAAAAATGTGTATAAGTAGGTACCTAGGAGGTGTAGGTCGGGGGGTTGTTTTCGAACATGGTTCAATAGTTGTTATTAATTAATGGTAAGGTTTGGTGAGAGAGGACCATAATGATTGTAAATCCGATCTTTTTTGTAAGATGTTGAGCCGAGGAGGGGAAACAGGGTAGATCTTGAGGGTTAGATCATAGGATGAGGAGCATGGTGTGATGTAGTTCGCCTCATTGTAGATCTCGACCCATTAATGGAGAGTTGTAATGCGTGCGACGTTGTAGTTTTGGAAACACCATAATAAAAGAGAAGAGAAACCAAATATTTGTGGATGTAGTCCAGGAGGGGTGAACCATGGTAGATCATATGTTATGTGATTGAATATTATGTATTTTCTTTACTGTCAATGATTAGATGTTAGACAAATGCGTGAATGACTAATTCGATGTGCTATTTTACATGCATGAATACAAATGACAGGGTATTCAATATAAGTTGAATGTTAAAGTAACAAATGAATATCACAGAGTTTAATCCCAGATCCCCACTCATTCTTAGGATGCAAGCACTTGATCATTGCAACCACCAATAGAACTATCTCGGGTGAGACTGAGTAGTGCACTTTGTGTGTTGCGTTGCCTTCTGGTTTACCAGAGGGGCCAGTAGTTTTAAAGGGGTTTTGTTGGAAACCATGGTAGATCTGAACCTGGGTTAACCCAAGAAAGGTAGTAAGAATAGTAGAAGAACAACAAATGGTTATGTTGCAGGTTGGAACAAAATGGGATTGAGTGAATGAGATTTGCTGAAGAATTGAGAAAATAATGTCAGACCTGGTGAGGAAATGTTAAAAAGAATGAGATTACAAAAGGGGATGTTTAGACCATGGAACCCAATGAAGGTAGAGATTGAGAGTTGGTTGAAAACAAAGGAGCTTGAATTTTCACAGAAAGATAACAAAAATCCAAAATTAACACCGCGTAAATATTTGGACAAGTATGTATTTAGCAACTTGCATGAAGTATTTTTCTGTGATTTACCACATGTGTTGTGGGACTGGATATTGAGGTTTAAAGACAACCACCCTACAATTCATATCAGACAACTAGAGTGGAATCTGTGGATATCACGCAGCTACAACTAGTTGACCATAAATTTACATGCGCAGTAGATTTCTGGTTAGACAACATTGTTGCAGGATTTATCATAGAATTTGCAGAAGATACAACGAAGTGTTACAACACATCAGAAAAAGAGTTCCTGAAGGGACCTGGAGGTAGGTATATTAGACCGCTGTATACTTCCATTAATATTTTACTGTATAACAAAGGTGTAATGACAATGACATCAAACAACTAAACTTCCTGCGTGCATGGGGGAAGCACTGACGAGAGACGGAGAAACGAAGGAAGATATGGATAAAGGAAAGAAGGAGGAGGCCTTGGATCCAATCATGATGGAGGAAGACCAAATCAAGAATATCATGGAAATAGCTGGAAGAACGCACAGTGGAACAACCTACCAATACAAGATGAACAATAAGAAGAGAGCCATAGCCGGGAGGGAATGCTTGGAAAGTGATGAAGAAGAGATAGAGGATCTCTGGGCTGTGGAGTAGATTGAGGAAATACTGCGCGTGACATATGAAAGGAAGATAATAGGTGAAAGGGAAGGAAATGAAGGAATAACTCCTATCCATATCAGTGTCAGTGTGGAACCCATAAACCCATGTGTGACCAATACACCAGAAATAACACCACCGTTTAGACAATCGAATTTCAGTGGAAGAAATGAAGCAGGAAGTACATCTACACAAGGATCAACAACTAGGGGAGACACTTCAGGAATCACTAGTCAAGGATCTACACCGTGTGGAGGTAGTAGTTCGTCATTCAGGATGGTAGGACATGATTCCACCATCAGGTTACCAGAATTCAAGGGAGAGGAATCAAAGGACCCTGAGAAGCACTTGTTCATCTGTGAAAAGATCTGCGAATCAAAATAGATCAAAGAAGAGGATACAAAACTTTCCCAACTATCTATCACACTAAGAGACTATGCATTGGATTGGTACTTGAGATTAACTGCAAACAGTCCACCAGGAACAACCAGAACGATTGTGGATATCAAGACGCTGTTGATAAATGAATTCCAGAAGACTAGCTCAGAGGATCAGTACATGAGATGATAGAGATAAGACAAAAACCCAGGGAATCTGTTTAGGATATTGACTAGAGATTCAAATGATTGAAGAGAAATCTGAAGTATGTCATGAAATATATGCAACATAGAGATCTATTTGTGAATTCCCTGTTATCGCACCCGAAATACCCTTTGAGACAACAAAAGTTTCAAACTCAAACAGAGGCTCTGTAGGAAACCTTACAACTAGAAGAGAACCAATATCAGAAGACAGATCCAACAATAGAGGAGATGAAGGATTTAACATTTCAACTGAACCAGAACAGGAGTAAGGACAAAAGAGAATTTGTTTGGTGTACCACATGTAGGACAAAAGGACATCACAAGAATGAATTCCCAACATTTGCACAATACATGGAAACAAGACTGCCAAACCCTTTGCTGACAGGAGGACTATGGTGTGATATCTGTAAGACATAGGGGCATGATCCATATCATTGTCCAATGATGTATAAATACCATACCGTGCCTAAGAGTTCATATTGAAACATTTTCAAGTCAGTGGGCCATGATGACAAAGATTGCAGGAAAATGGAGTTGATGAGGGAAAGAACATCAAACACCTATAGGGTGTAGGCAAAAATTATGACATGGAAAACTGCACCATAGGTTAACTAAGTACCAACCCCATATAAAACTGTGCCACAACAATAAAACACTGCACAACCACAGTACAATATCGTGCAACCACAGTATAATCATGTACAGTATAATCGAGTGCCTCAGTACAACGCCCCGCGAGGAGATCGATCTGGCTATAGAGGTGGAGGATGAGGTAGAGGAGGCTTTAAAAGAGGCAGAGGACCAGTGGTATGCCATAACTATAAACAACCAGGAAACTAAGCAAGAGAATGTCCACTTCTACCTGTGACATGTATGTATTGTCGTGCATCAGATCATGACACAAAAGACCGTCCGACACTATTGGGGAAGATATAGGAAAAGAGAAATCAAAACAATTAGAATGTTCAATGGATTTTTTTAGAAGCAAGGGATGATGGAAGAAATATAAACATAGTTACATGCTAAGGACCTAAAACAAGAGATGACACAGTAAGACAAGATCCACCACAACACCAATGGGTGAAGAAGAATGCCGAACCACATAAGCAGTTTGATGCACAGAACGAAAAGGATCTATTCAAGCAAGCAATAAAATAATTCTTGAAGCCATACATTGCATCTGCATCAGCTGTGTAGCATACTCAAGACATACCAACGTACGATATGCCTTCATTGTTGGATCACACTAATGAAGCACAACCCTTAGGACAAGTAAGTAAAATAAAGGCTTTTTTGCAATCCTGTGTTAAACTAGTAAATAATCTATTATCTGTTAAAGTATTACAAAATATGTTAGAAATATGTCACATAGATGTAGAGGGAAAGCTAAAGAATAAAATAGTTAATCACTTGCATACAAGGAGGAGGACAAGTAGAGAGTTCAAATTGAATGCCAACATTGGAGATTTCAACATGGGGGATATTATACTGGATTTAGGATCTGAAGTAAATGTGTTACCCAAGAAGACATGGAAATGTATGGGAGAGCCCACATTAGTATATTCACCTATTCAGTTGAAACTAGCAAATCAACACAAGGTTCTGCCAATTGGAAGGCTAAAGGGTATGACAATATATTTGGATGGAGTGTGCACTAAATATGATTTTGAAGTGATAGAAATAGTGGATGGCACAAAACCTTATCCAACATTTCTTGGCTTGTATTGGGCATTTGAAAATTAGGCCATAATCAATTTGAAGACAAGGAAGATGACATTCGAGTCAAGAGAGTACATAGTCATTGCGCCACTAGACCCATCATAAGGATAAAGGTTTGTAGAACCCACTTTCTTAGACTTGGAGGAAATCAACCATTTATATAGAACCACCGCATGAGAAGAAGATTATGTAAATTCAACTATAGATGGAGTACTCAGCTGGTGAGGCATCACATCATGCGCTTCAGACTCAGATACAAGGTTAGAGAATTGGCAGTAGAGAGTACATGAAGTATCCACAAGAAGGTGCATAAGAATAGACCGCACAGTAAGAAGGGTAGGTACAAAGATAAGAGAACCTCCCAATTTTCATGGGGTTAATGACATAAAAGAATTCCTAACAAGATATGAAGATGAAGTGTTAGAAAATCATAGGATCTTAGATTTGGACATAGCACTCAAAGAAACACCTACAATATGGTGGGGTGCACACAAAGAGACAGTCAAGGACTGGTACCAATGTAAGCGATTACTATGCATTATATTCGACGCAAAACAAGGAAGCAATGAACTGCAAATATATGATGGATAGGGGACACCAAAAAAACACTTGGATAAGTGAAGAACACTATGGAAAATGACACCACCAGAAGAATGGCCTCATCACTTCATTCACACATTGGAAGGAATTCCAACAATCTGGTATGTAGAACAGGAACTGCACAGAGGCATTGAAGAATGGACAACATTACAATAGAATTTTATAGTCACTTTCTCATTTGAACATGAGAGCCCAAACATTGATTCAACACTCAAACAAATCAGAGGGTTGATATTTATTAAGGAAGCATAGGTTGAACTTATAACAAAGTATCAACAACAGAATAGATAGATAATGAAAGAAATATTGTCATGCTATCATGTGCAGGAAGAAGCACCAGATGAAGATGACCCACACAACATTCAAATTATAGAAATCAAAGGATAAATAGAGGTGGAAGGTCCATCTATGGCATCAGAAGTATTTTCTGCGCCAATCAAGGTGAAGAAAGTAAATATTGGGACAGACGATAATCCAAAAATGCCCAATATTGGAGATTACTGGGATGAACAAACAGTAGAAAGAATAATAGAGTTGCTACACGAGTACAATGACTTGTTCCCAACAACCTTTACAGAGATGAAAGGCATAGCAGGAGAGCTAGGAGAGATGAAGATACCTCTCAAACTTGAGGCTAGATCTGTCAGAAAACTATTGTATACAATGAACCCAATATATAAGCAGAAAGTAAAAGCAGAAATTGACAGAATGTTGGAAGCTGGAATCATAGAACCAGTAGAAGAATCATAATGGATAAGCCCTATGGTAGTCCAGGAGAATAATAAATGAGGCATAAGTATATGTGTCGATCTGAGAAAGCTGAATGATGCTTGCCTACATGACCTGTTTCCCACCCCTTTCATAGATGAGGTATTAGAGAATGCGGGAGGCCAAGAAGCATACTCATTCACAGATGGATTCTCAGGCTACCATTAGATCAAAATAGCTCTAGAAGACAGGTACAAGAACACTTTTTCCATAGAATGGGGATCCTACCAGTACATAGTCATTCCTTTTGGGATGAAGAATGCACCTGCTTTATTCTCAAGGGTAGTCATAGATGCCTTCAAAGAATTCATCCATCAGTTTCTAGAAGTATATATGGATGATTGGATAGGCTATAGTCTGTTGAAAGATCATGTAGAGGTGTTAAAGATGCTATTGGAAAGACGCAAGCAGTGTCAGATATCACTAAATATCATGAAGTGCATATTTGGGACACCTTTTGGAATACTATTGGGACATATAGTCTGTAAACAAGGGTTGGTGGATCCTGCAAAGGTTGTAGTAATTGTTACCTTACCACCACCCAAATCAATATGCCAGTTGAGAGAAACACTGGGACACATAGGCTACTACAAAAAATTCATAAAAGGGTATGCGCATATCACTGCGTCGATGGAGAAACTGTTGAATAAGGATAGTAAATTCCAGTGGAATGAGTACTGTCAACGAGGTTTGGACACTCTAAAATAAAAAAATGGTCACAAAAACTATACTAGTATTCCCAGACTGGGAAAATAAATTTCATGTGCATGTAGATGCATCAACCATAACAGCAGGAGAGTTAGACCATCCTATAGCATTTGCAAGAAAAAAAATATCAGAGTCAGAGAAGAACTACAATACTACATAGACAGAAGGCCTAGCAATGGTATATGCACTACAAAAATCCAAACACTATCCACTTGGGAAACACTTTAAAATGTTCGCATATCATTCTTTCCTTAAGTACCTAGTCAATAAACCAGTGTTGGGGGGGATAATTCATTGATGGTTATTGTTGTTTCAGAAATTTGACTTTGAAGTGATAGTCAAACTAAGGAAGTTGAATGCAGGACCTGATCACCTGTTGAGGATCACCAATGGAGAGGAACCTACAAATTTAGAGGACAACTTCCCTGATGCAAAGTTATTTTCAGTCCAAACAACTAATTAATATTTTGCTGACATCATTGAATACTTGAGTACAAGGACTGCAACACAAGAATTCAACACTGCATAGAAGAAATATCTGGTAGTCAGAGCTACAAACTATCAATTTATTGCAGGACACTTATACAAGATGGGCGTAGAAAACATATTGAGAATATGTGTACTAGAACATGAAAGGCCTAGGATTTTAGCATAGGCTGACGAGGGAATAACTGGAGGACATTATGCAGGAAAATATGCCGCACAGAAGGTATTGCGTGTAGGACTATGGTGGTCAAACATTCACATAGATGCAAAGGAATACTACCAGATATGTGATGTATGTCAGAGGGTTGAAAAACCTAACTGATAGGATGAGATGCCCCTAAGACCACAAGTAACCTTGCAAGTATTCGAAAAATGGAAAATATACTTTGTGGGACCAATTAACCCACCAACAAAGAGGTCAAGAGCAAGGTATATCATTACTGTGACATAGTACTTAACGAGACAGGGAGAAGAAGCACCAGTAAAATATTGTAGCACAGAGACAACATCACACTTCCTATTTGAGTAAGTGATCACTAGATTTAGATGCCCAAGGATTTTTATGAGTGACCAAGGCACTCACTTCATCAATAGTAAGATCAAGGATATGAATGAGGAGTTTGAAGTCTATCATAGAAAAAGTATACCATATCACCCTCAAGCAAATGGAACGATGGAAGCCTTTAATAAGATCCTAGAGAATGCTTTGAAAAAGATCTGCAATGTCAACATGGATGATTGGGATTTGAAGATACTAGCAGTATTATGGGAATATAGAACTACATGTAAAAATTTGACAGGACATACACCATTCAGGTTGGTGTATGGACAAGAAGCAATGGTGCATGTTGAAACAAAGTTTATTTTTTCTTCTCTAAATCCAAACCTCCTTTTTTCCTAATTATGGAGCCACCCTTAGCTCAAAAATAAGTCAAAAGGTCTTTCGAAACTTTCGGTTTTCGGAGTTCGGCTGTTCATGAAGTATGTTTTTTAACAACAAATCCTAAGTCCCAGTGCCGAAGTCCCAAAAAGTGATGGTTTAAAAAAGAATTTAACCAGTCTTAAAAGTAACGATTAAAAATGTTGACGGCCTTCCAAGCCTTCCACATGTTCTTTTTCGACCATCTCAAACTTAAACATCTTTTCAATTCTCGACGTGCTTTCATGAAATACTTTTTAAATCATGATTAATTAAGTTTCAAACACACTTAATAGATCACTAATCAGTCGCAATTCAGGAAATCAAAGAGTTGACCTTGAGTCTCCTTAAACCTCGATTCCTGAAGTCGTGAAGTTCTTAAAGGCTAATGCTATGTTTATTAATAAGTAAGAAGGTTTAATGAAAATAAATCCCATCATGATTTCACGATTTGGGATTTATTACGTTAAAGAGCCCTTGGAGTCCTGATACTCCAGTCCACGAAAAGTAAAGATTAATCTCTAATCACGATTAATTAAAGGGTTAAAACAAGTGGTTAGCACCTAAATACATCCCATTGCGGTTTCACGATTTAGGATTCACTTGTATCATACCTCTTGGGGACACGATGTTTGAAACTCTGAAACACAAAATCCCGAAAGAATTAAGCGCTTAAACACAGTTTATTTTAACTTTAAAACAAGATTAAGGATTGTTAAATAACTTTTCGTGTTTCACCATTCGAGAGTTCTTGATGACATTCCTTTTGAAATCCCAGTTTTGAATCATCGATATGTGGCAGTATCTATAACATATTAATGAAGATATTTAAAACATAGAGTGCGTATCTCCAGGCGTACCATCTCCATTAAAGAATTTAATTTTTTCGTTATGATAAATTTAAGACAAGTTAAAGGTAAATAAAGGTTTGTTATTTCGAATTTCATTCTCACTTTCAGACTAGGAGTGAGTTATATTCATAAGAACTCACACATTTCTCCTCTGCAATAGGTTTTCATTTAGCATAGACACCATGGAACCTAGAAAAGCGCCTAAGAAGAGTGAAGAAGTAGGTGGAATCTCAAATCCGGATGGAGATGTGGTATTAGACACTTTGCCACATGCTGTGGATTGAATCAAATCTTGGAGGCAAATTTTTGAGAGTTTGGAATATGAGATTAGGAATTTCCCTGACGATTTCAGGAATGAAAGGACTGAAAATAAAATCAGAGACATAGCAGAGTATGAGCTGTAGAAAATAGCCACACAGCCAAGACTCATGCCGTATAATGACATGGTACGCTAGGATTTAGAGAAAACTGATGTTCTGACAAGGAGCATTCAAAACAGCCAAGGGGTCATCATCGACTCGTTTAGACCTGAGCACATCCAAGTAATGTACAAACTGCCCCCTACTTCTAAATACATTTATAATGTCGATTTCATAGCGGAATTTCAAAGAAAGGAGTGCACAAAATTCGATCAAACATATCCAACTATAATCAAATACTGGTGGGGAATTCCAACAAGATTTAGAGCTGATACCCATGGCATCTATGCCACAACTTCATTAAACGAATTCATTGTTTACATAGACCTGATGTTATGTAGACTTTTAGGGAGGAAAATCCCTACCCATTTCCTGACAGAATGGGTGCCACTTATACATGAAGTAGCCGAGGGTTACAGTTTCAATTGGGGTAAAAGTTTATCTGACAATATAGCCAGTGAGGTTGCAGAGTACCAAAAAAAAAAATCGAAAGGATGAACTGCATCTTTTTACATGTCTGCCTATATTGTGGATGTGGTTTGTTACATGACTCCATTCCCTTTGATGAGCTGGATCTGGAACCCTGCCTGTGCGGAGCCCATTCATGTTTATCATTCTAAGCTATGGGAGGAAAATGTTAAAGATGTCTTTTACGAAATCTGCCACTATGTAGTGATACCTTTGCATCAAATTTTTTATGGCTATGCACCCCCTCGTATTTCATAGAAAATCTTGGGAAATCTCAGGGTGATTGCAGTTTGGTTTATAGAAGAGGGTTTCTCCTATATCGGGGTTTTTAGGTGCTCGATTCCTCCTCACGAACTTCCGAAATTCCTCCCTGAAAGACTGGTGTGTAGGGAGGTGGCCTACCAAATAATAACAGGTGGCATCGACAATGAATTGAAAGCATCTTAGAAGAAGTTCTGGCCACTTTTTCCTGTACAGATTGGGAAGTGTTCACTGCTTAACTTTGGTCATTCCAAAGTTGAAGTTGCAACATTGGAAGACATCAAATTGGTAGATCTTGAGTTGAGAAAACATGACCCTTATCAAATTGTAGGAAATCATCTTACTCACTACAATATGAAGATGTATGAACATGAAGCCTCTCCCTGCGACGGCATGTTCAAGGGATCCAGGACCTATGAAGAAGTATTAGACAGAGTTCTAGCATTATCACCCGAACTATAGACCAACTTTCTGACTTTCCAGAAGCACCGATGAAGCGGTTTTCCAAATATATTACAAGAGGAATCAATGACCCCTCCTCCAGCTCAACGAAGTGTCCCCCTAGGTTTTGGATAATAGGATCATGATAAAGAGACTGCATAAGAAAATCCAAAGAAGACTGAAGTGTCCTCACAAAAAGCAGAAGATTCACAATCAAAGAATCCAGGGTCTGAAACAAGTTCCAAATCCGAGACTCCTTCAAAGTCGAGTCAAACGATTCCACCTTCATCATCAACTAATTTTGTTGATATCCCTAAAACAACAAGAGAAAATCAATCTTCAGAATTGGGCATCCCTATTGCATCATTAACTCCTATACAATCAACTTTTGGGATCCCCCATATGCAAGTCATGTATGCAAGTGACCTTACTCCTATCTCTAGAGAAGAGATACCCCCCTCTGACTACTTTTTCAGTAAGAAGAGGAAGGCAGTATTAAAGCAGGAAATGAATTTGAGAGAAGGCACAATGGTGAAGAAACATAGAGTGCTCATAGATGGGTAAAACCTAGAAGAGGAAGACTTCGCCACAGAAGTAGCAGGCTCTATGGGAGCTTTGGCAACTGCCAATTTATTTTCAGTTGACTCTTTGAAAACAAGGTTGAAGTAGAAAAATCAAATGATAGCTCAGTTGCAGAACCAAATAAGGCACATAGAAATTAATATTCGAGAGGAGGTAAACCAAAGAGTTGAAAATTCCAGGACTGCTGAAAAACAGGAAATGCAATTGTTGAAATCTAGTTTAGATGAAGCAAACAAGAAGATGAAAATGAGTCAAGTACATGTTATTTAGCAGGAGGAATTAGTGAGAAAGCTACAGGGTAAGTTGAAGTCTATTGAAGGAAAAGTTGTGAATATAAAATCATTTCAAGCCCAAGCACTAGAGGTGCATAAGAAACTTCAAGTAGAACAACAAAACATGCTTTCTAATATAGAAACTGTTGGCGTTGGAAGTCACTCCTAGATTGCGGCAGGAGCAGAGCCCAATGCCGATTAGTTTATGTCATGAATAAATTTAATGGGTCATCAAATGGGTAGATACCTAGGAAGGTATCACTCTAACTCAGGGACCAGGCCTAGTATGTAAAGAACAAAGGAGGTCTTGATCTAACTTCTGTCAGTGAGTTGATTATAAAATGAGCAGGTGGAAGACTTGGTGAGATGAGTGAGAAAGACTACCTCGGGCATCAGTCCTTTCAATAGCTTGAGGAAGAACAACTCAAAATACAGGATCCTCTTGGTTCTGAGCTTCGGGGAACTGAAGGGTGACTTGACTGGATCCTCCAATTCCAAATCATTCAGCATTGAGAAAATACAAGAACTGATTAGAAACAATGTGACTATTACAGTGATCCAAGCTACATCATCCGATAACAGCGCAACTCGACTGGATCCTCTAATTCTAAGCTGTTCTAACACAGTGTAAACAAAGAGATGGAAAGAAGCTGACATTTAAAGGCAAGAAGTCTCAAGTTCCAATACATAACTAGAGCAATCAGTGCTTCGTTAAAACTTTACAATCGGGAGCCTAGCTCAACCATTGATACCAAACCAAATGACAAAACTGCCTACATATACTTGGAGCTGACTCAGGTGCTGAAGGCGAGATCATATCATGAATTCAATGCTTGACATTGAGGAGATTCCCTGTCAGGCGGCACATGCATACGTTTGGTAGACTACCCATGCAGTCGTTTGTCAGACACAATCTCTATCAGGATGGGCTGTCAGTCCGCCTCTACGCTTGGTCCTTTCCTGGCCTTCTATTTATGGAAGAAGACGATGTTCAACCACCATCAACTACCACAATAACTGCTTCCTTGGGATTGGGAATGGTCTCGGTCAACTCTGTACTCGGACGATGTGGTGGATTTTATTTGGATGCTGCTTCATTGGACTGCTGCGAGGGGACCCCTATGGAGGACATGGATGAGGGTGAGACGAGAGGTGCTAAGGTGGAAGTGCTTGGTGGAAAAGAAACGGAAGCTGTGACACCAGATGATGAGGCAATGCACCGTGAGAAGGTGATAATGAGGCCACAATGCGACAGGTTGGGGATTGAGGACACAACACAGGTGGAAGTGGCGTGGAGTATGGAGGTACAGGTGTTAGAGGGTAAGCGGGTCTAAGGGGAAAAGGAACATGACAACGGGGAGAGTGGAGGATGGGTAGGTGGTAGTGAAAGGTAGAAGAGGAGTGGGAGATGTGACAGGGGAAGACACATGGTGGAAGGCGGTAAGCAGAGGGAGTAGGAGATGTGACAAAAGGGGGCTCGCTTTAAACCGTCAATTCCGGACACCCCCCCCCCCTATTAAAGGAAGAATAGCGGGGGGGTCTGGAATCCATTCTCAGCTGCAGATCCAGGCGCCCAAATCTTAGGATAAGTGGGTTTTTCAACCCATTGCTTTGCATTTACCACTCCAAGGCCCAAACCATCGAGGAGAACACCCCTATACAAGAAATGTCGCTAACAGAAACCATTCAAAACTATTTCCTAGAGATAAGACACTCGCTGGATAACATTGCTTTCAAGGAGAAAGAGGCTACATCAGCTTGCACTTATTTTCAAAAGGCAGTAAAATTTTCGGCTAGAGAGGAAGTACCAATAGTCTCGAAGCTGACTGTAGAAGAACATATCAGGGGATATATCATATTAAAAATATGGGAGACCAATATTGCCGAAAGCAGGAAAATGGAAAGAGAAGTTAAGAAAGAATGTGAAGAAGTGTTTGATCAACTAGATACAAAAACACTGGGCATTGGTGAAGGTGATTGTCCTAGGCTATTAGGACAGATCAATGTTGTGAGGCACCAACTGCATATCAAGGAGAGCTGGAATGAAGCCCAACTCAAGATCTCACAATTGAAGCAGCTTAACATCGCCCAAATGGATAAATGGTTAATAAAGCCAAATCTACAGGTACAATCGACAAAGTTTGAAAAGGTAAAGATTGAAGACAGGCTAGCAAAGGATACGATATAACCTTCTAGAATTTTGGCGCAGTTTCTTGGCAGGTGCGTTGAGTGTGTTGGGCCGAGCAAAGGAAGCGCTTCAAATAAATGATGAAATAACGCATGTATGCTCGTTTTTGTCCAATTGTTAGAAAAGCAAAAGTAACTGAGCAAACGGTTCAAATTCTATATTCTGTAACCGTTAGCACGGAGGAGATTAGGAGACTACCAACCATCTAGGGTTGATTTTTTTCTTGTATAAATACAAATTTGAAAGTGATACCAAGGGATCCCTTTTGGTCGATTGTATCAGAGAGAAATTTTTCATTTGCCAGAATTAACACAAATGCAAGTCGAAGACTCCAGATCTTGTCAAGTTCGAGTTATGTGTCCCTCTGTTCATTTCATATTTAATATCATCTCTCATATATCTTTGATGAATGCTTAGCTGCAATTTAGTACAACATCTACTGTGGTTATTGATTATTTTATTTGTCTAATTTGTCTATAGTTTTTCCTCTGTATCGACTATCAATAGGTACAAGACCTGTGGATTACTTAGATCTCTATATCTTATGCTTTGTTAAATTTGTTCTTATCTTTTTCTTCTCCTGTCACAAAGTGGGATTGTTCCTTGATTGATGCCTCACATTGTTTACACCTTTATGTTTTCTTTCATTTCATGCACGGTTTTCAGTTTAACTCAAATACGGGAAACAACCTTTGTGTCTGTTATACTATTAATTCAAAACTTGGAAATTTTTCTTATATAATCTAAAAAAGAAGCAACAACTTAAACAACAACCAATCCTTAAGACTTTCCTCCTCCATGACTGTACCAGTTGTGAGACAACCCAATATTGAACCCGGTCTTACAAATCAGACTAGTATCGCCTTAAGTCTTTTCAACACTATCTTAAAAACTGCCACCACCCGGGCTGAACTTGAATGTTCATGGGAGGCCATTGAGAAAGACATCAGTGTCCAGGAACAATTGGAAGCTAGACCAAGACAACTCAGGAATCAACCATAGCTCCTTTTCCTTTTAAAGAGTTGTTTTCCTCTTCTTTTATCATAGACCCTCTTTTCGAATGCCTAGACTTTATACTCCCAAGCCTTGAGTATAAACTATGGAACAACAATGCCATTAGAATTTTTGGTACCTAGTCTACACGTAGCAACAATCACCAACATAAAAAAATGAGGCACAATACAAGAAAGTCTAAGTCATCTAGTGTATATAGAGGAAGATAGGATTCTAGCAGTATTTCATCAAGAATTATAGAAATCAAGGGACAAATCTTGGCATGACAGACATATTAAAAGGAAGAGTTTCAAGGAGGGAGACCTAGTCTTGGTGTATGACAGTAAATTTCTTCATCATCCAGGAAAATTCAGGATGAATTGGTTGGGACCATATGAAGTGAAGACTATCACATAGAGGGGAGCTATATGATTGAAAGATTTATGAGCTACAAAACTCAGAGGAATGATCAATGAGATTCGACTGAAACTGTATAGCGACAGTCGACCTCCTAGCACCTAGAAAGTTACTGCGCAGTAAGAAGATATGCATATAGTGTATTATAATAGAAGTAAGGGAAAGAATATGAGAAAAACAAATAAAAAGAGGAAAAATAAGGAAATCCATAAAAAGTAAAAAAGGGGATAAAAATAAAAACAGATTGGCACGCATTGAGGGTCTTCATAGAATAGAACCGGTAGAATAGAACAGTGCACTGTAAGAAAACCAGGGTTCCAAAACACTTCGCGCAGAAGAAAATTTAATGGGTAGAAAGGTTCAATGCGCAGGAAACACAACAAAAAGTGAAAAAATGACACCTGTCAATGCGACACAACTGTCACTTCTCCATCTCACTATAAAATCGGAAAAAGGGGGGAAAGTAACCCATTGTATTATTTGCTAAGGAGAAGAACGTAGAGCTAAGCGAAAGAGCGATAGAGTGAAAATTTGCGCTACCATTTGTCGATTTGGAAGCATGTAGTTCAGATTTCCTCGCCATGTCACTACCAAATATTGGAGCGCCGAGCAGAACCAGACGAAACACACAGAGTAGCACTCAGTTACCACAAACCAGAACAAATGAGATGCCCACAGTGGTGGATGTGGATGAAATCCTCACACTAGAGTATGAGAATACCACATTGCATGTGGAAGAGGAGTAGGAACCCACATAAGAGCCCAAGCATCTAGAAGAGGATGCCGAATGGAAGAAATCCAATGAGTCTAGGGGAAAAGGGCCGCAGTAAGAAGAACCAGCCACGGGTTCCACGCAACAGGGCCTAGAGCTAAAAATAGAGAATGAAATGGAGCAATAGGTCATACCAGAGGGTGGGGTATCATCCATGCAAGGAAAGAAGAAGGTGCGAGCAACATGTAGTGCATAGGGTGTACAACGCACATACGGAAAATTGGCCATAATGATGCCAAAAATTCCCAAGGGAGTAAATGTCGATGATAACATTGTAGGAGGATTTGATAGCCTTAAATACTTCGACAATGATGTATCTGATGCCATAAAGTTACCATATTTGGTAGCACAAAGCTACCTGGAGAGAAGGGGAGAAGGCCCATCAGGCGCACCACTGTTGGAGCCTACGCAATGGATCTTGGGACTGTACAACACCGACATCATGAACTTATTAGACATACTGCACTTCGGGCGCGGGAAACAAATAAACATATGTGTCAAATAGTTGTTATCGAGGGTGTATAGAGGCATATTGTGGATGGATAGGCTAATTCCTATCAACATTGACCTCATCGCAACGATTAGAGGGATACCCACATATAGGGAGAAGACAATACAATACCTAGAAGAAAAAACTAAAACGAAAGCCATCTCAGATGAGATCAAAGAAAAGTATGGCATAGAGAGGGTTAATATAGGTATCAGGATCAACGACTTCAATGATCCTGTGACACGATTTGCAAGAATATTTCTCGGTTTCAAATTAACGCGCAAGTGCCAAAAAGAAGAAGTTCCCGCAAAAGTAGTAGTAACTACGATGCAGTGTGAAAAGGGGAGCTTGATGAACTAGGCCCCTTATCTATTGAACTTGTTCCTTGAAGAATACAAGGATGCGCAAGACAAGGGCTCTGAGTTCCAATATTCATGGTTACTCATCCTCATTGCACTTATGGGGTGGCAGGAACCCACATACAACCTGTTCCTGCCAAGGACAGGAAAATGTGGTGCAATGCGCTACACATCCCTTCGCAGTACAACTGATCCCAAAAAGACGAAACTTAACAGTGACATGTTCGTGATATACTTGAAAGAGATCCAAAATAGAGTCGTGGAGACATGGAGGATTCCCATAGAAACTGTCCAGGAGTTTGGGCAGATAACAAACTTCCAGGCATCACACCATAGTATGTGGCTACAAGAAAAGAGGGATCCAACTAAGGAGTGGTTGTAGTTGAAGTATTGTGTAACAATGAATGACATCCAGATGGAGGTCTAGGAATGGCCCTAGGAGTGGAGAGTACCAACAATCCCAAAGATGGTGCTAGGAGCATGAACAAGGATGTAGGACAAGACAATCTTTGCGTAGCAGGTAGGCACAAATGGAGAAAGCACCAAGAAAAATACGACATAGGGACAAGAAGGGGATAAAACTCCCATAAAAAAGAAAACCAGAACGAAGAATCCATCCCAATGTGGTTCTACACAGGGATCATCGCGCACATAGAGGACAACAAGAGAAACAACAAAACACGTGCGACCAAAGGAAAAGTAGACATAGACACACAAAGTCTCAATGGAAGAAGGAGAAGGGCAGGATACCGACAGGGATACACAGATTCCATAAGCATATGAACCACGAGAGGCCCAAATTAAGATATTAGGGGAGAAACCAAGTGGTTCGAGAAAGAAGGCCAAGGCTCATAGGAAGCCCATGGAAACATCGTTGACAACATACGACGTGGAGTTGATAGCCACGACAGTAGAGGATCAACTGTCAGATGTGTGGGAGAACGTCTAGAACCACAAAGCTTCAATTTTGGAGAAACTCCAAGAGGTGAAAACTACGTTGGAGAAGTTAAAGGTTAAAATAGAGCAGCAACAACAAAAGAAAAATACGTCAGTGAAACAAGGGGTACTGGTGGGCGAGACAATGTAGACCACGACACATGGGAGTGTAAACTTTAGGATTACTCCCAACATGCTATTCATGGATGAAGAGACATCGTAGAGACTGCTGAGAGAGATTGAGATGTTGTACTTGGAGCTGCCCAAGATTCCAACCAAAGAACTTTATAAATTACAAGTGAGCGTCGCGCAGGAAATTCTGTCCAGAGCAAGATTTGATGCGACAAAATTACAGTTGGCGCAGGAAGACAACACCTCACTGAAGGAGGCACTTAGCCAAGAAGGGAAAGAGAAGAAGATGACACAACAGAAGGTGGATGAGATGGAAAAATAGATCCACGTAGTGTTCCAAGCCATATCGGATAGTGAAGGAATACAAGGAGTGTCAACGCAGGAGAAAATGAAAAAGATAGCGTAGATGATGCAACACTACAAGGACTAGATCAAAGACATGGAGGAGCGTGTAGTGCCCACAACGCCTCCAGAAATCAGAGCGCAAAGGGTGTAGGACACGATAGCTTCTGCAGAGAGCATCACATAGAATATACACAGGCTAACACAACTACTGGAGAAGAGTGCCCAACTATGGACACAAATCCTAGAGGATGGAAGCTTATAAGAGATGCAAGAGAAGGAGGACAAACTACATGTAGCCCTGGAAGATATCAAACAATGACAAAGAATGATGTCACTGCCAAAAAGATCAAAACTACCGCGGAGATGAAAACCTTACATGCAGAGGAAAAGGCAGTACAAGCGCAAAAGATGACGCAACCGACTCAGTTGGAGCCCCTGCAAGAAAAGGTAGAAAAACTAGTCGTCGAGATCGATGCAAAAAAATTGAGTGTATAGCACATTTCAGTGGAAGGAGGAGAGATGTTACAAAAACCAGTCATCGCGCAACTCATGGAAGATATGGCTGAAAGGACCAGCCAGGATTAGGCACATTGCCAGAGAATCACCAAAATGTATGACGTGATGGCACAAGCAGTGATAGACACTGGAGTTAGGCAGTGACTCGAGACGAGTCACAGAGTTAGTGTTAGGGGCTTGTTGGGCGTAGGCCTAGTTTTGAGGAAAAGAAACACGTGTAAGGAAGTCATGCATGCAGGAAAAACAACACATTCAAGATAGATGCTCATGCAGAAGAGGAAAGCATGCGAGGCACGCATGAAAGAAGACCTAGCCATGATAGGGTTAGGGTTTTGGTAAGAATACGTAATGGATGGTAAGCCAAAAAAATGTATAAGTAGGTACCTAGGAGGTCTAGGTCGGGGGGTTATTTTCGAACAAGGTTAAGTAGTTGTTATTTCTTAATGGTTAGGTTTGATGAGAGAGGACCAGACTGATTGTAAATCCGATATTTTTTGCAAGATGTTGAGATGAAGAGGGGAAATAGGGTAGATCTTGAGGGTTATATCACAGGCTGAGGAGTCTGGTGTGATCTAGTTCGCCTCCTTGTAGATCTCGACCTATTGATGGATAGTTGTAATGCAAGCGATGTTGTAGTTTTGGAAACACCATAATAAAAGAAAAAAGTAACCAAATCTTTGTGGACGTAGCCCAGGAGCAGTGAACCATGGTAGATCATGTGTTATGTGATTGAATATTGTGTATTTCCTTTACTGTCAATGATTAGATGTTAGAAAAATGTGTGAATGACTAGTTAGATCTGCTATTTTACATGCATGAATAAGAATGAAATGGTATTCAATATAAGCTGAATGTTAAAGTAACAAATGAAGATCACAGAGTTTAATCCTAGATCCCCACTCATTCCTACGCTGTAAGTACTTGATCATTGCAACCACCAATAGAAATATCTCGGGTGAGACTGCGCAGTGCACTCTGTGTATTGCATTGCCTTCTGGTTTACCGAAGGGGCCGATAGTTTTAAAGGGGTTTTGTTGGAAACCATGGTAGACCTGAACCTGGGTCAACCCAAGAAAGGTAGTAAGAATAGTAGAAGACCAAAATATACCCCCTTAGGGTTATATCATGCAACAACATATTCATGATTTCATTGTCCTTAAAATCACAAGGGGAATCAACATAGACTTAAGGTTGTCAAAGGAATCAATAATTAACATAGGCAAGCTTATAGAATCAAATTGAATCACCATCATTAGTAGAGCATGGGTGAGAGATGATTCATATCCAGTCTTATCCAAGGACATCACTTTCAGGTTTAGAACCGTCCACCCCTATTTTGAAATCAATTCAACAATGCATTTATGAATGATTTTATGGATTGATCTAGTTTCAGTTTCTCTAGTTGCAGTAACAGTTGTTCCTACAATGAAGAGAAGTTTCACCACATGAAGATCTAATACTGACCCACATATCTACTATTGATTGACAGACTGGTCGCTTCAATTCTCCATCACGACCCACATATTTGTCATTGATTGACAGACTGGTCGCTTCAATTCTCCATCACGACCCACATATCTGTCATTGATTGACAGACTGGTTGCTTCAATTATACATATCCAGGTATCTCATTTCGCTAACTGTCCACGACGAGGACAAAATAATAATACTACCTTCTCCTTATCTAGAATGTTTTTCCCTCTACTTCCTCCTCTCCTGATCAGAGTTAGGGTTTCTTGCAACATTCTTCACCTGGGTGGAAGAGAAAACCACTACTTGCATGGAAGAAAAAATCACAGTAACCCACTACTTGCATGGAAGATGAAATCACAGTTCTAAGGAATACACTGGAATTCAAGGCCACTAGATTCGACCACGTGCATGATCTCTTCTTGAAAATGGAAACATCAAAGCTTGGCATAATGATACGTGAACGCCTGGCTCAATGTAATGAACACTTGGCCTATGAATTATTAACCATGGTGGTGGGACATGTTACTGCCAACAAAGCCATCAATTCATTATCATTAAAGCCTCAAATGGGGACAAGTATTCATAACGAATAACCAATTTTGTTCATCATCACATCAATCCAAGTACCTTGCATTGTTTGTCAACGTCGCATCAAACAAATGTCATACCGATAACCACATTTCCCAAAATGACAAACTTTCCTAGGTGAGACGAGAATGTGAAGTTAAGTGTGTGCATGGAGAATGTTCTAAATATATAAGTGGATATGTGGATGAAAACATGCGAAGGAATATTGAATATGTTTTCAATGATGATTAAAAACAGGTAAAAATAGAAAAAAAAAAAAAACACATCAAAAAATTGTGTATAATACAATAAACTTTGTACATAGTTAAAATATTAGATAATGCGAGTCATAAGTTCAATTCATTATTTTTGCAAAATCTTAATATGTTATATTTGAGAATATAAAATTAAAGTTCTCTTTAACACTATTGTGGTATCTTGAAACATTATGGACTCTAAATATATTATCATGTTATTAAATATAACAAATATGTATTATTGCATGAGTAGAACTCTACATAGATTATAATATTTCATTGAATAAGTACATCGACTACACATTATTCAATAAATTTTGAAAGTATGCAATCAAATTTAATTGATGCGTATAAATTGTAAATTGTAATAAAGAAGGTCGTTGAAATATGTATAAACTTTTTAAAAAACATTAAAGTGAACTCAAATTTTTATTATTAACATGCATGTTTTTAAAGACAATACTTCTTGAATGGTATAACATGGTATGGATCCCACAAATGTTGTTTATATCAATCTGTAATTTCCATAGTGTTGTACAACTTATAGGAAATCAAGCCATGTCAAACGCTAAACACACAATATGAGCATATGCATACTTTGGATCAATCCCTATTAATAAAATTAATCCATTTCATAAAATAAATGTAAATAACGACGTCCAAGAGTAATATGTTAGTGATAATTTTAATGGTGGTTCTACACATTACAACTCGTTATATTACAATATAGTTTTGTATTTCTGCTATGCATATAAGTAACGAACTAGGCAGGGACAAAATGTTTTGCAACTATTTTTTTTTTTTGTTTTAAATACACTTTTTAAATATACAGCTTGAGTGGACCTAATGGTTAAGAACATGTGTTTCTTCTCAAAAGGTCACAAGTTCAAATCCATAGGGGGTAGGGTATGTATACCTCCATAGACTTTACCAGTCAAATCGCTGGGCGGAGGGGAATCGCTTATCCCACAAACAAGGGGACCTCATACACCAGTTTGGTGTGGCTTGACTATGACCTTAAAAATAGATTATTATTATTATTATTTATTAAAAAAACTTATAATATCTAAAAATAAATCAACAAACCTAAGATATAAAATTTGGTAATCTATAAAAGAGTAAATTTACACCAAATATTTTTAAGTCTTAAACCTTCAACTTATCCTTAATTAATTAAAATTAATCTTAAATAATATTCAAGAACTAAAAAATATAGTTATACAAATATATATTTAGAAGAAATGAGTGTCCCATAATAATTAGCACTAAGAATCTAACAAAACAGTTATGTGTTTTTTTCAAACATAATTATATACCTTTCTCATTTTTATACTTTTTCATTTTTAAGGTGACAAAACATATCACAATTTAGTTTGTCAACTATAGGTAGGATAGCCATCAATCGTTGTTGTTTTTTTACAAAAATGTTTATGGATTAAATTAAAAAACAATGGTAACCACTGGCACAAATATATCAATGATTTCTTGCCTTGTCCATAGAAACAATTTCAAAATGATAGATAAGACTTTTATCTCCAGTCCTATCAACCAGATCAACAAAGCTATAGCCATGACCAAAATTTGGGCAGAGAAAAGTTGTCCAACAGAGACATCAACATACTGTTTAAAACCCCTTGCATGCTGCCACCTGCCATATCATCATTTCCTTGCGTTTTATCCATCCACGTAGAGTCCCTCGACTTATGTGGAAAGCACCTTCCTAATGAACCTAAGGTTCTAGGGGATATTAAAACTTTGGGAATTTCCATTGATACACAAGGTCCCTTTGCTCAAACAGGTAGCGACATTAGTTGCTTTATCTACTTATCCATTCCATTCCCGAAGAATGTGAAGAATTTTGTTTTGTGAAAAGAAGGGAGTAAATTCATGATTTTTCAGATTAGGTGTCAGAGCCTCATGTTATGGGGGAATGCATGGATGTTTAAAGCCTGAATGATCACCCAAGAATCTCCAAATATGATAACCTCTTTAACTTTCATAGCCAAAACTTGATAGAGTCCTTGTCATAATGCAAGAACTTCAACAATATTGTTAGTATTGTCTCCAATTCCCCAAGAGAGAGTAAATTCAATTGTTTCATCGGGGCTTAGAAGAACCCCTCCCCCTCTTGCCACCCATAGGATAGCCATCAATTGCTACAATTGACTCATCACCACTATTTAAGGAAAACAATGCCATCTAAAATGGTGGTTTGTAAGGGAGCATGCTTTCAATCTTGCCAAATGTCTCTGGTTCTTGAGATGTTAACCTATTTCCTTGTGTGCGAGGAAGATGAGCTCTTACCCAATCAAAAACAATTTTAGGTCTTAATTATCATTTTTATACCTATTATATAAATATATACAATTTGCTTTCCTTTTTCCTTCCCTGTTTCTTATGTAATTAAATGCAATTTATTTTTATTTTTAGATTTAAAAAAATATGTCTTATTTGTTTTTTTATTTTAATTTGAGTTAGAAAGCACTGTGGTTAAAGAGAGTAAAAAACACTTATACTAGGAAGTTACATATTATTTTTTTTCAAATTGGCAAAACCTATCACAACTCATTTGTTTTTTTAATAAACAAACTAGAAAATATTTGTATTAAAAAAGGGGGCTAAAGCCATGGATTTCATCAAGTATTACAATATTAGACTGCATGTCACAGAGATGTTGTTCAATGTGCCAAATATTTTCCTTTGAAAGGATTACATTAATTGGACTAAATGTAAGAAGGAAAAAAATGAGAAAAACCAAAAAGAACTTCCTATATCTTAGAGATGCAGTCTAAGATCCATATTCTTGTAATCCTCATCAAGAAGTTTTTTGACAACAATGGACAATTGGGTATAACTTTTTTGAAAATTACCTTGATTGGTTGGAGCCAATTGGAGTTGCATCCATGCTGGTTCAAAAGAGGAAGAGATAAAAGGAGGACCTGCCTAGAACCTTGCTAGGTCTAGACCTTAATGGTGGCGTAGTTGTAGGACTGTCTCCACTAAAACATCCAATTGAGTTTTCTATTGAAGTAAGATTCCCATTATAATGTGAACCTCGTGTTTTAGACTGCACTCCATTTTACCCTAATCTTCATAGTGTGAACATAAGGTCAAGGCAATTTTGGTGAGGACTCGTTCATGTCGCTAGAGGATGAAGTGTGTAACATCCCCACTATAATCCCCAGTTTAATTAGTGCTTATGTAGATATGATGTGTGGCTATGGCCAAAGCGATGTAATATGAAAATTTTATTTCTATGTTTTAATAACAAAATGTGATGCCAACTGTTAAGGGGACATGGACAAGAGATGGGGGTTGAATTAATCCACAAGAGAGGGGAATGTCTAGGATAATGGCCAAGAGGGGACCATGGGGGATTTCCCATGTATATTAATCCAACCCATTTTCCTAAATTTTTTATTTGTATATGAACCTTCCCATTTTTTATTGAGTGTTCCCAAAGCCAATTATTGAATGCATGTAAGAGGGTGGGTGTGATTAGTCACATCCCAAAATTATTGGACACATGGGGGTTGAGTACAATCAACTTGGGGAAGAGTATGAATTAAGAAAGACAAGACAAAGAGATGAAATTCGTATGGGTTGGGAGAATAGTTTTACACATTGACTTTTTGTGCATGAGGAGAAAGTACAGAGCAAGGAAGAGAGCTTGGAGCTGGTGCATCCATGGAGGGCGAATTCTAGAGAAGGGTGGAGCATATTGGAGTGTATTTGGAGCTAGAAAATTGAGAATCCAGGTTGTTAGGTGTGAAGAGTGAACTCCTAGGCGAGTTGCACTATAACAACAAGTGTTTGCTAGTAGTTTTTTTCCTAGCAACAGGTTCCATGGGTGATTTTAAGAACCCCCCCTAAATTTATATATATAATAAATGGGTGAATCCCCATGATACATAGGAAAAATTGAAGGCTATTTTATCAATAATATAATATGTGTTATCAATGAAATTTCGTCCGCACATGGTTACAAGAACTCAGCATCATCAAACAATGATGAAGTCATCCATGGACCTGAATTAATACCAAAGCATTCAAAAAAGGTCAAAAACTATACAAAGTAGTGAAACATTGAAGAGATCTATGTAGACATTGGGCGCGTGTGCACATGCGCGAAACAAGAATGCAGAAATCGCGCGCATGCGCACGACGCGCGACTGTTATCGCAAAAAGCTGCGCACCTGCTAAACGACTCATTTATGAGAGTGGTCAGCCTCCCACCCACTTATGGTTCAGCTCCCAAGCCAATTTGACCCTCAAATCTGGACTGGATCCGACTGGTGGGCTGGTCAAAGACCTAGGAATGCCCTAATTGGCCTCTTTTCACACTACAAAGAAGTTAAACAATAACCCAAATGAATGCTATAAAAAGCCATGGATGCACCTCATTTTCTCAAGGAATTCAAAGTAATGTTATGCTGCCTCTATTGTCTTGAGGACTCCATCCTTGTCAAGAGCATATTGGCACCATTTCATTGGACAATCCATCTCACCCATTGAGTGGATTTGTAAAGAGTTCTTTCATCATTTTCCAATTTTCTTTTGTTGTAAGAAGAGCTAGCTAGTGGGGGTCTAAGAGCCCTCCCTTGGAGGAAGAAGGAACTCATAGTCCCCTTTCTTCTTGGTGCTTTTATTCACTAATAGATCAGCCTCAACATTGGTGACATGGGTCTTATGGTTCTTTTTGTTTCTATGTCCCTATGCTTATGAATTTGATTTTTATTGCATCTCTTAGTTTAATTCTTAATTGTAGTTTTTATTTTCTTTCCCTAACTCTTTTCCTTGTAGCTGTCCTGTTCAGCAGACCCAACTGAGCTTGAAAGCACCTCTATTTTTCTCACCAAGGTGACGAAAGGGTGCGATCATACCAGCGTTAATGCACCAGATCCCATTGGAACTCCGCAGTTAAGCGCGCTTGGGCTAGAGTAGTACTAGGATGGGTGACCTACCGGGAAGTCCTAGTGTTGCACCCTCCGGGTGAGATGGATTGTCCAATGCAATGGTGCCAATATGCTCTTGACAAGGATGGAGTCCTCAAGAAAATAGAGGCAGCATAACATTACTTTGAATTCCTTGAGAAAATGAGGTGCATCCATGGATTTTTATAACATTCATTTGGGTTATTGTTTAACTGCTTTGTAGTGTGAAAAGAGCCCAATTAGGGCATTCCTAAGTCTTTGACCAGCCCACCAGTCAGATCCAATCCATATTTGAGGGTCAAATCGACTTGGGAGCTGAACCATAAGTGGGTGGGAGGCCGAACACTCTCATAAATGCGTCGTTTAGCAGGTGTGCGGATTTTTGCGATAACAGTCGCGCATCGTGCACATGCGTGGGATTTCTGCGTTCCTGTTTCACGCATGTGCATGCGTGCCCAATGTATGCATAACGCTCTTCAATTTTTCACTACTTTGTATAGTTTTTGACCTTTTTTGAATGCTTTGGTATTAATTCAGGTCCATGGATGACTTCATCACTGTTTGACGATGCTGAGTTCTTGTAACCATGTATGGACGAAATTTTAGTGATAACAGATGCCCCCTGATGGATGATGTTAGGAGCATACATATAGCCGAAATCCATCAATATTTCTTCTACTAAGAATGTTGTTGTAAGAGAGAGAAATAGTGGGATCGTCCAGAGCAATCCGTTGGAGGGAAAAAGGAACTGGTAGGACCCGACCTTCCATGAGGTGTGTAAAATAGAAAACTGTGTACAAACGAGGCGGGCATGCCCCATGCTCATGTCATGTAACTCTGAAAAAGATGACTGAAGTGTTGGTGTAGACAACTGCAGCGCCCTTGAGGGCGGTCATGATAAAGGCAGAAGACAATTCTGCAAATGAACATACTCTGAATAGTAGGCAGTGATTGCGGTAATAAGTAGCAGCGATTATGTGGGCATTAATAGCCCCGCCAAGTTTAGAGGTCTTCGGCAAATGAAAGAACTAACTGCAATAGTCGCAAAGTAAGACTCACCGTAACATGAGAAAGTGTTGGTGTCAAATGTTATGGGGGTCAACGATAGTAGGGAGTAATGGTGTTTCACCCTGTGCCTTTTGAGATCTCTCATTGAGTGGATAATGGGAATCAAGATACTGTCGCCCTTCTGGAAACTATGTTGACGTCAACAAAAAAGGGGGACGCGACAACCAGAAGAAAATGGCTTCATGAAATCTACTAGGTGAGGTGAGGAAATGGAGGAGGTACATGGACGAAGTCAATATGTGGGAAGACTCAAGACTTCCCTTGGTTGGAGTATGTGTGAGATAAAAAGTGGCCACAACTGTTCAACGAGGTCGAGTGTCATGGGGATGACAAGACCGGGGATAAGTTGTGCCAGAGGCGGGACAAGGTGAACAAATTTAGAGGGTAGAGGTAAGTGACCTGTGGGGTACTCTGAAGATATGGACGATGCCGACGAGGGTAGATGATAAGTAGTGCTCCAACCAAGGGTGACATGGGTTGCGGTTGGCCAAAAAGAGGGAAGCAGGTCGCCAAAGGTGATGACCAAAAAAGGGTAATGTAATGAATGGAAATAAAGGCGTTTGTAAAATAAATAACAAATAATTGGGGAGAAATGTACAAATACAGAAACGGGTGCCCCAGTGTGATATGAGTGGCCCATGTAGGGCATAATTTGCTTGGAAAACTGAAGAAGGGTGGGGGACCCATTGGTGAGTTTCTATATGAGGTAGGTGAAATGAAGGGAGATTTGTAGATGGGCAAATTGATTGTGGATGAAATGTAGGGTTCATGGTACTGTGGAGGTGCAGTAAAAAAATAGAACCATAAAGAGATAATCTGAGAGTCTGTGTGGGACAGCTAGCAAAATGAAGAGAAGGAGTATGCGGTTGATTTGCGACATGATGAAAGACTATCGGGACTCCCATCCCTAAAGGGTTTGGAAACAATAGCATGAGTGTCAGAAGTGCCAAAAGGTTCTATGAATGGGACAACTCATGTGGGTAAGAATGCTACCGGGTGACAGTACCGAAGATGCAAATGGAGGTGTGGGTACTGCAGAGCTGGGAATGGGGATCCTAGAGGCAAATGTCAAAGGGTGTGATTGGAAATGTAAGTGCGATACAGAGGGAAAGACTACATGCCAGTGCTGAGTATATACCTAAAGGGGTTGTGCCGATGTATGATGATCAAGTACCTGCACACATGAAAACCAAATACCCAATGTTAACAATATTTGAAGAGAATCGAAGATATGAGCATGTATTTGATAAGCGTGAATATGTGCATGCGTACCTGACCAGGGTATGAAAAAAAAGGTGCCCCAGGGGCTTAGGATAAAAAGAGGCCCAAGGATTGTTGTCATGTGGATGACATGATGTTGATCCCGTGGCTGAAGACGGATTGAGAAATGGGCACCGTGGGCTCCCGTAATGGTGAGTGGAAGTTTGGAAAAAATGCCTATATATAGCTGTAGGGCCCACATTGCCACCTCATTTGTACCTGTTGCGATAGTGATTGGACGAGCAGTTTTCAGAGGAGATTTGGAGATTCGGGGAGGACGAGGCATCCGATTGGTGATTAGCGAGCGTCAAGTTAGTGGTGTGATCATCCTGCATAGAAATAGAATTTCATTTTTTGGGCAAGGGTTGTACGGAGGGCCGTACAGAGGGATTTTGTGGATGTGGGCCCCACGTGCGCGGGCGATCCGGAAGTAGGCATGCACACGTGCACACCTACCCACCGGATAGACATGCATGGGGGCGCTAGTGAGGGAATAAAAGGCGTGCACTATGTGCGTGCCTATCATTGGTACAACTGCGCATTTGTGCGCGGTTGTGGCGTGGACAGGCGCGCACCAGTGCGCGCCTGTGTAGGTAACAAGTGCGCCTGAGAGTGAGCTTCTGTAGGTAACAGGCGCGCCTGAGAGCGTGCCTGTGAAGCTAACAGGTGCGCATATGTGCACGCCTGTGTAGTGAACAGGCGCGCATGTGTGCGCGCCTATGGGTTGAAACAATCGCGCCTTAGAGGCAAAGTTTATGGGTGTAAAATTGATCTTTGTGATGTTGTTGATGGTCTTGTGGGCTGATGTAAGACTCTTTGTTGTGGTTGTAGGTGGACAGTTTGCATGATGCCAGTGGGTTGGCGAGAGCGAGATTGGTCCCAGCTACAAGACGCCATGGCTATTGAGGAGCCAGGTGTGCGAGTGACTTTGGCAGCCTGTGGGTTGCTAAAGTTCTTTGAGTGCCCTTTGATACGGGCGCAGGAGTATCTCCTGCNNNNTTCAGGGTGTTGCCCTACCGACGGAGCTGGTGCTACCGAGGGATCTGGCCCTAGCGACCGTTGGCTGGAGATACTGTTGAGGTCATAACTTTATGTCTGGGACGATTGTGAGCATTGGGTCGATCGATGCCCTGGCACATCGCTATATAACAACAATGATTGTGAGAGTCTATGGGTCATTGGTGACCCAGCGGATTAGTGGGGGCCAACTGATGGTCGTGGAGAGAGTACTGGCTGGTGAGCATTTTTCCTGGGGGCTGACGCTGCATGCCAGGATGGTAGGGTAGCTGGACCACTGTCGATCCACAGATACGGGGGAGTTTGCTTTCGGGTCTATCCTGGTGGTGTGGTTTCTGGAGAGGGTTTCGATGCTGCACCCTAGGATTTTATTGGGTGCACATGGGGCGCGAGAGCCGCGACTGCGGTGATGGTCGACGGTGTTGCTTCGCCATGGTGGTGGCGAGGGTGGCCACTTCTTCATGCCAGAGGCAGTGCAGGTATGGTGGCAGATGTCGCAGGTGATACTACGGTACCCCTATGCCGGGGTTGAATTTCGGGGTGACCCGGACATGGTGCTGCCTCCAGGGGAGGTTTTTGACCACCGAGGTATGTTGATTGATGATGTTGATATGTATGTTTTTGTGCGTTTTTGAGATAGCATGCCTTATGTATATGATATATATGCTGATACTATCTATTGTTTGTTTTCATGTGCAGATGTGGCACCTCGTGGGTGTGAGGTGGAGTTGTAGAGGGCTTCGGAGAGACCGTCGTGGGGAGAGAGATGTCGACATGAGGACACCGCAGTGAGACCAGCTGAGCCAAAGAGGGCAGCGAGGAGGCACCGATTTGATGACCCTGGTGCTGGGCCATATCACGCTCCTCTGGCGGCTGTTGAAGCAGATTTTGAGGACATACACCGTCGTCTGGAGATGGTGTTACAGGATGTGCCTGAGGGCATATGGTCTCGCATCCATTATGAGGCTTTCCTGGAGCAGTGTTTGGGGGTGACACCACCCTGGCGGGCCATAGTACGACGAGAAACCGTGGCTAATGCGATGACGATCGGACGACTGCTGCTGGGGCAGGAGGGGCCGGTAGGGGGGGGACCACTAACTCCTGGGGCAGGAGGTGGTGGGTCGCCACTGCCTGAGGGAGGAGCAGGCGGTGGTGTTCTAGAGGCACCTTGAGTGGTGCTCTTTAGGCATTGATGTATATATATTTTTTGTATATAGGCTCGTGAGCCCATTTTGTACCGAGGTGCTGCATTGGCCTGCAGATACTTGTATTTTTTGTATGTAAACATTCAGATGGCACTTTGTACCTTTATATATAGATGAGTATACATTTTTGAGATCTATGTGGTGTTTACATGTTTTTGGTTAATGTTTTGATGATGTCTATTCTATATATAGGCTGTGACAGATTTTTTGATTTGTTTATGTATGTGTAGAGGTAGCTTGATGTGATATATGCCAGTATAACACAATATTATCTAGGTTATCCGTAATTTGATTCAATTGTCTTGGAATATGTGTAAATGTAATGGAATCAAAATGTCGAGATAAAAGTCTAACCTCCAGTTATTTGTGAAAGAGGCAAGGATCACGGATGCGGTGCACATTGCTGAGCTGGAGTACGACTAGTTGAGAGTCAAGGAAGATGCTAAGGTGACGAATACGATGATGCTGGGCATTGGCCAGGAGGCCAATGACGATGGTGTATTCAGCTTGGTTGCTGGTTGCTGAACCCAAACATATGCCGCTCGAATGGAGCATTTCATGTGAGGGGGTGTAGAGAGCCCAAGTAGCCGAAGCGAGATTTTGTGTCCAATGGATGGCGTCGTCGGCGTAAACGATGTGGTAGGATGGTGGAGGAAGCATCTATCAATAGCACAACAGATAGTTTATATGTGAGGGAGGAAAAAATATTAAAAACGCTATAAAAGAAATAACCTAAAGTATAATGACTACGTTTAAGCATAAATTTTTTTGAGATACAACTCGTTGACGGGTTCTTTGAGAGAGAGACCTTTAGGGGAGGCCAAGATGTATGTGCCTTTGGTGAGGAAATGTTGGATAATGTATGGGCCATGCCAGAGGGACTCGAATTTGCCGTGGCCAAAGGTACCATGAGCGATATCGTAAGCCAGGACAAGGTCGCCTTCACGAAATGAGCGAAGGTTAACATGGAGATCAAAGGTAGCCTTGGATCATTTTTTAGCTGCCTCGTTGTTCTGTAAGGAATATCGGCGATCTTCATCCAGAGACTCCAAGTTCAGTAAGCACTGCTCCATTGGAGCAGTGTCGGGTAATAGCTCAATTGTGGTGCGTAAGGTGGGAATTTCGCACTCGATGGGAAGAGTGGCCTCAACCCTGTGGACTAAATGAAATGGTGTGAAACCAGTAGCTGTTTTCACAGTCGTTTGGTAAGCCCATAGCGTGGAAAATAACATATGATGCCATTTGGTTTTATGTTTATTAACCATGCGCTGTAACATGGTCTTGAGGACTTTGTTAACTGCTTGACTGAGGGTAATATGGTGAGGCAAACTCATGAGAGAATCCTAACTGAGATGAGAGTTCAACGAAGATATCATTCTTGAAGTGTTTCCCATGATCGGAAACGAGTTGGAGGGGTACTCCAAAGCGGGATATGATGTGATTAAAGAAAAAACGCGCTGCAATGTCAGCGGTGTTGTTGAAAGTGGGCATAGCTTTGGCCCATATGGTGAAGTAATCAACGGTGACAACGATGTATTTGTGACCATTGTTGGAGGGGGGATTACAAGTCATAAAGTCGACGCCCCATTTACAAAAAGGGCCGGCAGTAATGACAGGGTGAAGAAGAGCGGGGGGAGCTCGGGCTTTATTGGCATAGAGCTGACATTGCTCACATCGTTTCACGGCATGAATGCAATCATGAAACAAGGTAGGCCAAAAGTAACCGGCTCAGATAATATTTTGAGTAGTGGATATGCCCGAAATATGGCCCCCACATGCGCCGCTATGGTAGTCATTTAAGACTCTATCGGCCTCGTCAATAGTCAGGCATCGACGAAGAATGGTGTCGAATCTCCGCCGGTACAGGATATCTCCGATGAGGAGGTAGCGGGGGGGCCTGATGGCAGATACAACGACGATCATCTCGTGAAAGGTGGTTACCAAACTTTTGAGTTCAGAGGTAGATGAGGAGGTCGTTGTACCACGGATCATCCGAAGTGATGTAAAAGAGATGTTCTTCGGGAAAGTTAGTGTTGATGGGGGCACTGGTGGTGTCAGAGGGGAGGGCCGTGACAAGTTCAGTGAGAACGAGGGCCTTCTTACTCTTAGGTGTTGAGAACTGGAGGTCGTACTCCTGAAGGATAAAAATCCATCGAGCAAATTTGTCATTAACTTTCCGACGACTAAGCAAGTACTGCATAGGGTTGGAATCTGTGACGACCTTTGTTGTTCGAAGCAGAATGTAGTGGCACAGTTTCTGAACTGCGAGGACGACTGCTAGAGAAAGTTTATCTTCGTGTTTATACTTCAAGGGTGGCCCTGAGAGGTTTTTACTAACGTAATAGATGACATGTTCACAATTGTCATCACCGAGCTGGACGAGAATGCCGGCTACTGATACAGCTGATGCTGATACGTAGAGGATATAGTCGCGATTGTAGTTAGGTGCACTAATTAAAGGTGCATTTGAAAGTGCTGTTTTAAGATCGTCAAATGATTGTTGGGCATGGTCGTCCCAGTGAAATGGGATGTCGTGACATAGTAAGTGAAGGAATCCGTGTGCGCATATGGTGTAATCTGGGACAATGCGTCTAAGAAAGTTAGCTTTGCCCTGTAGGCTCTGAAGTTGGCATAAATTCCGGGGAGGTGGAGTTTCGGTGATAGCTTGGACTTTGAGGGGGTCGACGATAATACTGCTTTGGGAAACAATAAAGCCAAGGAGATGTCCTGCGGTGACACAGAACATGCACTTGAGAGGATTCAAGCGGATGTTGTATTGACGACACCGTTGAAAGATGATTCGTAAATCATCAAGATGATGGGTGCGTTTCTTGGATCGAGTTGTGAGGTCATCCAAGTAGGCGAGGATGATATGTGCCAGATTGTGAAAGATGTATGTCATGGCCCACTGGAAAGTTGTGTCAGAATTCTTTAAGCCGAAAGGCATGACACGATATGCAAAATTACCCCACGGGGTAGTGAATGAGGTTTTATACTGATCGACGGGGTGAATTTGAATTTGGTTATAACCAAGGAATCTGTCCATAAAGGATAGAGCCTCATGGCCTATGCAGTTGTCGATAATTTGATCGATGAAAGGCATTGGAAAGTTGTCTTTGGGACATGAGTGATTGAGATCGTGAAAGTCTGTGCAAACGCGGATAGTGCCCTGTTTTTTGTTAATGGGTACAGGGTTGGAAACCCATGAGGTATAGACGATGGGGTAAATGAAACCGATAGCACGTAATTTGTCAATTTCGGCTTTGATGTCCGCAGCTTTGGATGGGTGTAGCGGTCGTTGTTTTTGGCGAACTGGTGTAATGTCGGGCCAGGTGTCGATGCGATGTTCGACAATAGAGGGATCGAGGCCAGGAATTTCGGTGTATGACCAGGCAAAAATATCCCTATATTCCTGGAAGAGGGCTTTATATGCGGTGATTTTCTGAGGAGTGCAAGCAACTCCAATGGTGATTTCTTCGACGATGCCATTTTTAATGGAAATGTCGATTTTAATGGTTAGGGAAATGTTGGCCATGTTTCCTTCTTCAAAAGAATTGGGGGTAGGAATAGGGTTTTTGAACCAATCGATAGGCCCTGATGGGATAAAATCCTTGGTTTCGACCGCGTAAACGGGGTGTTGGTTAGGAGGCATGGAGGATTCCTGTGGAGAGAAGAGTGCGCGATGGTGTAGCGCATCCCAGGGGTGGTTTGGGTGGTTTAACTCTTCGAGTATTTCTTCGTCACATTGGAAGTGCCAGGAATGCAAGGGGTCATGAGGAGAGATATCGGTGACGGTTTTTGTGTGGTTGTGTTGACGGGAGAAATTGACCGTCCATCAACTGGGAGAGTGGAACCGGTCCGGGGTTGTCTAATAACCCAAGCCATTTGGAATGGACCACCCTGACGAGTTTAACGGCTCCGTTGGCCGCTATAAGGTCTTCTATGAAAACCAAAGAGAGAAGTGATCTGAGCTAAGTAATCTAACTAAACTAAATAAAGCAAACTAACTATAACTAAATACAAGAAACTAACTTAAATAAAGGAAACTAGAAACTAATAAAACAAAGAAAGGAACTAATATACTAAATATAAACTATTCTAACTATTCTATCTACAAACTACTAACTACTAACATAATAACTCAAATCAACTATCTAATTATTAATTTAATTACAGTTTATTCACAAATATACATTGCATACAATCTACAGATTTGAATAAAACATGTGAAATTGATGTGCTTGCTGTCCGAAAACAACGAAGGATAACTCTTTTAGATTTTATGATTTATGAATAAAAAAAAGTAAACTAACTGAAATTAAACGATCTAATATAATTCTAATTAAGATTATATCTAAATTAAACTAATTAATAAAAACAGTAAGAAACAAACTAATTGACCTGGAAATGCTCCAAGTTTGCCCTGTGTATGATGGCTTCTTAAGCTGATTGGAGGAAGAAATTCACACCATTTAGTCCTTAAGCTTCTCGTAAACGATCAACTATGCTGCTTCTTGAAGTGTTTTACAGGACAAACAAGACATAAAAGAAAATCATAACAATCTTCTGATTATAAATTCCTGCAATAAGGGAAACCTATTATGCAAGGACTTATATATAATAATTCAATCTATGAAGAAGACAAAGCTATCATTCACAAAATGAATCAACAACTGCTATATCTTTTATCTATTTGGAAGAGACAAGATATGGATCACAGTAATAAAATTATATCATTTGCATTTGATTTAGATAGCGAAGTAATACTAAACCATAAACAAAATGATATACAAAACTTGAAACAAAGTGTTGATATATTGAAAAGCGAAAGCTATGACAAAACATCAATTCTGCTCCAGTTTGTATCAGAATTACATATACTTATTCTCCCACAACTGAGGCTGATCATTATTACAAAAATCATAAGTATTTATAAGACTCTTCACAAGGTAAAACTTCCTTGTGGATAATATCAAAATAAAATACATAATCTGGGAAAAATCCCCAAAATCTTCTAAACTAAGCAAATAAAATGCAAGTGAAATCCTTGAGATATCCTCTAACTGCTCAACCACTCAATTGAAAATTCGAATTTACCTGCAATAGAACACAAATATCAAATTAGAAAGATATTTGACTAACAAAATCCTAAAAAATTGATCCTACAGACTTAGCTACAGAATCATCTCTCAATAATCCTTAAAAATGAATTACTAATAATTCAAGTAAAATAATCATTTAGATTAAACCATATCAAAATAAATGCAATCGAAACAGAGTAAGGAATGCTCTGTTTTTAGTCACCATAAAACATGGTCAAACCACAACAGGACTGTTCCATATTAAAACGAAATTGATAGCAAATCATATC
>ML788745.1:448645-478511 GCA_009831015.1 Picea engelmannii | reverse complement strand
CTAAGAGGAGTCCCAAGAAGGGTTGTTGTCCTCTCCTAAAGGTTTTTAATGTTCTTAAGGGAGATGAAATCGTTTCACAATCTTTTTCTGATTCTCAAGATCGCTTGGAGGCGCGAGAGAAGAGCATACTAAGCGATTGTTACACAACTTCTAGTCCTAGTGCAAGTTAAATGTGATTAAAAATGATTTCCAACTTATTTTGTGAGTTAAAACAAGCCATCCATGTGGCAAAAAGCAAAGAAGGGAAATTGATTTTTATCCTCCTAAGTGCCTATGTGTTTTTGACTAACCCCTTTATATGATGAGGGGACTAAGTGTGGTGCAGCTTTAAAACATGCTTGAAATCATTTTTAAGAAGGCAAATGGCCTTCCCCACATCTCAACAACTTTACAATGTGAATTTTTGCACAGGTGTGTGGGTCTCAGTGGAGACAGAGGTGCACAGAGCGCATGGACGTGAACAGAGACAAGTCAACAGGTGCACGTGCGCAGAACAGAACTGTGAATCAGGTGCATGTGCGCACGATGCGCGTCTGTGGGCCTTAAAACCTGCGCATATATGACACACGGCCGAGAATGAAAAATCTGAATGGATTTCTCTCAATTCAACTTGGAATTGGTTGGTTGGCAGGTCGGCTTAGGCCGGTTAGTGCACTTGCAAGTTAAACAAACTAAAAGAAGAGCAAGAAAAACCCAAATGGGGTAGGAAATTGATACCTTTCCCCAATAGAGTCGCCAATCTGTTGCGCCTCTTTCGTCACCTTGGTGAGAAAAATAGAGGTGCTTGCAAGCTCAGTTGGGTCTGCTGAGCATGACAGCTGGAGGGAAAAGAGTTAGGGAAAGAAAATAAAAACTACAATTAAGAATTAAACTAAGAGATGCAATAAAAATCAAATTCATGAGCATAGGGACATAGAAACAAAAAGAACCATAAGACCCATGTCACCAATGTTGAGGATGATCTATTAGTGAAACAAAGCACCAAAAAGAAAGGGGACTATGAGTCCCTTCTTCCTCCAAGGGAGGGCTCTTGGACCCCCACTAGCTAGCTCTTCTTACAACAAAAGAAAATTGGAAAATGATGAAAGAACTCTTTACAAATCCACTCAATGGGTGAGATGGATTGTCCAATGCAATGGTGCCAATACGATCTTGACAAGGATGGAGTCCTCAAGACAATAGAGGCAGCATAACATTACTTTGAATTCCTTGAGAAAATAAGGCGCATCCATGGATTTTTATAACATTCATTTGGGTTATTGTTTAACTGCTTTGTAGTGTGAAAATAGGCCAATTAGGGCATTCCTAGGTCTTTGACCAGCCCACCAGTTGGATCTAGTCCAGATTTGAGGGTCAAATCAGCTTGGGAGCTGAACCATAATTGGGTGGGAGGCTGACTGCTCTCATAAATGCGTCGTTTAGCAGGTGCACGACTTTTTGCAATAACAGTCGTGCATCATGCGCATGCACGCGATTTCTGCCTTCCTGTTTCGCGCATGTGCACACGCGCCCAATGTCTGCATAGCGCTCTTCAGTTTTTCACTACTTTGTATAGTTTTTGACCTTTTTTGAATGCTTTGGTATTAATTCAGGTCCATGGATGACTTCATCACTGTTTGATGATGCTGAGTTCTTGTAACCATGTGCAGACGAAATTTCAGTGATAACAATATGTATATATAATTTTTTAGCGAATTGTTTAGTCAATTATATAATCTTGTAAAATCTTGGTGAATCTTTCACTGAATTATAAAATCTTGTAAAATCTTGGTGAATCTTTCATTGAATTATAAAACCTTATAAAGTCTTGGTGAATTTTTGATAAAGTATAAAACCATATATAATAATAGGAAAGTGTATTCATTAAACTGTAATATACTCGTTTTACATATTTGGAAAAATAAATATAATTTTTCCATCCTCTAGACAACATTGCAAGCATCAGGGGTTGTGTTTGTCAAGGATCTCATTGTTATGATGCCTTATGACACTGGAAGTGGACAAACAGGGCAGGAAACTCCATGTCAACAAAAAATGGTATCATATTAGATATTAGTGATGATGAATTTGAATGACTATTGAAATCCTAGTAAAGTGCACCACTAACCACTAGTGAATTGTGTTGGATACCAGTTATCAAATCCCTTTGAGTGGGATCTTTCTATTACATAAATCAAATCCAAAAATAACCTAAAGGATGGTTTCCCTTCTACTGCCCATTACAACATAAATCATTCTTGAATATTTCACCCTCTCTATTGTTTCATTATCTCCAAGTATCACCCATGTTTTTGTGATAAAAACAATCAACTTCTCCTTGAAGGTTGTACCCTGCCATGAGTAAAAAATGTGAAATAATAGCTCTAGGAGTGTGTACTGCTGCCACTAGGAATAGGCCTCAAGCAATTCTTATTTCATCACAAAAACCTTGCAATAATCGCATAATAAATCACTCTATTGATGGAATGATTCTAGAACCTTGCTGCCAATAAACTCCCCACATGCTACATCCTTTTGTTGGTTGTTCAAAGCCAATTCAGTGACAAGAATAACGTCAACATTGAGGATGATCATGATTCTAAAATGGATATCAACAAGTATATCAAATGGAATATCTACAGGATCATCCCTTAAACCTACTAATAGAAATATTCGATGAATCACATTTTATGCTAATATCACAATGTATTTCACAAAAGGAAAGAACATTGACACCATATTCCAAAGACAGTAGAAGTACTTTATCTAGATATCCCATATCCATCCTTCTATATATAACCATTAGCTTCTTTGCAATTACTTTTTAAACATATACTACAATCTTAATACTATGTTTATGCTTTTTTTCCTTTGCTACCGTATCACGATCTTTCTAAAGTAACGTCGAGGTATCATTTCTACATTTTGCAAAGTATCTAGCTGAAACCCCTGTAGAAGATTTCTTATCAATTCCATTCACAGATACACTATGAATATGCAACATTTTTTGTAGACTTATGGTGTAATCTATCGCAGTGCATGGATCTATGACAATTCCTTTTGGACTGATGGGATGGGTGACTTGATGTCTCTTGAACTAGTCAACATAAACATTCAAACGAGATCCACCCTTGCATGTTTTCTACACAAAAGAATATATCTTTTGGCCCTTTTGGTTCTCCTTAACTAAAAAAACTCAATCTTTTTTATTATGATGTGAAAAACACATGCAACTTTCTTAGAACTTTATGGTTTGACCTTATTCAAGTGTCCCTTCACAATTTGAAACTATAATACTATAATACTCTGCTAAATTAGTTTCTCATTATACACTCTTACATATAGATTGTACATCTCAGATTTGGAATATAGCATATGAAATACCTTTACACCTTTATAAATGTCAAAGGACTGGAGGGATATGTTCCTAATTTGGCATAAGAAATACCTTCACTAATTTATCAATCAATCACAACTCAAAAGAACTTGGGTATCTCAGAAAGGCCTTTCTTGATGAGTTTTTTGATTAAAAATTTATGAATGGAAAGATGAAGATTTAATATACACCATAGAGTCACTAATCCAAGAAAAAACCTACATCTAACCCATTCAAAATTAATTTGAAAACAAACTGTCCAAAAGTGCAGCGAATTCTCTAGAAGCACAGTGAAAAAATAGGGGTCAAAGATGGAGCGATAAATCTTTAACCATAACACAATTTACAAAACCACGAGAGGTTTTTGTATATAATTTTGTTTTTAAGACAAACCTCTCTAAGTTTTTCTAAATTATTTCCCATGTTCTTGGAATATGTTCCACAAAAGAATGACTAAAACATGAAATTAAATTGGAGAATTTGATTTTCTGAAATAGGCCTCCAAGAAAGTTGAATGTCTCCCAATATATGATACTTGTGTAAAAAATTAATTAGGTTATTTTTATTTTTTATGTACTTAGAAAAAACCTCCTTTTTTTTCTAAAATTCATCTTCATTTGGTCATAAACCTCTTTTTCAAATGATTACCAAAAACATAGTCAAAAGCACAACGTGGTCTAGCAAAGCACTTTTGAGTGACTTTTCCTTCCATTTTCTGATATGAAGGTAGATTTGGAAATATTGGTATGTCTAATTGTATGTAGAACTTTAAATAATGAAAAATGACCTCTCAAAAGCGGATACAAATTAGTTTTCCCAAGACTGCTTCAGAAGCACAACGTGGGGTCTGAAATAGTGGCATAAACATGTTTTTTTTTTAGGTAGTTTTTTAACTTTTCCTTGCAACCTGTGAATTGAAAAGGCCAACCAAGTACATATATGACATGTAATGACCAATACCTATCCATCCATGCAAAAAATTCATCATTTTTTGGCCCTGAGAAGAAACACAGGGTGAGCTCGCTGTGCTTTTGTGCATCATGAATTGTCAAAAATTGCAAAAGTGCCCAAAACTCAAAAAATTCCCAAATTTCTTCAAATTTTCTTCTAAATTGTTCCTTTAAGCTTGTGAAGGATATATTAGAAGATAAATGATGAATCATCAAACAAATCAAGGTTGTCTCTCTTCCTTAGCTTGATTAGGGTTTTCTTCAGTTTCTTCTTCAAATTCCTAACCCTAATTTTGCTGATCCAATTTTTGGTGTAGTAGTGCCTGGCCATGTGTCTCTAAAGATTGATGTCCCCGTTGGCCTTTTTCAGGAGCATTTCCAGGTCTTCATTGACTCTGCCAAGACAATAATCTCTTTCTTTTTCAAATTCTGCTGCAATGGTGCCTTCAATGTCTTGTTGACATAGTGGAGGAGATGGCTCAAGAGTCATTTGACAATAGAAAGGAATGTCAAATTTTATTGGAAAAATATAATAATTTGACCTAATACCCTATAAAGTGACATTAAAAGAGCAGATTTGATCACTGGAGATTGACAGGGATGACAGACACTAACAACAACTACTCAAAGCACCCTCATTGTTGTGTATATTCTTGTAGAAATTTGAGTGTGCTGCTTGCAATCGATAAAACATTGGATATGGGTGAAATAATATCTTTCCATTAGAATCCTTGGTACCCCTAGGATTACAACAGGCTAGATGAATCACTACAATAGTTGAATATTCTATCTCTTATCATACTATTACTCCTTTTTTACCACTAGATTAGGCCACGAGGTTCTACTTGCAAGAGTTATGAGAGCTATGACATATGGATCATGTTAAAACATATGAGGTAGGATCACTGTGAATTGAGATGTCAATATCCCAATTTGAAGGCACAAAGTCAAATCCTATCAGAAAACTCTTCATTCATTCCATCGTGGTAGCTACCATCCAGTGACCAATGATGGTGATCTCAACTTCAGCTACAAGAAAAGAATGAATACATATCCCACTATCAAAGCTAAAAGTGTTACCCATATATATCAAAGTTCCCAAAGATGGAATCACAACAACCATCAATGCCTCTTGTTGGCTCCTAAAATCTCCAAGTCATTTTTAGTCTTTGAAGTTTATTTTAATTGAGTCATTTAGAAAAAAATAGTTTTTATTTTTATTTAGTCATTTGAAAAGTTGTTTGTGTAAATAAATAAACATGAATAAGTGGTTATGTTAGTGATTGTCCTAGGTCCTATGTCAAGTCATCTAAGGTCAATATGATATTGTGAAGGTCAGTTAGAGGTCATTTAAAGTCATCATGACAATTCAAATTTGCAAAATCACATGTATTTGGTGATCATTCTATACTTTCATGAGTTGTCAGCATGAGAAAAGGGAAATACAAAGGACACGCTACAAACTGAGCTTCAGTCTGCAACACAACGATCACTTTTACACTATCTGTGCTACAGACTCATGGATAATACTCTGTTTTCCTTCTATCATCATTTTTTATATCTTAAGGTGTCTCAAAAGGGTTTCAAGAGATTGTCTAAGTGTTATTAAGCTTGGGAAGCCTCTTGTACAACCATTTATAGCCAACCAAAGGAGCACCAAGGTTTTCTTTTCATTCAGAGAAGATTTCTTCTTTAGGGTTTCTCGCTTACCATTCCTTGTGCAGAATCAATTGGAGTAGGTTTTTAGTGATCTTATGGCACCAAAGAAGGACCTCATTCCTAGGAAAAGATCAGGCTCCCTGTTCATAATTGAGCCTACAGACACCTCCTTGATTGAGAAGGATCCTGATCATGTGGATTCCTTCAAACACACAGACTGCTAGATATTTTGCCAGAAACTGCAGGGACATCATCTACAGGTATCCAAGGATTTTGTACATAATTACCAGGAGGGAAAAAATAAGGTTGGCCCTGTAGAAATTCATTTGACAACATATTTCACAGCAAAAGTAACCAAGATCCCAAGATCTGGAGAATGCTGGTATAAGGCCAAAAAGATAGAGAAAGAAGGTTGGTGTCAAGATATGCTAAAACCAAAGTTTAAAGAAGAAAATTTGACAAAAGGAGTACTGAGGATTTGGTTGTTGGAGGACTATGATAGGTTGTTGTTCATCATTCATAGATTATTCATCTGTGAAGGGAGATATAGTTGGGTTCTACAATATCACTTCAAGTTGCTGCTCCATTTTACTGGTAAGAAAGAGATTGACTTACCTTTCTTTCTGTTTATGAGTTTACAAAGAATGATTGCCAAAGCACAGAGAAAGCTAGAGAATCTTGAGAAGTCTATTTTTCATCATGCCCTAATCAATCTTGTAGTAATGGAGAAATTGAAGAAGGAGGGTAAAGACTGATGTACCTTTCTCCTTGTTTCAAATTATCAAGTAGACCTTCCTACTTCTCCTCCTAAGTACAAGAAACCAAGAAAACAATTTGCAGGTTCATCTTTAGCTGCAGTAGCTGAGATTCCACAATCACCTATTGCCCCTATTTTCAAAGTGCCCTTGCCCATTCAAATTGCCAAGAAAGATAAAGGAAAAGGCAAGGCTAAGCAGATTTCTACAGAGGAAAGAGAAGAACAATTTGCTGAACCTGCAGAGATACAGATTGATGAAGAAACACTAGGGTTGAAGGAAAAAGTTGAGGTTCCATCCCTGAGGATATCTACAAGAAGAAAGTTGGTTTTAGAACCAATAGTTGAAGAGCCTCAACAAGAGGTTGAACCTAGTAGACCAAGAACCAGGTGGTCTAAGAGGGAAGTTTCCCCATTGGAAAAAGAGGTAATTCAGGTTATTGCATAGCTCAAGGAGTCTCCCTCAAATCCTGTGCAAATAGAAGGTGAAGGTAGAAGACATTCAAAGAACAAAGAAAAGTATGCATAATCACACCTAGAAATCCAAGAACTAAAGGAATCAAATTTGAAATTGCAGAAGAGAAATGAGGTGCTAACACAAGTGATAAAGGGGCATATGGCTGATATTGATGTACAATTTACTAGGCTAAAAAGGGATGTTAGAAAGAAGGATATACAAAGAGCACCGTTGGTGAGTATGTATATGAAAAACCTCAGTTTAAGGTCAAGCAACAAAAAGTTAGCAAAGGATGTCTACTTGCCAAATAATATGTTGAGAAAGAAGAATCTGAAAATCTTCTTGAATGCAACTTGTTCATCTAGGCCTGCTAATGAAGGAATTTGATTAATGAATAATCTAAGTAATGCCTCATTTTTGTGTTATGACAAGCTCGCTGTTCATTTTGGTTCTTATCATATTGAACAATAATTTTGACATGTTAGCATATGATATCACAGTGACAATATGTTCTATTTTGATGTCATTGATGGGAAGTGTTTTGATTAATTTGCCAAATGTGAAAGTTGATGATTGAAGCATAGGGAAGATGCTTGATTTAATATATGGAGAAATTGAAGAAAAAAAAGATTCATATAACATATTTACTCTATTTTTAGGGTTTGTGGTAATAGAATAATAAAAGGGAGATGAAAGTGCAAATGCAACATTGTTAGAAGGGATTCTTTTGAGACACAAGGTGTTCACTTCTCAAGTGATACATTTCACAATCCTCAACACTTGGTTTTAGCAGTGAAAGTATCACTTTATTATATCAAACCCTAATTTTGAAGATGGAGTGAAAAGGAGGGTAAAGTGAAGAAGTTTCAAGTTTTGAAGGTTCTACAGGTCTTAGTATGAATTATCAGGTTTACCGAAACTCCCTACAACACTTGATTCATATACCAAAACAATTCTCTACTCATATTTATCAAATACAGTCACCTACAGTGAGTCTGTAGTACAAATCAAGTTTCTTTAGTGTATTGCGCTGCAAACTGAGGATTTTCCTGTATATGCAGATTTGGTCAAATTTGCACCTAGATTTCATCAATCAAGGATTGATTCAGTGTTCCAGATGGTGGAATTCGATGGTATAAGTCTCCTACACTCATCAAGATGCTTTGGTGGAGCCATTGAAGACCAAAAAGTAGGATAGGGTTTGACTCCATGAAAATATGATCTAGATCCTGAATATTTGTAATTGATTTGATTAGGAGATTTTATAGGTATTTGATCCTCTCTTTTTGGATCCAATAACTATCATATAAATTTTATTTAAGACCACAAAGGCAATAATGATAGAGGTTCGAATTTGGGGACTTGGGCTATATTTCATATATTAAAGAAATTTGAATACTTATTACATAAGCTTCTTTCACTTTATCTTGTTCAGACTTCCATTTTATTCTTATCTCTATTTATGAGTAAATGTTTGTGCATTTCATTATGTTTATCTAATGATAGATGATTGCAATCTCATCTTTTTATTGATAGACTAAGCTTATGAGTCAAATTTGCATGTTATAATTGGTCATTCACATGTACAACTATGTGTATGTGTTTCTACTAATATGATGAGCATTCTCCATATTTCATACCTTGATTTAACTTTCTGAGCAACCAGAGTTGAAGGCCTTCTATATTAGAGTGTGTTCATGTGTATTTTGAGTGAATGAGAACATTATCAGGTCATCCAACTTGATCCACCCTTACATTATTGAGTTATTTATTAAGTTACCAGGCTCTCTCAATCCACATCCTAGAGAGACTCATGGAGTGCTAGCACCGATCATACTAGCAAGACAACAAAATCCATAAATTGGCTTAATAGAAATTAATTAAAAACAGAGATAGGGGTTATCGTCATGGAAACACACTTTCTTCCCATTGACAAACTTCTACTTAAGGCATAGAGCCTTTGGAAACTTATCCACCAACCCACTATCATAGCTGCAAGCACTACCCATAGATATCATAGTTTCCAAATATGGACTCATAACAACCATCAATGCCTCTCATACTAGTAAGACAACAAAATCCATAAATTGACTTAACAAAAATTAATTAAAAACATAGATAGGGGTTATTGTCATGGAAACACTCTTTCTTCCCATTGACAAGCTTCTACTCAATCCATAGATCCTTTGGAAACTTAGACACTAGCCATGGAAACCATGTTATGTTGTTGTGACTTTCTTGGCAAGATTCTTTGGTTTCCTTTCCCCATGAAGCTTGTTCCATGGCTACTACAACGATTGGCTCTACCATGGTTGTGCCCCTTTCTTTACGACTGCAAAAAGAATTCAAATTAATGTAAAGAGTGTAATTTCATCTTGAAGAAACCATGCCCAACCACAATCTCCATGAAAAATATCTCTCCAATCCTATTTGACATTTGAGATGAATTTGAAAAATCTAGTTTTAAATGCACAATGGTTTTAGTGATTAGATGCTTGTTTTGATTCCACAATTGCTTCTATTTTTTTGCATTTTTAGTATCCTGAAGAAGAGCCTTCATAATTATACAACATAATTAACAATTTTCAAATGTAATTACATCCAACACTAATTACTTCATGAGTTTGTACTTGAGGTGAGGAAGAACAAGTGCCAGAAAAATTGCATTTATAAGAGGGGTGGAAATTACATGTCCAAATATGAAAGATATTGACAATGAAACAAATGAGTTATATTTCCTTGCTAGGATTTTATTTCAATGATAGATTTGCTAACTTCAAATGCAAATCAAAACTGGAATTATTTAAACCTATTAACTCCCTAGCTTTCACTCAATGAACAACTTAGATTAGAAGTTCAGATCAGATTTTGTGATAAATTTCAGTGATGATTTATATTCAATGGAAAACATGACTATGTTAATGTTTTAATGCTTCTCTTTGGGTCCATGTTTGGTATTGAAGAGAATTTTTTTGGGCATGGTTAATATGGAAACATAAAGCTAGATTCTCTAATCAGACATATAATATTGGGACAACACATGACATTCTTTCACAGGTAATAAATTCTTGGGTACTGGAGTAGATATGGAAAACCTAGAATTTTACTCAAATAGTGATGAGTAAATGTTTCATTTGAAAAAAGAGAGAGGAAAAAATAGTCTTAATGCATTTCAATCTTTTCCTTTCAAATTACTTACACAGTCAAGTTCACAATGCCATAAAAATTCCCAAACCACTAGTTTAGTCTACATTACCATCAAACAAATTTATGAAATCGCCAAGTTTCAAGAACAAAAATAAATTTCCTTCAGGAACCAAAATCATTAGTATGCGTAGATAAATCAAAGTGTGTAATGAAAATCATGGTCAATAAAAGTTGTTAGTACCTAACTATACTGAAGAATAATTTTCCATCACATCTATAAAAGGTATTACTATTTTTTTATTTTATTTTTCGGTTTTAGCTAAAATTACCCTCAGAATTTCAATTCTAATGGTAATGAACTTCTTGTCAAAATATTCTAATGCACTGAGCTATGGAAATTTCATCATTTACTAATTTTTTCAAGGAGACTTAATTTTCATCAAAAGGACAATCTATAAATGGTTTTCCTTTCTAAGTTTCAATACTATGGATAAAATACTCTTTTTAATTCAAATAGACATTTGCATGTGCTAGCTCTCAAAGAATTCTTTCAGCCCTAACTAGGACAAAAAGATAAGTGCTATCATTTGCTTTGGTTGCTTGTGTTGCACGAAATTGCAAGTAGTCAACACTCCCCGGTGTATTGTGACAAGGGACTAATCGCCTCTCGTGGATCCTTGAAATCTGGCGGTGGTGAGTTTACCAATAACCTGTAGGTTTTGGTGTAATGACAGTCGTACTACCAACAAATGCTATCAGAGCTAGAGGTCATGAGTTTGATACACACTCGGCTCGTGTTGAGGGGGAGATTGTTGCATGAAATTTCAAGTAGTCAGTGCTCCCTGGTGTATCATGACAAGGGACTAATCACCTCTCATGGATCCATGAAATATGGCAGTGGTGAGTTTACCAATAACCTGTGGCTTTTGGTGTAATGGAAGCCTTACTACCAACAACTTGTGCTCTCGATTTAATTAGATTCCACCTTTCTACCTTTGCATTTTTTATGGTAAGATTTAAACTTAGAAGAAAAGAATTGAGTTCAATCAAATTGCTTCAATTATAAGCTATATTAAATATAAAACTGAAACCAACCAACCAAAATGAAGCTTGATATACGAATATCTGGATTCCTATAATTTCTATGTTTGGTGGCCAAAAACAAAAAGTTGTCTTTGGAAGGAAAAAAAACTCCAAAACTATGAACATCCCATGGAAAAGAGAAGCCTCTAATTCCATTATTATCTTTACTTCTAGTATTTAGGTTATAATTAGAATTGGGATATTGTAATCTTGCTGAGAAATGGAAATGAAGATTTATCCACAAAAGTATTGGACCGATTTCTCCAAACAATGTAAATGAAATAATGATTGAGAATAAATCCTACTATCCAAGATCAAATAACCCTAAATATGCATAAGAGAAAAGAAGCACTAATATTTGCATTCCAACAACATGGAGTTCACTCATATATGTCATGGAAGCTTGGCAATTACTAGCAACATAAGAATGCAATTTCATCTACTTGAATGAGCCCATTCTTGCTTAGCAAAATTCTTGGTAAATCGAGTATCTACCCTTTAATACTAGGACACTATCTATGTGAAGAGATAGGTCCCATATTCATCAAATTCCAACTTTATTTCCTGTCACATACAAGAAATAGACAATGTAATAGTTAAATATCAAATCATAAATCTTAAAATAACTTGCATCAAGAAAATGTGGCTCCAATTTTACAATGAAAAACACAAAATATAGATTATAGAACCTATTTTTACCTGAAATGCATCCTCAAATTGGCATATAGTAATCTTGCCATGATAAAGAATTTCCGACCTACTCCAAAAATAGAGGAAAAACATATCACAAGAATCACATCATATGTTTAATTCCATTCACTATTTCTTTCACTACCAATGGAACACATATACCAAAATAAGTGTTCCCTAGGCCCTCATATATATTGGATTAGATCAAATGTTGTGGTATATCAATTTCCCAGTTCTCATCTTGGTGCTCATTTTCTTCATTATGAAAAAGACCCTCTCCAGATGGACTATCATTATGAGCCTCCAAATAATTATGTTATGTATCAAGTTCATTAGAGAAACTTGTTATATTGTTTTCTCCCCTTCTATCAGAATCTGATTGCCAAACAACTAGTTCTCTTTCATATGGAAAATTGGTAAGGTCATACTTTGTTACATATAATATTAAACATATATACATATGTTTATCAATCTTCTTCCTCATCTTTGACTTCAAAAATGATAGTGCACTAAACATTCTCTCATCCTCCACTGATCCCAAAATTATGGTTTGACACAAATCCGCTAATTTGAAATATTCATATATGTTTTCATGTAAGTATTAGCTAGAACCTAAAATAGTCCATAATCTTGTTATTGCACCATATTCTAGAGGATTCTCCAAAGCGCAAAATTGATTCCACATTGTTTCAGCGAAGCATGTGGCTTGTTGAAACAATTTTGATTGATACAAAATACCTTCACCCCGTTCTCCATGTATCTAGACCTTTTTGCAAAAGTGGTCCACTAAAGTATTTAATTTTTCCACAAAGTCACGTTTTAAAGTAGGTTGACATTTTAAATTGTTCCAATATTAAGGGTACACCACAGACATGGCCTCCAACAATTCATCTCGAGGGAATCATTCTCTTATCTTCGATGACAGTGACTTTGCAATTTCTATCAGGTTGTGTCTCACTGAAATGACAACATTGTCAAATAGGTCTCTTGACACAAGGTGCTCTTTGGTGGTTCGTCTTGTCTTATAAATATAATGAAAAGGAACCATATAGCCACTCACTTCCATACATAATATCCCTTTTTCATCAAACTTCGAATAATTTTCAGTATTTTCTATATCAATGATCATAGTCCAATTTGTAAACCGTGGACCTACGAAATACTCTGGCATCATATACAAATTATCCAATGAAAGACATGCTGATTTTCTTGCATTTGTGTATTCTGCAATATACATTGTGCGACTTTGATACATTTTCACAAGGACATTTATTTAATCTAGCATAGGAAGAATTCCAACCAATGTCAATAATGTCTCTATGTCAGTTAGTTGAAAGAGAAGATCTTGAGCTTTATCTACACTGAAGCGATGTTCATACATCACCCCTACCAAGGACTGGTACTCACTAAATAATCTTTGAGCTGGTCCATTCAATGAGATCCATCTTGTATCAACATATTTTAATAGCTTTTTTCCATCTGTAACATTGTCAACAAATTTTTTAAACTATGAAAATCGTTTGGGACTATGAGAAAAATATGCATAAGCCTCTCATACAAGATCTTCAACTTTTGAAACTGATGGAAACTTGCTTACTATTTTAAATGCAAGATTCATCCTATGAGCCATGCAATGAATACTCAACATATATGATGAAGCTGATAGTTGTAGTCTAATACAAAGGCCATTCCTTTGTCCTTTCATTACTGATGCTCCATCCACTCCAACACATACCAACTTTTTTGCAATCATTAAATGATCCATACCAACACTTTCATTCAAACTATTATTAACAAGTTCATAAATATTTTCAGTTGTAGAATTCTCCTTCATTTTATGAACCCCAAGTAGATAGGAATGCCTAATATGGTCATTAAACATATAAATACTCATGCAAATCCATGAAGTATTATCAATAGCTGTAACCTCATCCAAAGACAATGACAAAAACCTAGCACTTGCAATCTTCTCTTTCATATCATCCTTTTCTACTTGAGCTAGATATTTTGCCCATTCCCAACCACTCGTTAAAGACCAATGAGAAGATGGAAAGTTTGGAATTTGAATAAAAGATAGATATTTCATGTAATCCAGATAATCTTTCATAGGACGCCATTTAGACAAGATGTGAAATATAATGCTTAATTGAATTGTCTTGGATAACAAATTTCTTTCCATTGTCTTTTCGAATAGAGATGTGATGCTTCCTCCACCTGCCTTGAGTTTTTGCTTACTTATTAAATATTCATTATATTCATAAACATATTTGACATGTCGGCATTCCTCAGAAGATTTCCATCTGACAATAGATTTCTCCTCGCTATATACAATTTTATTTTGATACACCTTTCCTACATGCTTCTCAATTGTATCTAACTTCATCTGAAATGTTGTTGGCATGCCAAGTTTCCAACTACATATATTGCATCTAAATTTTGGTTTCTCTTTCTCATTTTTTGGAGGTAATGGATCAATAAATGGAAATTTTGAGACCCAATCTAGTTGGAAGCCTCTCCCTATGTCCCATTGGCCCTTTTGTCTTTTCTGTGAATTGATTGTGTTCTTTTCCAATGAAATATTTTCGACATTTGTACTGCCAATTTCTAGTGAAAATGCATTTATCTCACTTTGATCACTAGAGGAACATATTTCCTTCTCTATTACTTGGATATTAGATGCATTCTCACAAGAGTTTACATCTCTTTCAGTGATAGTTTGCTCAAAAGAGATCGAAGCATGAAGGGATTGTGGGTCCTTGGATTGAGGTCTTTGAAAGTATGATGATAGATCATTTTGTCTTGATCTTTTCTTCCCACAATCGGTGTTTGACATCTCAATAAATATTCCACAATTGAAATTTCAAATTGATCTAGAAGCCAAAAGTGAAACCTGCAAGAGAAATAATATAAAATTAGTAAAATTCCTACCAGGTATAGAATATTCAATTTGAATGAAGCTACTCTAATACTTTCTCCCAAATTTCTCCTCACATTGTGATATGCTTCGATACCTAGAAATACTGCAAAGCTTAAAGGATATAATGAAAAGAGGTGCAAATCCATACATTAATATGCATGATGGTAGTAAGCTCTGTAATCCATATGGTATGTGGAAGCAAGAAATAAAATGTTACAAGTGTAATGAAAACAAGAATGGTGGAAAACTAGAGGTTCCCTTGAAATACTCGAACACTAACAATAAGAAAGAAGAGAAAACATTAGGATACCACCACAATATTCAAAACCATAGAGATATTGAGAATTGAATGGGTGGATAAGTGGTTTATATGTTATAGTTATCTTACATTAGGGTTTGGAGGGTTTTGGTCCTTGGACCAACCAATAACTAGTTAAGTATTTAATGCTTAGTTTTAAGGGCGAGACATAAAATGTTGATAAATATGAATGACTAATGGGAAGAGCCTTTAACAAGCCATGGAAGAAGTCTGATCCTGAAAGCTATAAATTCTCTTGGCCAATTCAAATGTAGTGTTCATGCTCTAGACATGCCATTTATCTGAGAGATCAATGTGAAAAGCTTGTTGGAAGATTTATGAAGGAACTAAACTATGGAGGATAGGAAGAACAAATAAAAAAGGGCATCTAAGGCTCAAGAAATTAGTTTAGATGATGTTTTGGTAAGTACTAAAAGTAACCACATCTCATCTGACAATTATGTTTAGGGAAGGTTTCTCCAACTCTTCTTCAGCTGCTAAGACTTCCAAAAATCAATCAAGCATGCAAGAAAGGAAAAAACATAGTATACAACTAAGTTTTCAGTGCAAAACAAGAAAATTACACTATGTGTGCTGAAAATTGCCCGTAGAATGCCATTTCACAGGAATTGGTCAGATAAGGTTCAAAGTTCCATCAAATCAAGAGGATCTCCCAAATAGGCCCAAGGCTAGAAAATAAACACAAATGTCATAATACTTAGATCTACATAAAATATATTTAGCAGGGATGAGAAGTAAAGTTGTTGCCATGGAAAATGATGAAGGGGTGAGGGTTTTATGGTTTAGCATGCTAGCTACATTCTTAAACACCTACTTTCCCACCAAAATCATGGAAGCCTCACTAGATGAAGACAAAATAACAGAGGAGCACTACAAAAAGAAGCTCAAGAGTTAGGGAAGCCTAATCTTCTAACTACCACCAAGGAAACACTCGAGGTTGCCTCCTAAACATAGGTGGAAAATTGAGTAACTCATCTATATAGTTGATAGTAAATTAGAGAGCCATTAAAATTTGTAATTCTCTTTATGGTTGATAACCATATTATACTTTGTAATTCTCTATATGATTGACCACCATTTTATTGTCAATTTTCCCATTTAAATTGATAGAGTGAAAGATTTTATTATTATGTTGGTTTGATTGCTATGTGATTATGTATGCTTGCTTCTACTTTGATTTGAATCATTTACCCGAATTTAAATATTTTCTCACTGTGAAGTAATACACATGCTCTTAACTTTGCAAATTGCTCCATTGGTAAGTTATATCCATCTACTTGCATTCATATGCAGAGTGGATTACCCACATCTCTCAAAATTCATTGCTGAGGTCATGGTTTGATGTTTATGTGACAATTCAATTTGATTGATCAATGAGATTTATTATGTGGCAATGCCCATGTTATAATTCTTCGTTCTCTTATTCAATTGCTGCTGCTAAATTGCTAACTCTAGAATCTCAAGTTCTTTTTGACTCTTATAACCAAGCACTTTTCTTTGAATGTATTGGCAATTCGAATATATACAGACATGGTGATCTCATTTTGTTGATTTCTTGTAAGTTTTTTGCTCTATTCACTAGATTATTACTTGGGTTTGCGTTCTGTGTAATCCACCAAAAATAACAGTCATTCCATCGATTCTTAGTAAAGAACCTTCTGATTCTTAGTAAACAACCTTCTGTGAGTTATTCAGTATGGTATAAACCAAAATAATAGTCGTTTCATTGACACTTAGTAAATAGCCTCCTGTGAGTTCTATTATAGCATGGTATAGGCAATTCAATAATAGGTTGTACCTGAAGAATGCCATAAAATTACATTCTTCATGTACATTTAGGAACTGATGAATATAGGCTTCTGTTGGAATGTCCTTGGTACTTATAGACCACATCAAGTGCAAACAATATCTCTCAGAAAGCAAGGGTTGGTGCTATGGGCTTGGGATATGCTGGTATTGAAGCAATGTCTACCATGGTAAAATCATATAAGGAGAGAAGAGACTTCTTAGTCCAAAGATTGCAAGCCTTGGAGGGTGTTAAATTATCAGTGCCTCAGGTATGCTTCATTTTCCTTGAACACATGTCCTAGATTATGCACCTATCTGGTGAAATATTGTATTTTCTTATCACTTGTAAGAGTAACTTTGAATTTTTTTACTAAATTAGATTCTTATGATGAAGGGTGCCTTTTATTTATTTCCCAATTTTAGTTCCTACTATGGAGCTAAAGTGGAAGGGTTCGGTATTATCGATTGCTCGGAAGCTCTCTGTCATTCTTTCCTAGAGAAGGCACAAGTATGTGTAATTGTCAATAGATACTTCTATTTTTTTCTTTTCATTATAGTGCAGAGACCATTCAGAGTTGATACAGTTATCTAGTATCATTTCACTCATTTTTACATGGCCAGGAGTTGGGAAAAACATAGTGCTATTTGAAATTTATATAACTTGCAATTTTAGTATTCTCACCACTATTGTTTATTATTTATTAGGTGGATGATGTGTTGAAGCTTGTCATAAATGTAGGTTTCCCTTGTCCCAGGAGACGCCTTTGGAAATGATGACTGCATTCGTATTTCATATGTTGCATCCCTTGACACGCTTACAACAACCATAAACAATATAGAGAAGTCCCCGTTGCTTTTGCGCCCTGTTGCTGCAACATCTAAGGCAAGCTAACTAATATAGAGTGGGGCTTGTAGCCTATAGGCTAGCACTCCCTCCCACAGTAAAGGCACATAATGTTTTCAATGTTTAATTATTGAATAAGTATGTACATGATTCTAATCATATAATTGACTGGTCTATGATCCAGGTGGAACTAGAGGGAGAATTCCCGCTAGAACCCCAATGCATACTAGACAGGAAGGAAACCTCACTCAGGAACCAAACCATTGTGTTAGCACTAAGAGTCACCCTTAGATTGCAGGAGGATAAGCCCAGTACCCATCAAAATGTTTGTGGAGGTTGGTTTATGAGTGGAGGTAAATAAGATCCTCCTGGAGAATGTGTGTTTGTTTCTTTTTAAGTTGAGTAGTGTACATGGCATCTTGTTGTCTTCAACAAAATGTATTTGAGCTCGACTCCACAACCCAACAACTAAGGCACTGAAAATGCTTGTTCTTGACATCTCACAGGGAGCATGCTATCCCCTGTGGAGCCAATGTTATCACATGAAATTGTCAAGGGTCACAGGTGATAGCCATGAGCATAGGAAAATAGGAGGGTGCAGTTTTAAACAATAGAGATCCCCTGTGCATTTCAATTTAGCACCATCTCTAAGTGCGGTTTGAAGGAAGTTATATTTGGTAGGTAGATAAGATTTAGTAGGGGTGCTAAAATAATAGGTGCACCCAGATTGCATATCGTGACCAGATCAACAACCATGCTTTGTTTTGGAGCCGCAACATGCTCGAGCGTTAAAATCTTTGAGCGGGCCGAAATCTAAACCACAGTATTGCAGGAGAGCTACATGGTGGAAGGTGGTGATTTACGGGCCCAAAAGCAGTGTGGGTCCAAACCACTTTCAATGGCCCCAAAATCATGTTCTCATTTAGCATCGAATCCAATAGCGACACGTGGCCACCCCCTAGTCGTCAAGCCTTGTCTCGATCCCGAGGTGAAATCAGTTAGTGAACAAGGACTGGTAGTTGAAACCTCGACTCACTCCATAAATAGAAGGCATGGAGGGTCTAGCCATGGAGACAGAGTTGTCAGCCCGAGTTACTACGATGGACGATATTTCCTACAGGCCCGTGCTGATCTGAGCTTGCGTCTGACAGAAATATACACGCACAGTATGACAAAAGGATACACAGATGGAAAAGCCTTGGACATGATGGCCAACTCGTGCTCCTAGTGGTTGTCCACTGTTTTTGGGTATAAATGCATCAATTGAAGAATATGTTAAGGTCGATGGTTGAGAAAAGCTCCCTATTTTGTAATAGTTTGATAGCAGAGTTGATCTCTGGTTATGTATGATACCTGAGACTTTCTCATTAATAGAAGTCAATTTCTTTCACCATCTTGTTTTCTATTGTGTTGAAACACTTGTGCATGGATGATCCAGATGAGATGTTGTAGTTGTAATGTAATGGAGGTTTGATTATAATGTTGCTATGATTTGTTTCAGTATTTTCTTTCCCTGTCCTATTTTTGCTTATGCTGAAATGCTCGTGCATGGATGATCCAGACGGGGTGTTGTGGTTGTATTGTAATGGAGGTTTGATTATAATGTTGCTGTGATTTGTTTCAGTATCTTAAACCTAAGTTCAAGAGTGCTCTTGTGCCTGAGTTCTTCTACACCAAGCTGCTTGAAGGCCATATGCTTATGGCAGACTTGTCCACTCTCCTCACTAAGTCTTCCTCCTTATCACCTTTAACTTTAAACCACTAACTGGAGTTAATGAGAACCTCATTTTCTTATGCATTGCTAGCCCAATTTTCTGTGTTAAAACATTGTTATGTTGAGCTTTGTCCATTTGACCTCCACTCATAAACCAACCTCCACAAACATTTTGATGGGTACTAGGATTATCCTCCCACAATTTGAGGGTGAATCTTAGTGCTAACATTCTTGGCACCATTGCTGGGGAATGGATTGAAGACATTTCCTTGGGATTGAAGGACAAAGAAATATTCTGAAGGTGCATAAAAAATCAGTGCCTTGAAGATTGCAGTTTGCACCTGGTGACTCCACTATTTTAGTTGTGGCTCTCAAAGGTAGACACACAAGGTCTACTCCACATCTACCTTTGGAAACATCTGAAGCTGACCCAGAGACTATTATCTAGAAAGGAAAACTTTCTTCAAAAGGATTTTCAATTGCTGTTCCAGATTGAAAATCTCCCTGGGAAGAACAACATTGCACAGATCCAGTTTTAGATGGTGAACTAAAGCTAGACACATTGTTCTGACTGCTCATCTTTCACCATGGTGAATCCACTAGTTTGAGACAAATTAAATGGATATGGAGGCTATCCTGGCCAGGAGGTTTTTCCCACTCAATTTCTCAACCATAGATGGTTATCCAAATCCTGCGCCTCAAATTGATGAATGACAAGATCTGTTGCCAAGATTTTATGAAGGTGAGAATGACAACCTTATTGAGCATGTTCTAGAATTTCATGCTTTGATGTAGCAGCTTGACATCCAACATGAATATATACGCACAAATATTTTTATGTACTCTCTTCAAGGAGATGCTTGTATTTGGTATTACTCTCTTGAGCTTTCTAGTGTTTCTTCACTCAAAGAGTTTCATGCAGCTTTCAATATTCATTGTCAAAAGTTTTATTCCTCTGAGTTAATTTGTCATAGATGTTGTGAGGAGTATAAAAAATGTGTTCAGTATATAATTGATTCTTATGAAGGCTGTGAGAATGAATAAGATTCCTTGAATGAAGAATCAACTCTTTCTCTTCCATGTTCATCTGCATCAGATGAAAACTTTGCTTGTTGTCTCAATAAGGAAAGTGAAGAAATTGAGTTTGTTCTGGAAGATGATACTCTTTGTAGCCATGTCTCTAAAAATCCTATATATGAGAAGCATGATAAAGAGAAAGAGCCATTCATTGATATACATGAGGATATTTCTTGCCACCAGCTAGCAGATGTTATCAGAGAAGATAAAATAAAAGTGGATCAATAGCCTGCATCAACCATTCACTCACTTGTGCTTTCCATAGACATTCAACCATATGTGAGTAGCTATGAAGCAGAGAAGGCTTTTTGTTACCAACCTAGTAAGTTTTATCACCTATTTTATGACCCTTTAGGGGAGTACATGGAGTTTCATTTCCTCAATGTATTGAAGCCTTCGAGATTTATCTTACCTTCATCATTGGGAGGTAATATGAAGAATGTAATTAATTTGTTGTCACCATTTTATTGTCCCTTTTTTATCAGTGACAAAGTAAATAAGTTTTCAGTTAGGGAGTTACCTGAATGGCTCTGGTGGAAGTTTGTTTTCACCTAGTGCATTCAAAAAATCGGTTAGTTTACTATTGTACATAAATAAGCTCCTTCTAGAGCATGTGTGTTTGTTTTATTTTTAAGTTGAGTAGTGTACATGTCAGCCTGTTGTCTTTAGAAAAATGTATTTGAGCTCGACTACACAACCCAATAGTTAAGGCACTAAAACTGCTTGTTCTTGGCAGCTCACAGGGAGCATGTCATCCCCTTTGGAGCCAATGTTATCACATGAAATTGTCAAGTGTCGCAGGTGATAGCCATGAGAACAGAAAAACAAGCGGGTGCAGTTTTCAATAGTAGAGATTCCCTGTGCAGTTCAATTTAGCGTCATCTCTAAGAGTGGTTTGAAGGATGTTATATTTGGTAGGCAGATAAGCTTTAGCAAGGGTACTAAAATAATAGGTCTGCCTAGATCGCAGATCGCAACCATATCAATGACCACACTTTATTTCAGGGTCGCAACATGCTCCGACGTTAAAATATTTGAGTGGGCCAAAATCTAAACCATGGTATTGTGGGAGAGCTATGTGGCGGAAGGTGGTGAGTTTCGGGCCCAAAAGCGGTGTGGGTCCAAACCACTTTTGGCGACCCCAAAATCACGTGTTCATTTAGCAAAGAATCCAATAGTAGCATGTGGTCGTCCCCTAGTCATCATGCCTCGTTCTAATCCTGAGGTGAAATCAATTAATGAACAAGGACTGGTAGTTGAAACCTCAGCTCACTCCATAAATAGAAGGCTTGGAGGGTTTGGCCGTGGAGACAAAGCTGTCAGCCCGAGGTACTACGATGGATGGGTTTTCCTATAGGTCCATGCTGATCTGAGCTTGCATTTGACAGAAAGATACACACACAATCTGAAAACATGATGCACAGATGGAAAAGCCTTGGACATGATGGCCAACTCGTGCTCCTAGCAGTTGTCCACTATTTTTGGGTAAAATACATCAGTTGAAGAATATGTTAAGGTCGATGGTTGAGAAGAGCTCCCTATTTTGTAATAGCTTGATAGCAGAGTTGTTCTCCGGTTCTATATAATACCTGAGACTTTCTCATTAATATAAGTGAGTTTCTTTCACCATCTTGTTTCCTATTGTATTGAAACACTCGTGCATGGATGATCCAGACAAGATGTTGTATTTGTATTGTAATGGAGGTTTGATTATAATGCTACTATGATCTGTTTCGGTATTTTATTTCACTGTCCTGTTTCCTCTTATGCTGAAATGCTCATGCATGAATGATCCAGACGAGGTTTTGTGGTTTTATTGTAATGGAGGTTTGATTATAATATTGTTGTGATATGTTTCAGTATCTTAAACTTAAGTTCAAGAGTGCTCTTGTGCTTGAGTTCTTCTGCACCAAGATACTTGAAGGCTGGATGCTTATGGCAGACTTGTCCACTCTCCTCACTAAGTCTTCCTCCTTCTCACCTTTAACCTTAAACCACCGACTGAAGTTAATGAGAACCTCATTTTCTTATGCCATGCTAGCCCAATTTTCTGTGTTAAAACATTCTTATGCTGAGCTTTGTCCATTTTACCTCCACTCATAAACCAATCTCCATAAACATTTTGATGGGTACTGGGCTTATCCTCCCACAATCTGAGGGTGACTCTTAGTGCTAACACATTGCACAGGTCAAGGTGCAGTGGAAACACTTTGGATCATATGAGGCTATGTGGGAAATGGAGGATGCCATGAGACATGCATATCCATTTTTCTTCACTTCTGTATATATAGAACATGTTGGAAGATAGAACATCGAGGACGATGTTCCTTTAAGGGGGAGGGAATTGTAACACCCTGTTTCCCCCAATTTGTAATATAACTATATTGGCCAAGAGACTATGGAAAACTCAATATGTGTGAATGTTTGATTTGATGGACTTTGGTATAAAAAGTCAATGAATGTAAATTCTGTTATTTACTAGAAAATGGATAAGTGTTGCATGATTGCTCGAAAGGGGGTGTACTAAGAGAGACCATGAATGCTATGAAAGATATGGTGAAGGGGACCAAGAATGGTTATGTTAACCTCCACCAAAACAATACCTTACTAGATTTAATTTATCAGGACTAGAACAGTCCTATGACCCAAAAATGAATTACAGTCAAGTTGGTAGGTGGGAAGAACTCCTCAAGATTTAATGAGGGGATGGTGTAGAGCACCCATCTGTAAGGATTTTAGACCTGACCACGGGCTAGGAATTCAAGCCACACACAACCTTGCTGAGAAAGGAAAGAAAGGAAGGTGTGGTGGGTAGAGGAAGACCTGTGAAGAGTGCAGAGATGAGAGGCTAAGCTCTCGGGTTCAAGGAAGAACTAAGGGATGAGCGTGTTCTGGTCGCAGGGAAATGAATAGCAGGGTTATGATACAAGCTGATAAATGAGGCTAGTCCTCCTTTCTTGGTATCATGTAACCCGTCGCCAGGATCCTGCGGGAGGAGGAGAGTAACCTCCATCCCTACTGTCGCTGAGCTGGAAGAAAGGATTTTAGCGCAGAGCATCGTGGTCTAGCTCGAGGGTGGCTAGTGGTAAATCAGTTAGGAGTGACTCAGCCTATGGTTGGGTGGAAATGGACACCCCTTTATGTAGTCACTTCACGTTATCTGGTTCTAATAATTATTTTCCCTGTTTTATGTATTGAGCTGGAATAATGGATGAATGCATGAGTTCATGTATATATGTGTATTTATAAATGGTCTCTTTGTGGAATGGTTGTGATATGTGTATGAATTTATCTCCTTATGAACTTGTGCTACTGACTGATAGTCTGTATGCCCAAGCTTAGTTCCCGAGGCTTCTTAGGACGTAATCTTGTAAGATGACCAAGATAGAGATATTGTGTCGATCTGAACCTGTCTATCTGAAGAGGATACCTCTCTTAGATTCCTTGTTGTGTGGCCGGGACTCCAGGCCCAAGCCCTTAACCAGTTCATGATAAAGCTCAAGAAGGATGGCGAAGTTCAAGCCTTGATAGGGGAGGTCTCTTCATTTGGAAGACGAGTGGACGAGATCATTTCGAGAGGACCCATATGATAAATACCTAGGAACCTTAGGCTAAGCCTAAGGAAGAAAATCTGTTCTGACTTTGGAGCTCCGCAAGTCCGGGACTTCAGAACATTTTCGACCCTCATAGTCATAAACCGACCGAAGACGATCAAGAGTTACAGTTACGCGTAAGGTTGACCAACATTAGGCGGTTCCGTAGGTGGTTAGGTGAACCTTTCTGACCAACTAGAATGGGATCCGAAACCCTGAAGGCCGGAGCCACAAAGGACCCAGAACCATAGATCAAGGGACCCTTTGGTTTCTTTCCTAGCCATTGATATACCGGGGACACGTGGTGCTAGTCCCTAGAGTCCGAAGATTGGGCATTTCGAGAAACAAGAGGAGTTTTCATTGCAACACTCCTGAATGACAAATCCCCGAGGTAACCAGAGCCGTAGATCTATAAATCTACATGGCCGAATCTCGACCATGAGATCAGAGGAATGTTAGAAGCCTGTCAGTTCGGGGGTGACATGGTGCAGTGGAGTCCCCCAGGGTGATGTGGACCCCAACTTGACGTGCCACGTGTCACCCGAATTCGTGTACATCACATGCCCTATAGGTCATTGGAATGTAACATGTGTCACTTTGACCCCTCCTACGTGTCAGTTCCTGATATGTGTTTTCCTAGTCAACGTGGTTGGTGAAGTGACCAAGACTCCGAGAGTCCGGGAGTCCGAGATTTCGAGACTCTGGAGGATCTGGGATGTATTATGGTAGAGAGACTGAATGAATCGAAGGCCAGAGCCATGTGGTGATCTTACGAGACTTTGGAGGTTCAAAACTTCGGGAAGTCTCGTGTGTAGATATCAAAGAGGCGGGAAGCGCCGAAGCGCCAATTCCCTCCACAACTGACATAGGAGAAAGAGAGTAACTCCAGTCATGGGATTAGACTGTGGATGGTCTTCCACTATGGAGGGAGGAACTTGGAAATAGTACAGGTGAGGTGGATCCATGTGGGCTCCACGTGGCCCTCAACCAATGAATGCCCGAATAGCTTCAGGAGATATATCCGTCGGTTCTGAGCTCGGTTTTGTGAATGGAGATCGTGGTTGGAAAACTCTGGACGAGTAAAGTGTGGTAGAAACCCTGAATGAAGGGTTTGATCATTTAAAGAGAATGAAATTTTGAGGCCCCATCCCTAGGAAAGCCACTCGAGGGTCGGGTGTGTTACACCTTGCCTTGAACTGAGGTTGTTGTGTAGATGGACTGAATTACAAAAGGAAGTTGCCAAGCTTTGGGTATGTTGTTCCTTCTCAAGGAATGAACATGATAGTTCAACACTAGGAGAGTTAGTGCACGAGAACATTTTGAAGAGGTTGAAGTACGGATGTGTTGGTAGGTTTGAAGTGCAAAACTTGGACATTGTGGAGGATCTCCTTGACGAAGATTGGATGTGGCAACAATGATGCAAGGGTGGACAACTGCCTTAGTCTTTGGATTTGGATGGAGTGACAGAGTTGCGATAGAAAAGACTAAGTTTGGGCATGAGGAAGTGCATTCTCATGAGTTGGGTGTGATGGTTGGACTAGCTACCCAATCAGTCCAAGGCATGGGGGATATCAATGTGTAGAGTCATGGTAGATTTAGTTGAATTATGGATGCAACAATTAGTTCACAAGAGTTCAACACTTAGACATTTTTCATGAGATTGCAACAACAATTGAGGCAACAACATAAGAGAGTGTCATTGTCGCAGCATGACAATGGAAGTCGTGACATTGCTGATATAGTTGGTGAAGAGACGACTTTCCAATGTAGCGGATATATTGGTCACACACAAATTTGGGCAGAGGGCGATGTGGATAGTTGCAAGAGGTTGCAGATGATTACAGTGCAAGTTGGAAACTTAGGGTTTCCACTTCGCAAGGAAACTTGGGGTTTCATCTTGGACAAAATTTTTGGGTTTCTAGTTGGCATGAAACTTGGGGTTTCCAGTAGACTTAGTTGTGATGTGGGCATGAGTTTGGGCAGAGACTTGGAGATCACATATTTTGTGGATGTTGCTTGGGACAACAACTTGGAATTGAGGTGGGGGAGATGTAAGGTATTTGGCTAGAAGGGTGCAAAGACCCTCACCCAAGTTCTTAAGGAGACAAAATTCTAGGTTGCTATGACACCCAAAAGTTGCATCGGTTGGGAAAGTGGGAGCCTTGGGTACGTAGACATGCCAAGGAGTTTTCCCAAGCATGAAGTGACCAAGAGAAGGGGTTCAACAAAGAGGTAGGGGTGCGTTGACATGAGAAGTGCACCCAAGGTTGAGGCGAGTTCATCCCAAGGGACACAATGGTTGACGAGTGCATGGGTTCGTTTGGGCACATGGGTCCTCGAAGGGGCATAACAGTTCATTTAGGCACGTTGGTCTGTAAAGGGGCGTGGCACACCCAAAGGACGCTACAGTTCATGAGGTTGATTCTTGGAGTCCATATAAGAGCATAAGGCACATGACCAAGAAGGAACAACAAGGAGAGAAATATCATAGTCAAGGTTTTGCAGTAGACTTGGACGAAGAAAGGCGAGCTCCCTCAAGGAGCCAAGTCACTCCACATGGGAGGACTTATGTTTCCTTGAGGTGGTTCCGTGGACAGAGTTGGGGAGACCCTCTTTGGGATGAGTTTGGGGAAGTCTTGTCGTGGGTCTAGGTGAGGCATGCTATGAGATAGAACCATAGGTCTATGTGAAGTCTTGTGATAGAGAAGAGATGGTGAGTTTGTGGTGGGTGTACGTCCGAGGTTCACTGCACGAGTTGCGAAAGTTGTTATGACAAATGAGTCTTGGTGTGACGAATTTGTGTATGAGTGTCCTGGTGAGGTGAGGCGATTCGTGCGACTATGCCCAAGTTGTAAATTGAGATGATAATTCTCATATTGTAACTGTTTTGCAATAATAAGACTTAGTCGGGTGTTAGGCACATTTTGTGCCGCTCGTGCTATATCTGTGTGTCTCTTGTTTCTTTCACTAGTGTTCTCTTCATTTCATGGATGTATGCTTAAGTGACTAAGTGTTAAAGCTGTTAACAATTGTCTAAGTATACAAGTGATTTGCACTAGAGTAGGAGCGTGACTTGCCCGTAGCCTAGAATTGAGTATGGGTATGTTCTAGGTGAAGAGGCATACTCTGAATGAAGTATTCTTGGTGTTGCCAAGAAGCCAAGTGAGAACCATCACCGTGTCGCATGCCCTTAAGAGGTGCACGATCGTAAGATCAGGGAAGGCATCTTGTGGGGATGTCACATATATCATATTAAGAGAAAATATTACAACACTTACAAATATTTAAGGCCCAATGTTCATAACTTCCTAAAGATCGTACCAAGTAATTCTCCCATTCATCTAGATATTACGATAAACAATCAAAGTTTCAACTGGAAAACATCAAGACAATTTCATTGTATATATTACATTTGAGAAAAAATCCTACAAGACCTACAAATCTCGAAGGCCCAATGTTCATAGCTTCTTTAATATCGACATGAGTAATGTTCCCCTCCTTCTCGATATTAAAGTGTGCAAGGATATTGTCCACTGAGATGCATTGTAGAAAAATAATAAAAAACTAAAATTGATATACAAATTAATAAACCAATTGCATAAATTCACTTTCTAGTATTTAGATTGAATACCACAGGATTCAAAATACAAAACCCTTTTTCTCACTATAAAATTTTGCTTAGTGAAAAAAACACAATGATAGGAATGGTCTATCTAAACACAAGATTTCCACAAAACAAGCACCAAAACCAACATGCACCACTTCCGGAGATGGTGATCCCAAATAGCCACGTTCAACGTTCCCATATATATTTTAAAAATAGAAGCCAATGAAGAATTGATATATAACTCTATTTTCCACACTTGAAGTCATTTGTAAAGTTATCATCTTTGAATGGATCATCATCTTCCTCTCACAAGGTCTTCAAAATGTCAATTCTAGTATCGATGGTCTTGTGAGATCGATCTATTGAGTTGTAGAGAACTTTGGTATTTTGGGTTGATTTAAAATAGTTGAAATTTTTTTGAAGCATATCATTGAATTTTAGAGAGCTATTTAAAATTGTCGAAAAATATTAATGAAAAATTTCCATCATGAGAGGAATTTAGGTAATAGTGGAATGATGTTGGGATCATTTTTTTTTGAATTACGAACACAATTTCCAAAAAGGGTGCTTTTAAGTGCCAATGATCCTACTATGTTCTCGAACACGTTGATGCCAGTGCCAATGGAGCCTCCAACTTACCAATGTCAGTGCTAGTGTTCCTCCTCTCACATGGACTCTAGCATGCCAAAGCCCCAGTGAGTAGTTCAAGTAATCCCAATGTAAGTTTTCTTTTCATAGGTTCTCCAACATCATGATGCTAATGCCAGTGGTCAAGATGACACTAATGTGAGTCCTCCTCTTATAAGTTCTTGGACATCCCAATGCCTATGCCAATGACTCAAATGATGCTAGTGCTAATAATCATCGTCTCACAGGGTCTCCAACATTGATGCTTGTTGTTTGAATGATGCTAGTGCCAATGATCCTATTCTCACAAGGTCTCCAACATACCGATGTTATTCTCCTCTTCTCACAAGCTCTACATGATCTCAATCCCAATGACAATGCTTCACATGATACCGATGTTAATGCCAATGGTCCTCCTTTCATAGGTTCTCCAACATGTTGGTGCCAATGGTCCAATTGATACGAGGGCTAGTCGTCATCCTCTCACATGCAAGTGCTAGTGGTGTGATGATAAGAGTGCTATTGATTTGCATCCACTTTAATCACATATTAACTTTTTGTATCCACTTTAATCACATATTAACTTTTTGTTGTTATGATTTGACCAATTTTAATCATTATATGAGTCCAAATCGTATAATGATTATGCTTCCCTAATTGTATAAGGACTATCTCTTTAAAAAGGTTAACGCTAGGGTTATAATTTCAAACTTTTGAGCTTGCGAAATTTGACTATTTTGATTTGACACTTTCATTAACTGTTATCACAATTTGAAATAAATTTTTTTACTGTTTAACAATTTTTAATCATATTTGATGGACATTTTGCTAGTAAATTTTTTAGAGTAAGCTAATTCAGGAGCAATAGTAATCTTCAGAGTTTTATAGGCAAAAAAATGAGTTTGAATTATAGCTAGAGTAGTTTGAGTTTTGCATGGATCAAAGTTTCATGCATTTCAAAACTTTATCTCAAGGATTTTGCCCCGTTTTAAACTAACCCAGATACTCAGAAAATCAATCAATTATAGATTGACCAGAAATTTAAAAACTAACGATACAAAGACCTACCATAAAAGTAACTCGGGCGAAAAAAAGATAAAATTGGAAGAATTAATTCACACAACACAAAACGTTTTTCATTTCTTAACAAACAAATGGGGGTTACATATATAGCATGCAGATCACTGAGTCAAGTGGATCTGATTAGCTAAAAATAGTAAACCTAGAAACTCACAGTTACAACAGTCATAGTTGAAACTAACTATTACAACAGTAATAGTTAACC
>ML788745.1:380555-390662 GCA_009831015.1 Picea engelmannii | reverse complement strand
ACCTTCAACAATCAATCATTTCGAAGGTGCGACACCCTTCAAGGTACAATTCATTATGGGAAATTTGAAGTCTAAAATGGGTCTCCTAAGGAAAATAATTAAATAATAAAATAAGAGTTATTAATTTTTAAAGAGAAAGAAAGAAAACCGTTTTTTAAATCATATTTTTGTCTTATCTCCTTATAGGTTTACTCAAATTTCAAGTGTAAGAACTCATTGGATACAAAATTAAATTCCACATCCAATGAATATTAACTCTACATAATTTTGATAGATCCACAACGAGATAAACCGAAAATACACAAAAAAACATGTTTCTAACTGGAAATACACGAAAGAAATGTGTTTCTTGAAAGAAACACATTCATGTATTTCCAGTTTATCTCAATGCAGGTCTATCAAAAGTATGAAGAGTGGGTACTTGTCAGATGCATAATAATTCTGCATCCGATGAATGCCTACACTTGAAATTTGAGTAAACCTATTAGTTGGAAAAGTAAAAAAATATGATTTAAAAGGTACTTTTCTTTGTTTCCCTCCAAAAACATTTACCCTTATGGTTGACATCATCATCTTGAATCCTATTGGTTCTTTTAAGGTTGATTTTGATAGTACATTTTTTGTTTTGAGGCCCATTTTTTACTTCAAAATTTTCCTAATGTAACATTGACATTATTTTATTTGAAGGCAAGATAGATGCAAATTCTTTGGAGAAATGGTTAAATCTATTAGAGGGTTATTACTCTATTCAAAATTTTCCGAACATTGAAAAGATCACCTTTGAACTCCTTAAGGCCCTTCCCCATGTCAAATTTTGGTGGGAAAGTTATTGGGAGAGACATGAAAGATATTGGTCTACAATATTTAGGAAAAAATCAACTTGGGTAGATTTTGTTGATACACTCAAGGAGGAATTCTACCCTATTGGAAAATATTGTGAACGATACATGAGATGGACAACTCTACGTTAGGAGAGAAACTAGATAGTGTTGGAGTACATCGATATCTTTTATACTTTGGGCTCAAATATGGGTATTAGAGGCTCCAAGTGACACTTGGTTTTGAGGTATCATAGTGGTCTACATAGGTACATCCAAAAAGAGATGGATTTTTTTGGACCTCTCTTCACCGGGAGTCACTTATTGATATGCTGCCAAAATCGAGTAGGAATTTAAGTAGAAGAATAAGCATGAGTTTTTGTTTGTGAATATTCCGTAACAAAAACATTGTAAATGTGGCCTTAACTCATAGAACAAAGGACAAAGAAAAGATAGCCAACCTTAAGTCAAGGAGTCCAAGATGCAGGCAAAGAAAGGTAATAGGAAGTTGAATAAGGACACTAGACAGTTATGTGAGTTCCACAAAATCCCCTGGCACAACACTGATGGTTGTTGTTCGAAACAATCATTGTTAGCCAAGTTGAAAGAAAAAGAACCACATTATGGCTTAGAATTTGATTCAAAGTAGGATAAGAAAAAAAATATCATTGATACATAACCCAATGCTACCACCACAATCAAAAAGATCCAACCAGAAGAGTGAGAGGATCCTAAGGAGGGGGAGCACCTCTTCCATTCACAGGTGTGGGTGAATGGGACTCTACTACATTTCATTATTGACAAAAATATCCAAAAGAACATGATCTCAATCAAGGTCATACACCCTACACCCCAACCATACACCATCGGTTAGTTGAGCCAAGGACGAGACCTTCACAACAACTAACAATGTTGCCTATCCTATGACATTAATCACTTCAAAGATAAGGTACTATGTAATGTTTCCCTATTTGAAGTTTTTTGTGTTATTTAAGGACAACCCTATATGTGGAAACACCATGATGTTTATGAGTCCAGGCCTTGTAGTGTCATTATTACTTTGGGAGGTTATCTCTACAGGGTACCATAGGTAGTTCTGACTACTGTAGTTTCCTTGATATCAACAAAACATTGCCAAAAGGTAATCTCTTAGAATGGAAAAATTGTCCTCTTCATGGTTCGGTCAAAAGGTGAATGGAAGGTCACTACCACTGCCATTGCCTCAACATGGAGCCTCTCTACAAAATATAAGTAGGTGGACAATATTGTAGAGGAATACAAAGATATCTCCACTTCAACTAAAACGATGCCTCTTGGCTACCAGGTAAAACATTCAATTTACTTGACACCTAGTGATCCTTTACCTAATGGCCCAATATACATACACTTTCTTCTAGACAATGAGGGAATAAAATGTAAAATTCATGAGCTCATCCAAAAGAGACACATTCGACTAAGCTCCTCATATTATGGGATCCCAATTGTATTAGTGTAGAAGAAGGACAAGACATGGTAACTCTGTATTGATTATATATCTCTAAACAAAATCAATGTCAGGAACTGATACATGATCCCTCGAATTGATGATATTCTTAATCAACTTTAGGGAAGAAATTTATTTTGTAAGATTGATATGAATTTAGGCTATCACAAGGTCCTGATTGAACAAACTAATGTATCAGAGACTGCCTTCAAGTCTAAAGAAGGCATTTTTGAGTGGTTTCTAATTCCTTTTGGCTTGACTAATTCTTCAACAACATTCATGAGGATGATGGATGATATCATGTGGTCATTCAAAATATATTTTGTGGTCGTATAATTGGATGACATTCTCATATTCAACAGAACTTGGGAAGATCATTTTCAATAAATTCAATATATCTCGAGCACTCTATGACAACAAAAGTTGTATGCCAATATGAAGGAATTCTCATTTGGCATGTAGAGAATTCAGTATCTAAGATACATCATGGATGAACATGGGGTGTATGTAGACCCAACCAAGATCCAAATCATTCGTGATTGGCTATCCTTGATGACTCTAATAGAGATGCACAACTTTTTGGGACTTTCCAACTTCTACTGTAGGTTCATGTTGGGTTTTTCTCATATTGCTTGGCGCTTAAGCCATGTGACCAAGGGGGGAACTAAAGCTAAGTTTTCCTGGTCCAAGTCACAACATAAAGAATTCAAGGATGTGAAACATCACTTCTACTTGACACTAGTCCTTACTCTACGAGACTTGCAATAGCCATTCAAGATTGAGATAAATGCCTTTGACTATGCTATCAATGAAGTGCTCACTCAACATGGACATCTGATGGCCTATCATAGTGATACACTCTTTGATGTTGTTCAAAGGTATCCCACCTATGACAAGGATATATACTCCATTCTGCAAGCATGCCGAAAATGGAAGCATTATATTCTGAGAAAGGAAATTATCATCCACATTTATCACAAGCCCCTACAATTCATGCAAACACAAGGAAATTTACAAAATGACCACTATCAAAAGTGGTCCACATACTTGCAAAAATTGCACTTGAATTCTTGAGTACAAGATGGGTAGCACAAACCATGTTATCTTAGCCTGTCCCTAGTTGTGGCACTAACCATAGTTCTTAATTCTCGTGGGAACAAAACCCGTGGGTGGCCCCAACTGTATGGTAGTGACCCCAATTTTACTACTACATATTAGAAACTGGGCATAGGTAATCAAGTTGCAAAATTTCACCTCTAGGATGCACTTTTGTGCTATATGGGCCATCTTTGTGTTTATTCAAGCGAGCATGCAAAACTAATTTGGGAGGCACATTATAGTTGGGTGGAAGGGAACTTCGGTGTGGAGAAGATAGTAGAAATAATCCATAAGTATTTGTATTGGCCAAAACTCCTAGAGGACATTAGTAGGTATATTAGATTGTGCACTAACTATGTCATCACTAAGCCTACCATTATGAAGCATGGGTTGTACAATCCTCTACCTACCCTAGACAATATTTAAGAGTCAGTCTCCATGGATTACATATTCAGTTTTCCTCCACCAAGCATGGTAATGATTGTGTCTTTTTGGTTGTCGATTGGTTTTCTAAGATGGCCATTTTTGCATCGTGCAAGAATAGTATCACAACAAAATCCAATGCTAAGATCTTCTTTGAATGTGTTTGGGTTCATTTTGGGCTACCATGGACCATTATTTCAAACAGGGATAGTAGGTTCCCCAATACATTCTGGTCTAGCTTGTGGTCTCTGATGGACACCAAGCTAACCAAATCGACTTCCTTCCACCCCCAAATAGATGGGAAAATAGAGGTGGTCAACATGATGATTGTGCATATCCTACACATGTACAACTCCAATCACTCATGTAGATGGAATGATATATTTCCATATGTTCAACATAGCTACAACATAGCCCTCCACAACTCTATTGACCATATCCCTTTTCGGGTGTGCTTTGGGTTCTAGCTATTGCCCCCCATTGACGTAGCTCTTCCCATTGAATCTACATAGGAAGATTCCTCCCATGATCAGACCAAGGTATATAGAGAAACTAAATTTGTTGAGTGGATCCAACAAATCTAACAATAGGTTCATGATATATTGCACAAATCCGATGCCAAGTACAAGCAATAACATAACTAGCATTGGGTTCCATACAAGTTTCAGGTTGGTGATAAGGTGTGGTTACATTTTCAGAAAGAGCGCCACGCAGGTCCCCATAGGAATATTTTACCACTCAGATAAAATTCCCTACACCATCATAAAGGAAGTCATTGAGAATTATTTTGAATTTAGTATTCCCCCTTTCCTTGGCTTGCACCTATTATTTAATGTGGAGCTTGCTTCAACTATATTTCCCACCTCTATTGGAAACCTTGGTGGTGGCTAAGAATTTGGTCCCTACATAACTCAACTCTAATTGCATTGCGTAGGCTGTATTGGACTGGTTTATGGACACCATGATGAAGGGAATCTTCCTATAAAACATATAACTCTACTAGATTTTCAAAGCAGGACAACTTCTTCACTAAAGCAAGTGTCTCACAAGGAGTCAGATTCAACATAAGTTTCCCCATTTGATAGAGGCCTTTAACACAATGGAGACCATTGGTTCTTAAGGGGGGGTGATTGATCCATGTGGATATTGGTGGCCACCCACCTTTTACACTAATTCATAATAGTTCCTCATATTGGAAAGTTTTTTTCTTCATTTTTTCAGGTCCCAAACTTTCGATGCATTTTTTAGGCCCTAAATAGTGTTTTTTTGCCTTGCGAAAAATTAGGGTTTCCATAGAAAACCCAATATTTGATCGAAATTGTTCTTCTTTTTCATATCTTTCTAAGGGGATATATTTTTCACTCCAAATAGAGTTTGTATAAAAAAATTGCGACCACAAGAAGTTGACATATCAACTAGACTCCTCAGGGCCCACATTCCTTTTGGCCACTTATTCTCTTAGGGTTAGGGTTTTGGATATTTAAGTTTTTTTCCTCTTAGGGTTTAGTACTTTATGTTAAATTCCATTTGGACCGCTCGTAATGATAAGTTTGTGAATGAGCGTAATCGACACATATCTCTTGAGAGATAATCTACCACCATTCTAACTAGTTTGTATTTCTTTGCATTTCATAGTCTTTTACTATTGATTCATTAATGAAATTTGGTTCTCACTGTATTACTATGCTCTCTGCAATATTTCTCTATGTATGTGTTTCCATTCATATTCTTGGATTTTATTTCATTATCTATACAATCCAGATCAATTTGCATTCTCTCTATGTTGATGTTGCATCACGATTTTCTACACGAGCATTGTATTTGCATCATAGTTGTGTCAAAATTCATTTTTTTTGTGTATTGTTGGTGTCATATATGCATCATATTAGCATTGATCACACATTGTTTGGATTGTATTAGTGTCATTTTGCATAGATGTTGCATTAAGATTGTGTATAGTGGCATTGTATTTGCATTATGGTCACATTGAAATTTGCACCAAAAGTATGTTGTATTGATTCAAATTATGGCATGATAGCGCCAAATTGCATCATCTTAGTGTCAAAACTATGATGTAATTATTATTTTTAGTTATTCATAATTTTATTAATTTAATTATTATTATAATTTTGATCATGTATTAATTTTATTATTATTGCAATTATTGTTTTTAATAATATTTAATATTAATGAAATTGATGATCAATATGCATTTATTTTTACCACATACTAATCATGAGAGAAAAATAATCTATATGTAAACACAATTATGAAATTTTATTGCACTAACATTCAATCAATTACATACCTTGAGAGGAAAAAACCATGTATTCATATACACAATTATGAAATTCCATTGCACTAACAGTTAATCAATTTCACACCGTGAAACAAAAAACACACATATATAAATTTAATAATGAAATTTTAAATTAAATGTAAAATAACCATGTTGTTTTTTCTGCTTGTAAACAAGTGGTACACTACTACCCTAGGGAAATGTTAACTTTATATACAACATTGCATGAAAATGTATGTACATGTATAATCAAATAAAATAAATTTGACATAAGAAGTTGATTGAACTGTTATCAATTCTCTCCCCATATTTTGAATGCTCCTTATCTTCACTTTGTAAAAAATATAATAAAAGAAAAAGATTTCAATAAACTAAAAAAATGTTAATATTTAAAGATGCAATAAAAATATATATAGGTTAAAAAGTTGTCAATACCCTCTGATTTCTCTGAATTAGTCTCGTCATCATCAATATAAAAGAACAAAATATATTTCAATTAATAAATGAATAATTTCAACTATATATAAATTTAAAAAATAAACACAATTAACAATTAATTACTGACGAAATGTGTTAGAGAAATTCTACAATTCTTTCATAACCATCCCTCATAGTGTACTTTGATTCTTCAATGGGATTACGTTTATAAATGTTTAATTGTATGCAATAAGAAAAAAAAAACATATTTAGTAATGATATATATTAAGCTAGTACATTAGCATAATAAATGATATTATTTTAATAAACTTATAAAATGCTCTATAATTGAGGACTTCTAAATTGATCAGAAGAATGTGTGATTGATGTTTTCTTTGTGTCTATTCATGCTTGTAGAGAAGATAAGATGAGTTAATTTTATCAATGTCCAACAAATGATAGTAAAAGTAGGTTAACGATACTAAAACATTATATCAGAGAAAGATAACAAGTTAAACACATATCAAAATAAATAAATACAGGTATCTCAAAATTAATAACTGCAAGCATTATTATTTATTACCTTTATGGATTTTTGTTCTGGTGTCCAAGGGTCCACTCCCTATGATTTCTTCTCATCAACGGTTCTATTATCCCCTATCCAATCCTTAAGGATAGTTTTAAACATGGTTCCATCAACATCAAATGATTTGTTTTTCTATTCTTCACCCCAATTGAGTTTATCAATGTACATTCTGAATTGGTTTAAAATCACAAAAAATGAAGTCAACTATAAAATTAAATGATGATACATAATAAAATATAAAAGGCAAAGGACTAGGAACATGAGTGACTAAAAATTAGACTAATTCAAACATATTTCACTTGATATGGTGTCCTCCTCCATACAGTCTCAAAGAATCTATGAAGGGCCTATTTATTACTGAATAGTACCATTGGTAACCTTCTACATAGATTCATGTTGTATTATTTTTTTGTTACTAGCATAATTTATTTTAGCACAATATTTGTGTTATTGCTTTGACTACTCTCTCGTGATAGTGTCCCACTCTCAAATTTTAAAAATTCTGATTTTTCATCAACTTGTATATTATCATACTAAAAAAACTCTTCTATGTCTTCTGTGGAGATAGAAATCTATCTCCGTTCGTTATGATCTCTACACCTTATGCTAAAAAATTATTATGCATGTCATATAATTAACAAACACCATGAAAAATGTAGTATATTGGATTCAATTACACTCAAAATTTCATGGAAAAATGCATGATAAATCATACCAAGGATAATATCCTCAAAGTAACTGCAACTAACATCCTTGGAACTTGATCCCTACTACATCAAATGAAAATTAGGTATCCACATCTAAGTATGGTCTCTTTTTTTTTGTTATAATCTTTAGAAATGCTCCAAGCTTTTTTATCAAGTTTTTTCTACACGATAAAACATACTATAGTGAGTAACAATTAGAATTATAAATGCAACTCTTTGTAAAATAGATACATATTTCTCAATATTATATAACGATCATAAATCATGTAATTACAAGTCACCGAGGGATTTTGTTGTTGTCGTCATCACTTACTTTATCTTTACCTTCTATTCTACAATGTTCCTTAGCTCTTTCCCTGCATTTAGTATTATTGTCTGGTACCTGTTCACTATAATACATATGATTTGTAGATCTATTACAATGGTACACTAGTAAGGTAAGTACATAAAATCCATGGGATAAAATATATGCTTAGTTTGGCATGAACATTGAATATACACACGCACATAACGTCAAAACATGCATAGACACTTTATTTATAAAAGGTAATGAAAATCACCAAATTCAACCAACCTCAACCAATTACAACCAAACTTTGGTGTAAATATTTTAATTGATGTGATTTCATCCTCCTTCAATATGATAGTAACAATGTTTATGGTTTTTGTATCATGTCTTTTTTGTCTACTCGTACCTATGTTCATGTGATTTATTACACAATATTTCTATGATGGAAATTCCTTTTGTGGGGATTCATTCCACCATGATAAATATTTGATTCAGATTATTTTGGGGATCGATATGAAGAAAAAAATATAACATAAATATTAACAAAGAAATAAATAGAGATATGGAAAGGAACACAGTAATACAATAAATCTCAGATTTTATTAATGAATGTCTGAAATACAAAAGGCTTTAAAATGTAAAAACACATAAGCTAGCTAGAATGGTGGTAGATTATCTTTGAGAAGAGATGTGTTGGATATGTTCATTCACAAGAAGTTGAGTAGAATGAAGCTCCAAAGGACCTTTTTAACATAAAAAATAAATGAGAAAACCCTAAAAATCCCAAGCCCTAACCCCGAGAGATGAAACGCCAAGAGGTTTGTGGGCCCCAGAGGGGGTAGTTGATACGTCAACTTCTCAAGGGCGTAACTTTTTCATATGATATCCATTTGGGGTGATCGATACACTGTTGGAAAGGTATAAATGAGGAGTGCATATTCTGTTCCACATTAAGTACCGGTTGTAGCAGTTCCACATTAAATGCCAGGTGAAATCCAAGGAAAGGAGGAATACTTAATTCAAAATAATTATCACCCACAACCTTGGTGATGGTGTAAGGCATGTATCGAAGTGGGTGCAACTTTCAATGGGGTCTTGTGAAGTGCTCTTTCTGCAAATGCAACCAGAACTTATCTCCCACCTGAAATTTGTGTGGTACCCAATGTTGATCGTGGTGTTGCTTATATTTGGCATTGGATTTCTGCACAATATCATGAACTTGTTGTTGGATGTGATGGATACACTCAACAAATTTGGCTTCTCGATCAACCTCGGTCTGAGCATGGGAGGAATCTTCCTGTGCATCTAGAATGGGCAGAGCTATGCCAATGGGGGCCAATGGTTGGAACCCCAAGCACACCTGAAAAAGGAGGTGGCCAACAGAGTTGTGGAGGGATATTTTGTAGCTATGTTGAACATAAGGAAGGATTTCATCCCATGTGAATGGATTTTTGGAATTGTAGATACTCAATATATGAACAATCATATTGTCTACTACCTCTGTTTGTCCATCAGTTTGTGGGTGGAAGGAAGTCAATTGGTCATCTTGTTGTCCATAATCGACCATAGGATGGACCGAAAAATGCTCAAGAACCTACTTTCTCGATTAGAGACAATAGTTTATGGGAGCCCAAAATGAACCCAAATATGTGTGAAGAAAAGCTTGGTGGTGGAATCGACTGTGATTCTCTTTTTGCAGGGTGCCAAAATTTCCATCTTAGAGAATCAGTCAACAACCATGAAGACACAATCATTCCCATGCTTGGTTGAATGAAGACCATACATGTAGCCCATGTTTCTTGATGGTAGGATTGAAAATGGTGCAGGCAGTGCAGGATCTCATGTACTTGCAAACATCTTATCGAAGCTTCAGACAATAAAAATTCTTTTGCAGTATTGCCACTGTCTTTTCTACAAAAAACTCTCCCGTTGCTCGGCTGTAATGAGATTCCCAGATCATCTTGGAATGCTCAATTGAAGGAACAAA
>ML788745.1:287570-299425 GCA_009831015.1 Picea engelmannii | reverse complement strand
TGTAATTATGACACTCTTCAAGACTCTCATGTATATAAGAGAGTGTTCTCTCTTCATGAGGTGGATCATGTTATTCATAGGAGAGATTAGCTTGGAGAGTTAGAGATCATGTAATTCATAATTTAGTCTTGTAATGAGGAGAATGGGATTCTTAGTTTTTTTATTCTTTCATGCTTTATCATTTGACTCTTGTAATATAATTTGATATTGATGTATTGTTTGAGCTCACATTTGTCTTTTTCCATTCAACTCTTCACATGTTGTATTACTTTCCTAGATTAATTTACTACTTTCATAGTTAGTCTTGTATTACTTTCCTAGATTAATTTCCTGCTTTCCTAGTTAGTATTTCAATGCTTTCCTAGATTAATTTCATTTTAGCAATTTAGATTAGATTAGTTCTAGTTCAGTCCTTCATATATAGTGTGTGTTCTTCGTAAGCCTACGAACCTATGATTGACAAATTAAATAGTTGGGAAAGTACTACAATGGAATTAAACGACAATATTTCCGCCTAACACCTGCGAAGCAGATGAAGTCTCACCCGAGGTAGAGGCAGGGGTGGTTGTAGGACTCAGGTGTCTACAACCTTAGATGGAACACAAATATGTGATTTTAATACTTAACAGAGCACTTATAATCGACAATTCATCAATATTTAACCACTATCTACTCCGGAGATAAAACATAGCATCGCATCATTAATTCAGATCTGGTGTATCTAAGAACTTATCATAGAGAAGTAGGTTAGATCTAATAGATTCATGCATTAGCACATTCATATAAGTCAAATCTAACATACATATACATCATTAGCACAAATCATAAACATATATATCTATTTATATCAAAGCACTTAGCAAGTAAAGACATAAACACATCAACACATTTCACAAAGCAGAGAAACACAACATATATGTGGTTCACCCCCACCTTGGGGCTACGTCTACCAACTCTTCTTCTTTATTATCTTTGTCAAGATTCTTACAGGCACATAGCATCAAAATCCTACTCCGCAGAAGATAGGAGATCTGTGCGCACTCCGCTAGATCCTCCTTCTTTGAGCTAGGGTAAAGCACCAAGCCTTCTTACAATTACTTGCACGTAACTCTGCAAGTCTCACATAGTATTCACAAAGCACTTACAATCCTTCAATCACATAGATCTAGCGCTTATCCATTTGTAACTCTCTTTTTCTTACATTGCCTAGACATCTATTTATACTTTACAAAATAGGCCTAAACATGGGTAAACCCATGGGCCGACATCCCATACCCGTTACATAATCCCAAATCCCAAAAAGGACCCAAAAAGTGGTCGAGATCCCGCGATCTCTGCTTCGTCTTGTGCTTCGCCTTCGACAAGCTATCGAAGTCCCAAAATAGGTCAAACTTGACCAAGGATCTCCCAAAATTTGGTCAAGGGTCAACAGGTGACCCAAAGGAGTGAAAACAACTGAGGGGATTGGTTCAGTGTAGAGCTTCAACGGGTTATCCAAGTGTTCAAAATGGTTGAAACAATGTGTTTTGTTAAAGGGCGATTGCAAGAGTGACTTGTGACAATCCTAAAAGATAGCTTGGCTTGCTTCCTTCAATTCCCCCCCCATCCAGATAGATGAGTACCTCTTTTTGTTTTTACGAGATCGAGGAGGATAAAACATGCTCAATATAACTCACCTTCCATAAGTCCCTCTTCCTTTGTTTAACCAAATGGAAGAAGTAAGGGTTTGGTCCCATATGGGCCCTTCAATGTGTGATTTTAATGAGTCCAGAGAAGGAAAACTCAGTGTTTTTTCATGTTTAGAGAGTCTGAAAAGAAATTAAAGATGACTCCAGGGTTTTGATGTTTCGTAAATTTAGTCCCAGAAGTCTGAAAAAGCGATAAACTGCTACTCGGGAGATGACCTTTCAAAACCTTTTAAACGAGTGTGAAAGGAATCAAGATCACTCGACAATATTTTCATGTTTAGAGAGTCTGAAAATAGCTTAAAGGAGACTCCAGGGGTTTCCTTTTTCGTGTAACCTTTACGAGTCCGAAAAAGAGATGAAAGTCTACTCAATTACATTCTCATTTTTTTTCGAGCGTGAGAAAGAACAAAGACCATGCTCGTTAGTGTTACAAGGTTTATTGAAAAAGATACTACTTCGAGGCATGAAAATATAGACAATTATGCATCTAGGGTATTAGTGACTCCTCAAAAAGATTTAAAAAAACCAAAAGAAACTTTATATTAGCAAAAAATCAACCCTATAATAGTGAAATAGGGTTAGAAATTTCATTTACCATTTCATTTTCACCAATTTCCTCTAGCTTTGGTATTTCAACCTTGGAGGGTGATTTTCAAGCTGTGAGTATTGGAGTTGTGGTTGACCATTTTAAAATCTGTCTAGACCAAGTTGGTCCCTTAACCATTCTAGTCATTTCTCATGGTTTAAAATTGTATTTTAGGTAGTTTTTAGGATGTTTCGGGCTCCTTAGGAAACCCTAGATGTCGAACTATATCGACGCTCCCTCAAAGAGGTGAGGGGAGTACCGATTGTGTTTTTGGTGCCATGGTGTGTGTACCTAGGGAGAACTAGATCCCTGTGAATAATCTTAGAGGAGCGCCAGTGCAAAACTGAAAAAATGTTGTTTTTTAGGCTAAAAATACCCAAATTTGTTCTATAAGAGTTTGACTAAAGGATATTAAATGAACATTTTTGCAGTTTACACGGATTAGAACCATGATTGAATGGAAAGAATGTGAGCATGAGCTCAATGATATCACCACATTGAAAAACCCTCAGACAAGGGCTTCTTTGAGGAACTATTGCCTCCTCAAGTATTTAAAATTACAAAAAATGAAGAAAGAAGTTTTATTACTTGATTATCTGATTGGACTATGGGATGATGTCGAACATGAATTCCATATTGGACCACAATTTCTAAAAATTGAGCTCGAAGATGTGTACTTTTTGACCGGCCTCTCAAGAAGAGGGGATCCTATCCTTTTATCTGGGCATCGGGAAACTCCTCAGCCTACCGAGGTGTATGTGGCTGACCATTGTATTCCAGGGTCATGATTAGTCAAGGGACGAATCTTGATCAAGGATGTGAGAGATTTGGCACTAAGATATATTTTATTTTCCATTACCAACCTGGAAGGTAGTACGAGTGTACACTTGGCTTCAAAATATCAAATGTCTTATGCTCTACAATGTGTGGAGCCTAGATTATTTAACTGGAGTGCAGGACTCCTTTGGAATGTGAAGGATCAGATTACAAAGTGCAGGATTGGGAGGAAGAAGTAGTTTGGCTATCGCTCTTTCTTGTTTTTTTTCTTTTTGGAGTGAATACCCCATATGTAGCCACAGATTGCGCTGATGGAATGATTGACAACTGAGTCACGTATAGAAATATGGATAAGTTTGTCCCCGATATTGGGGATCGACTCAGAGTTCGAGTTCATGGTTGACTTCTTCCCTTGGTGGAGAAGGCAGTTAATTGCTATCAAGGACTTTCCATGTGGCAAAGTGGATTTTCGGGGTAGTGTGGACTTATTGCTTCCATAGGGCATTGACTGGGATGTGTCAGGTATGAAACCAAACCTTGTCATGTGTTTTTTATTTTTTATTTTTTATTATTTTTATGTGTACAAAGAGGGATTTTAAAATATGTTTTGTTTCATCATGCAGATAGAGGTTCATCACGTCTGATAGAGATGTTGGCGCTAGGGCATCATGGAGACATGCAGATAGTTGTGGAGCATGAGGTGGAAGTGGGAGGACTTTAGGAGGTTGAGAGAAACCTCTGAGGTCTCACTATGGGTGTCCCACCTCTCAGGAAGCGAGATGTACCTCTTCATCTGCAGAGGCATACAGTAGGGGTTCCTGAGAGCTTGAACTACTTGCTCTGATGAGTGGCCCGTGCAGTGGTGTGCTTCTCATAGCACAATGTAGTGCAGGAGGACTAGAAACCTCCATATGATTTGTAGTTTTTTTATGATGATGTCATGGGAATGAGGGCTCAGATGTTTCCCTTTTATGTACTTTTTGATGTAAACAAACTTTTTCTATCACGCATTATATATATATATATATATATATATATATATATATATATATATATATATATATATATATATATATATTCGAGTTTTCTGGTGCAATGATGTTACAAATTATCTTGTGTGATGTTTTTAATGTACATGTGGTTCATTTTATTTTAAAAGTTTTATCTATGCRCAAGATACCGATCCAAAATATAATTTTCTAGTGAATCCGATGTTGTGTTGAGTTCTCTTGGTATGTTCCTGTATTGTGTAAATTCAAACATTCTCTCAAGATGACGAACTCTTAGGTGGACACGTAATAGGATAGGGTTGCGAACGACGTAAACTCAATTAAGCTGAAAAACCACGAGTTGAGAGTCTAGGTTAATGATTATATGAGATATACCTAGAGAGGAGGCCCCAGTTAAAATTCCAATGACAATGTGATATATGCCATATTATTGGTTGTCGATCCTAGGAAAACGCCTCCTGAACTCACCAACTCATCAAAGTGGTAAATGACCCAAGTTGCAGAAACAATTTTTTGGGTGTGCCGACTAGCCCCATCCACAAACCCAACAAAGATAGGAAAGGGAGATGTCATATGCACATGCAATTAGAAGACAAAGTATAAGTGGCTAAAACAAAAATCATACACACAAGAGAAAAGACACACCAAATAAAAAATATAGTACAATAGTGTACAAAGAACACATGCCAGATGTTCTATGCATAACACTTCTTGAGGTAAAGCCCATTCTAGGGTTCACCAGGAGATATTCCATTGTAGTCAACTACCTCATAGGCACCTCTATGTAATACACATTTTACGACATAGGGTCCATGTCACAGAGGTTCTAAATTTCCTACCCCTAGCTTATCATGATCCTAGTCATAAACGAGGACTAGGTCTCCTTCTGCGAAAGTATGAGGTTGAATAGATTTTTCATATTGAATCTTCATTTTCTTTTGATATGTATCATTAACAAGAGAAACATCGCGACGTGTTTCTTCCAACTTATTTAAATATAGGAATCGTTCCTCTTCAACATAGGTGTGAGGAAGGATTTCTACGGTGATTTTCAATGAAGGGATCTCACACTCGATTGGTAACACTTATTCGATGCCATATACCAACTGGAATGGAGTGAATCCAGTTGTAGTTTTCACTGAGGTGCGGTAAGCCCAGAGGGAATAGAAAAGTTGCAAGTGACAAGAAGTTTTGTTTGCCCCCATCATGCATTGGATCATGGTTTTAAGGAATTTGTTGATAGCTTCAACTTGTTCGTTTTCTTTAGGATAGTAGGGGGATGTGTTTTCATGGTGAAAACCCAACTTGACATGTAAATCACTCATCAAAAGATTTTGAAAATGTGAACCGTGATCAGTGACAATGGCTTGTGGAGCATGAAAGAAAGTGATGATGTGGTTAAAAATGAAGAGAGATACAGTACGACCATCGTTAATAAATGTAGGCATAGCCTTAGCCCATTTAGTGAAATAATCAATGAGAACAATGATATAACTGTGCCCCCCAGCTGAGTTAGGCTTACATTGCATAAAATCAATGTCCCATTTGGCAAAGGGGCCACTGGTGACAATGGGATGCAATGGAACAAGGTGGGTACATGCCTTTTTGTGAAAAACTTGGCAGGGTGGGCATCGTTTGACAACCTCAATACAATCTTTGAATATGGAGGGCCAAATTAACTGACACGTAAGATTTTCTAAGTTGTAGCCATCCCAGAAAGGTGAGCACCACAAGATCTAAGGTGACAGTCATTCAAAACAAGTTCAACCTCATCGTGGGTTAAAAAACATTTTAGTATAGTATCAATACTACGGCGATACAAAGTTTCATCGATGATAAGGTAGTGTTTAGAATGGTGGTGAATACAACGACGTTTTTCATGGGAGATATCAGGATGAAAACGTTGGGTCTAAAGATAGAGAAGAATATCTCCATACCAAGGGTCAGATGTGCTAATGAAAAACAAAGATTCATCAGGAAGGGAATCACTGGGCTCAGTGTCTTTTTCAGCATGGGGAAGATCGTAGATAAGTTCTGCAAAAACCAACGACTTTTTAGATTTTTATTTGGCAAACTTGAGATCGAATTATTGAAGAATAACAATCCATTTGGAATATTTTCCCCCAAGGACTTGACATGTTAGAATATTTTACATGGGGTTCGAGTCCGCAATGACCGTGGTAGTGTGTAACATGATGTAATGGAGAAATATCTGAACGACAATGATAGTTGCCAGATCCAACTTTTCAACGTGTGAATATCGGAGCCTGGGAATAGATAGATTCTTTCTCAGATAGTAGATCACATGTTTTTCACTGCTAGGGTCCTCTTGAACTAACACCATAGAAATAGTGGAAGTAGAGGTTGATAAATAAAGGATATAGTCTCGTGCATAATTTGGGGATGCAAGAGAGGTGTATGGGTCAATGTGTGTTTAAGAGCATCAAAATATCATTGAGCAGTGTCATCCTAGATGAAAGGAGTGTCTTTCTGCAACAATTGCATAAATCCCTTAGTAAGATCAATGTAATTACATATAAAATGACAAAAAAAGTTTACTTTCCCTTGCAAACTTTGTAGTTGGGTCAGATTATTGGGAGGGGGTAAATCAAGAATAGATTTGATTTTTAGGGGATACACCCTAATCCCATATTTGGAGACAACGAAACCGAGGAGTCAACCTAATTCAACAACGAAGATTCATTTGTGAGGGTTCAAATAGATAAGGTAGAACCGACATCGAAGAAAAATGGCACGTAAATGACCTAGATGGTCTTGTCGATTATATGAATGGGTAGGTAAATCATTGAGGTAAGGTTCTGAAATATGTTTGATATCGTGGAAAGCATACGACATGGCCCGCTGGAATGTAGCACCAACATTTTTGAGACCAAAGGGTAGTTTCCGATAAGAAAATGTCCCCCATGGATAGGTTAAGTTTGTCTTATGTTGTTCGACTGGTAGAATCTCAATATGGTTATACCCTAAATATCCATCCATGAAATAAAATATAACGTTTCCAGTGCAATTATCAATGATTTGGTCAATGAAGGGTGTAGGGTAATTGTCTTTTGGACAAGCCTTTTTGAGATCCCTATAATCGATGCAAACATGAATGGTTCCTTGTTTTTTAGCAACCAAAACAATGTTAGAAACCCATCCCATCAAGGGAACAGGATAGATAAATCCAGATTTCAACAGTTTTTCGAATCTTGTCGTTATGGCAGCGATTTTCTTAGGATGAATCAGGAAAAGTTTTTGTCGTATAGTTCTAATTCTTGGGTAAGTTTTTATCTTATGCACAACGATTGATGGATCGATCCCTAACATTTCCTCTTATCTCCAAATGAAGACATCACGGAATTCTTTAAATAAAGAGGTGTAAGCTTCCACTTCCTTGGGAAAACAATTAGCATCGAGATGAAAATTTTCCAAGATACCTTCTTTGATCGAAATATCAATAGCGACGGTAGAAGAGATGTTTCGTAAATTCCCCTCAGAAGTAGTATCCTGGGTAAGTATAGGAGATTAGAGAGAAGCGACAACATTGGGGGGGAAGATAGAGTGTATATCTTCCTGGATTTCATCTAGACTAGGAAGAAAAGATGATCGATGATGGTTATCATCCCAAGATACCTCGTCGATACTAAGCATTTCCATAATGGATTCGTCTGATGGAAAAATCCGTAGGATGTAGTCAAAAGCAGAGGATAAGGAATCTAACCAAGATGGAAATGAACAAGTGTTGGATACCAATAGATGTTGGTCATACAAAGAGGGAGAGGCAAATTGGATAGCATCGTATGAAGCCTTAGCAGGAATAAGTGGCATAGTGTCACCTAGGGCATCAAATTCCAAAGGACTAGGCACAACCCAAGGATAAGATGATTCTAAATATTGATATGCCATAGTCGAGATCATATTAATCATGAAAATGTGTTTTGTGGTGGGAGGAAGTGTTGCAGGGAAAGTACCCATAAGGGAAGAATATTTTAAAATACCTACACAAACACTTTCATAAGTGATCTTACTATCTCCCAAGAAAGGAATATTATTGGTGGCAAGAGTGCGAGCATCAGGGGTGAGTAATCTAACTGGTCGATAGTGACAATTTTACCTTGATGGGGGAATTGTACACATCGAAACACCGATGAAGAGACGACAGTCATGGAATAAAACAAAATTCTTCCCAATAGCAAGTTGTAATCAAGGGGAGCATCGACTACCTCTACATTGACAGAGACGATCTTACCTCCCAACTGAATGGCTAAGGATTGCAAGAGTCCGTGAGGATGAAAACCTCACCCATCGAATGCTCTTAACATTGTAGGGGATTGGTTAAGCGCAGGTGATTTTAATCCTTTCCAACAAGATAATGACATGACACAAGTGGAAGCTCCCTCATCCAGTATGGTGTGGTGAATGTGTTGGTTATGAAAAACTACATCAATTTGAAAAGAAAGATGGTAAAAAAGTCATGACTTGAAGTTGTCAAGGTTAAACATGATATTATTTGATGACTCAGGATCAATGGCGTCGATGGCGGCCAAGAGATTTCTATGTTGAATTGGGAAATGATGTAGAACTTCAAGAGAAGACATAGCACATGGTTCTTGATCCAAATCTTCAACAATGTTGTAGTTTTGGGTGACACGTAAACTAGGATTAAAAGTGGAATTGCGAATAATGCTCTTAGGAGGGCGTAAAATAGAGTCGAAAGTGGGTTTCTCAATCTGAAGTGACCTAGATGGAGCACTAACAGTGGAAGAAGATGGATCTTGTGGAGTACCATTAGTGACCTTTTCTTTATCAGGTTTACCCGGCGTGTCCTATGTGGTGGTGCGAGTGGTTAAATCGATCTCATTGAACATATAAATATGAGCACTCGACGAGGCTTCATCACTAGGAGGATGTTTGGGATTGCCCCCCTGTTGGAGGGGCAAGTGCTTGAGCAACCATGGACTGTTGCTGAGGAAAAGGATGTGTTAACACAACGGGTTGGGAATTCCCTTTGAAAAGTTTTGCAACTTCGTTGTGATGAGGATAGTCTCAGGTGTAATGATCATCACCACAAATGAGACACGGGGATTTCAGTTTTCGCTCTGGTTTCTTTTCAATAGCAGGTGGTGGAGTTTGTGTTTTGATATTTTCATTATTATTATTATTATTATTCTTTTTGGGTTTATTTTTTTTTTTCTTCTTTCCCTCGGATTTTTGTGAAGAGGCAGATTGAACTGCATTCACCTCAGAGATTTTAGTTGGGGGGGGAGGTAGGGGAGGGTGAAGTCGAACTGGTGATGGGTGCAGAAATAGAGCGATTAGCCGTTCTGGTCGACTGTGATGAAGATTGGGTTTTGACAGTACTGATGAATCCGTTCGCATGTGTCGTGGAAGATGGTTTGGATGGATCGGTAGAAGTACGAGTAACATTTGGTATCAACTCATACAATGTACCAGATTGGGAGTAGACCAAATCTAAATACTGAGATCGGGAAATGGCTTCTTCCTTGGTGACCACACCACCCATGGCGACGACACGATCAATTAGGGGTAAAATAGTTTTAGTAAACCACACTGCCAATAACTGGTCAGGAATGGTTGCTTTAATCAACCTTCACTGTCATCTCCACTCATAAATGTGATCAAAGATATGTACCGAGTTTGTTTGACGAAGGGAGGTTAAAAGTCCACTACCCATCTCGTAATAGATGGGTAATTGAAAATGCATGAGAAAATCCATAGCTAGGGATTTGACGTCTTAAAAGGAACCACGTTGAAGTTCAATGTACCATTTGGCTACAGAGCCCGTGAGTGTGTGTTGGGAAAGACAAAAACGTATAGAATCATCCATCAGTGAGTTTGATGAACACCATAGATGGAATGTCATAACATGATTGTTCGGGTCTTACCCAATTTTACCGTCAAATTTTGGGATGTCAGAAGGTAATTTAGTAGGAATTACTAGCCAAAAAGGAAAATGTAATTTGGGATCATTTGTCAACCGAGACAAATCTGGTAAATGCTCTGTGGCGAGAAAGGGTAGTCATCGGTTAACCTGAGGGTGATATTGATGCGGCATAAGGACACCAGTGGGGTCGTAAACTGTTTGAGGTGGATAATTGTACCTAGTAGGCCCTCCCATATATGGTTGTTGTTGACTGGTATAGGTAGGATTTGATTGTTGTTGAGGAACGTTCATGAGCAGAGTGAAACCGGGTTGACTCTAAAGAGTATAGGTTGGTTGATTTGGTTGTGGGGGATAAATAGTATTCCCTTGAGGAGGGTAAACAATTTGTCCCTATTGAGGGTAAACATTAGACCCTTGGGGAGGATAAGGTTGTTGTCCTTCAGGACCCCAAGTGGGATTTGGGACACCCAGATAAGGTTGTCCAAAATATAATATGGAAGGAACAAGATTTGGTACTCATCCTTGTGGGTTATGGTATGATTTCCCCCCTTGGTAAGGTTGATTAAATGTACCTCCTTGAGGTACTCCCCAGGGTTGTGAAGGGTTTCCAGCAAAAGAGGGTTTCACCCTTTCCATAGGTTGTGTGACAATTGTGGTTTGGCCAATAAAGGGGGGTTTTCTCCTGGCAGGTATGTGCAAGGGAGGTTGTCCCCCAGGAGGGATAGGCCCGCTAGATGACGATTTCCCCCCAGTCGAGATTTTTCCCACAGTTGATTGTGTATGTATGGAAAGGATCTTCATTATTTGATGTAAAGATGTTCCAATAGGATTATGTGGAACATAAGGAGCTGTAGTGTGAAGACGTGTAATGGTGGGAGTAATGGTTGAAGTAACTTGTGCATGATTAGGTGTTACGACTCCAACATTAAGGTGGATTTGTGTTGACGTAGCAGCATGATCGACCACTTGTTCAATGGGATGATCAATAGTCTGACCGGACGGTCTGGATTCAACAACAGTAGAGGCAAGAGGGTCATGAGGATCGAGAGGAGGTCAACTAAAGTAAAAATGTTCATAAATATCACGTCCTGATGGAGTCCTCCATATGGAACGAACAAGTGTTTATTTGGATTTACCATGCCATCAGACCAAACATGAGTTAGGTATTCATCATAATCACCTTGTGTGTCTTCCATCTATTTTTAGTATATGACCTCAACAGAAAACGTTGAACTTCCTCTTCTATTATGTTACCGAATGAGTCCAATTGAACAAGGTGTGGTTTGATAGGAAATTTTGACACAGGGGTAGTATGAGGAATGGGATCCTCAACCGTAACCAAGGCACTTTCAGTATTTTATAGCAAAGGAGTAGCAGCGCTCCCAGCGTCGGAGCGATTTTCTACCTCTTCACGGTAAATGTCTTCTGGTGAATTAGGAGGTAAGGGTTTGTAGCCTTCCAGAGGAAACCCTTGAATTCTACATGATCTGCAAAGACCTTTATCGACTACATTCTCAATCTTGAAAAATTATTAAATAAACCAACAACACATGCTAACAAATCTAGAAGAACCAACAAGAAAACAAAACCTTCTCTCAATGACCATACTAGTTGGTGATTAAATACAACATCACATGATCAAATTGAGAAGGGGATAGGATATGAGCGGGTGGAACAATTATGATGGTGACCTTCTTAATGGACTTATGCGTTGGTGTAAGCTTCCACATAGTAATCGTGGATTTACCCTCCAAGGTGCCCGAGTGAGTTTGACCAACGTTGTTTCCAAGTACAACAAAGTCTTCCCTTCACCATCACCTTGTGTAAAGACCCTCAAGATTATGTCTACTAAGGACACCAACTCATAGTCAGCCTTTGGGCGAGTA
>ML788745.1:243953-275187 GCA_009831015.1 Picea engelmannii | reverse complement strand
TGAAAACCAGTATGTCATCTAAATACACAATGTCAAATTTTCCGATGAACTCCCTCAGGACTTCATTCATCAACCTCATGAAGGTACTCGAAACATTTGTCAAGCCAAATGGCATAACAAGCCATTCATACAACCCTTCATTTGTTTTGAATGTTGTCTTCCACTCATCACCTTCTCTCATGCGGATTTGATGATAACCGCTTTTCAAATCAATCTTTGAAAAGTATTTTTCTCCACTCAAGCAATCCATCAGATCATCCATCCTCAGCAATAGAAATCTGTACCTGATGGTTATATTGTTAATTTTCCTTGAGTCGGTACACATCCTCCAGCCTTCGTCTTTCTTCAGACTGAGTACTGTTGGAACAGCACATGGACTCAAGCTTTCCCTGACCAAACCTTTGCCGAATAAATCCTGGACTTGCCTCTTAACCTCTTCATTCTCTTGCGCCGTCAATTTGTACACAGCTTTATTTGGAAAACTGGCTCCTAGTATGAGATCAATGCAATGACTCACACTTCTGATCGGTGGCAATGAACGAGGTAATTTGTTCACAACTATATCAATGAACTCTTCCAGCAGTTCATGAATTTCTTCTGGTAAATCATCCACTCTTGTGCTAGTGAGAACAATTCTAGGCTTTCTGACCACAATGAACTGTGGATCCTCCTTCTTCTTAACCTCTGTAAGGAGTTCCTTCCCACTCATGAGAAGTACAGTGTTTCTTACTTCCGGATTCACCTCCTTATCCTTGATTGGAAGTAACATGTGTGTCCTCCCATTCTTCTCTAGGGTGTATGTGTTCATTCTCCCATCATGAATCACATTTCTATCATATTTCCATGGTCTACCCAGCAATAGATGACAAACATCCATGGGAATGACATCACATAATATCTTATCATTATATCCTCCTATCTTAAATTCAACTAAACATTGTTTAGTGACAGTTACCTGATGTCCTTTCTGTAGCCACGAAATTCTGTATGGGCTTGGATGATCAATCATTTCCAGCTCCAAATTTTCTACCATCTCCGTAGAAACGAGATTATCCATGCTACCATTGTCCACAATGACCTTGCATACCCTATCCTTGGTCTTGCAAGCAGTCTGGAAAAGTCTGGTCCTTTGGACTGAACTCTCCACCTCTTTTTATGGTGTCAAAAGAGCTTTCAGCATCATCAGAGATCTTCCTCCTTCAGCGTCTTCTACCTCAACATCCTGCCTCTGTGCTTCGGTGATGTGAGCTTCTCTGCTTTCCTTCTTTTTATCTGGACACTCGTAAGACTTGTGCCCATTCTTCCCACATGTGAAGCAGGTTATTAATCCACCTCTTCCTCTTCCTCTACCTATAGTACGAGGAAAAGTGTTATTATCAGCATAATCTCCTCTCTGCTCAGTATGTTGTCCTCTTTGTTCAGCATATTTTCCTCGTTGTGAGGTTCCACCTCTCTCAGTTTGAGTCTGAGGTTTCTTCCAGTCCTCCTTGGGATTTTGGTATTTGTCCTGGGCAACTGATTTGCCTCTGGGTTGACTTCTGCCTCGGCCTCTCTGACCCTGCTTTCGGCTCATCTTCTCTTCCACTTTCAGAGCCATTTGATAAGCATCTTCCACCGTTCAGATGGTTACCATGCTCATCTCATCCTGTATATCATATCTCAGGCCATTCATGTATCTGGCTACTTTTTCATCATCGATCTCCTGATGACCTGCCCTGATGTTCATCCTGTAGAATTCCTCAGTGTATTCCTTCACTGTCATCAGCTTCTGTCTCAGGTTTTTCATTCTCCTGAACAGAGTAATCTGGTAATCTCTGGGGATAAATTTCGCCTTCATCTTTGTGATCATTCTGTCCCAGCTTTTGATCTTCTGCTTGCCCTTACAGCGTATGTCAGCTTGTAGTTCATCCTACCACAATGCTGCATGTCCCTTCAATTTAGTGACAGCATGCTTGACTTTCTTGTCCTCTTTGACATCTTCATAGTCAAAGTATGTGTCTAGAGCTCTAATCTAGTCTAGGAGCTCCTCTGCATCCAAGTTTCCCTCATAAACTGGAATGTCCATTTTTTCTCTTGCACCCATATTTGCAATAGCTCTGATCAAACGTTCATTTGATGCATCTTCAGCTGCAACTTCTTCTTCGTGTTCAGCCTCAACTTCGCTTTCAGAATCACTGAGATCCCCAGCACTGACTGTGCGTCTTTGTGTTGTCTCCATGTCTTCGAGTCTGGCTCGTAGATCATGCATATCTCTCTCCATGGTTGGATCTGTCATTTGCATTCCTCTTCTTCGCGGCATTTCCATATCCTCTGGTGGATCGGGTGTTTGTCTATCCCTTCTCCTTGGCAGCATGGTGAATTCTCTTTCTTCTCTTCTACAGAAAGCAAAGAACCTTTCTAAGATCTGATACCAGACTAATGTCTATGCCCTCAACCCGCGGGTTGGAAGGTCCACGTCAACACAGGATCTTCTCTTTACCACTGGCCCGAAGAACTCTAAGCTAGCTCTTCTAATTCCCTATCGGAAATCTACACCCACAACAAAACTGTCACGGGATCTCCCTTTTCACACTTGGGAGATCGGACTTCACAACTTCGCGAATCCAATGGTCGAGCGTTGGTCTCTCAAATCCCCGAAACCCGACAACAGTCAACACTGACCCTTTCCTTTTCCTTTCGGGAATTTCCCTATCGCGATTTTGGTACTTGCGATGTCGAACAACTTATCTTGCCAACTCCCGAATCCCGATTTTCCGAAAACCCGATGCACGCGCGAGTTTGACTTTTCAACGCCTTTCACTTCATCGGAATTTCGGAGTTCGCAATATCGTGAATCCTAATGAAATGTTTTTGGAACTTCACTCCACGAATCTTCGAAATAGCGTTCCACCTATCCACCTTGCTGACTCCTCCATGGCCCACACAAATCCTTTAGCTGCCGGGATATCGTGTTTCGGAATATCGCGATTCCTGTTGCAATGCTTATGGGACTTCAACCTATGAAACCCCAATATGGAATTCCACGTGTGAATCTGACGGCCCTTGCGGCTCGGATCTATAGTCCTGCCCCTCCTGAGTTTTGAACCTTTAGGGAATACTTCGCCATATCTCCCCTGCTTCTCTACGAGATCTGACGACTCACGAAAATTCGTGAATTCTCCACCAAGAATTCCGACCATCCGTCCTTCCTGATGATTCTACGAAATGACCCAAGTATTCCTCCGTGAAAACTTGTCCACCTGCACGCAACTTGCAACGCCTGCTAAACACTCCACGGTACAAGCTTTCGGTGCCTCTCTTCGTTGACTACTCGAAGGATCTATACCTCCTGAGCTTTCTCTCAGTGTCGGGTCTTAAAGAGAATCTTGCGCGCACTCCTTGCAGAAACCTTCAAACACTCTAAGCATTGAATCCCTTCGACTCTGCGCACACCTGCAGCAACATTCTTTAAATTCTTTGCTCAGATTTGCAACTCTGAGACCTTCCTCGGCCTACGCACTCCTTGCATGGCTCCTGTGTTCAACTGCACTTTCTGTGTGAACGAGAACAAAAGCTAAACTACCTGAGCCCTTTGTCGACACACTCCTTGCAGACCTTTCAACTGCACTCCTTGCAGGAACTCTTGTTTAGATAGAGAAACAATTGAAACTCATTCCTACTCCTTCAGAATTCAAACTCAAAACATGAAATCATATACACAACATATAAAGCAAATGTATAACAGGAAGCAAACATTCATGAGCATATCATTCAACATCAACACACAGAGAACAACACAAAACCATGAATTTAAATCAACCTCTTTCTATTAATCCAAATATCTATACATGGGTGTTCTTACACAACTCTCTACTTCTTTCCTATGCTCTCCTTATGCTTCAATCTAATGTTACAATACACAATGAGGGTGTCTATATCCCATTTCCCTCTTGCGCTCTAAAACTGTCTAATCTACACATTCAATTCTACCTACCTTACATTTACTACCATAAATTCCTTCTACCTACTAAGGACGAGAGAAAATGGCTCAAGGTCCCATTACATTTTACAAGTGTGCCTTCACTTAATTGTTTCATTTAATATTGTGCTTCAACTTCAAAGTAATTTCAAAATTTGCGTTGGCGTTTTTCCAGCTTTCTTTTGCTTCCGCGCTGGCTTGCTTGATGTTGGCGATGCTCCTGCATCACGGCCCCAAGATTTTTCGGTGTTCAACTACAGCTTTATAGTCGTACTTGTAACCAAGATGTAGGTCTTCCTCCATGGTTTTAGTATTGAACTCATCACCCTGCATTGCATAAGAGTATGCATTTTTAATGTTATTGGCTGCAATTACCTAAAATTTTGAAGGTGATACAAATAAGATATTTGGGTACTTACAATTCGTGACTGCAACTTCAAGTAGCCGCCCTGGCCTAGCCTATGCTGGAAACATTTAGCAAGCCTTGCTTTTGTTTCCTTTGAAGTGTTAATCAACCTATCATCGAAATTTTCAAGTATGTTAATATATACCACACTTTTATTTAGATATAAAAAAAATTAAAGGTATTGAATTGAAGTTGTAATTTACCTTATGGGACTAGAGGGTGTTTTTCCTTCATCTGTCAATTTCTTCTCTTTTGCATCCTCAATGAGGGCCTTCCACTCCCTCTCTGGAATCATCATAGGACTCTCGTACCCATAATTTGGTTTTGAGTGCTTCCTATATGTTTCTCGCTATATTTTAAATATTGGGCAGCTGTGGCGGTGGCCAAGGTTTTATTAAATATGTCTACACCAAAAAGGATTTCAAGATAATCCATCAATTTTTTTTGAGGTTGGAATTCTAGGAATTCCACCTCTCCCATATGGTGGGCCAAAAAATCAGCAATGCCTTGTTCTCCAAGGCCCTATAAAAGTCATTTTTACCTACACACAAAAATATTATATGATTATTAATTTAAAAATAATAATTTAGATGATTTATGTTTGTCTACATAGAGAACATGAAACAATTAAAATTTTAAAAATCACCCGGGAATTTAACTTGCTTTAATTGAAGCCCTTCCTCATTGACCATAAATGTTCCCTTAAGGGTCCCCATGTTGTTCACACATCTTTATTTAGTAAAATCAACCATATAGTTTTCCAAATCATCAGCCTCATCTCTGTCACCACCTCCAGATCCTACATGTGTGGCTTCCTCTGGGTGCGTGTCATGGCTCCCACCTAATGGTGTGGAAGGTGGAGATATGAATAGTTGTTTCCTGGAAGGTATATGAGGGCCTACTTCGGTACCATGCGGCATATGTGCAATGCTAATACTACTGACACTATGCATGTAGGGTTAACAAGATAAAAAAATATCTATATAAGAAAGAAAACCTTTTTTTTGTTTAGATAATGTAAAATTTTAAAATCAAGATTTCATAATTGATCTTATGACATAAAAATAGAACCACTTGAAATTATGGTTATTACCTTATATGTGTTATCCTTTTCATAACTTCTCTGATCCTTTCTTCGACTTCAGGAGTTTGATCTAGAATGTCTAACAAGTGAGTCGGTTCCTTGTTCGATTTATTGATATATTTTTTTGGTAATACCATAGGGTCGAGGGATGAATACAAATCCATTTCATCGAGTGAATCATCATCAACATAATGGCCCGCCGACTACATATTTCAACAAAATAAGTGGTATTTCATTTATGTAAACAAATAAAATAATTGATCACCACATAAACAAAATGCGTATTAAATGCAATTCAAAAATTGTTGTACGTTTACTTGTTTTGAGGCTATTGATTTACCATCATCATCCTACCACATTACAGTAAAATTAGAACCGTGATCATTATCATGAGAAGAAAATGCAAATGCATGAGAAATAAAGTTAGTTCATGAATACGCATGGGACAAAAACATGGGATGCTAAAAACATAAAAGTAAAGAGTGACTAAAGAACATAATGAAAATCATAAAATATAAGAGTCATTGCTTACAGGTTGGGTAAAATATTATATGATTTGCCCCCATAATACAAACGCCTATATCTATTCGATTCAAATTGTAATCAATCAATAACTCTTCCCTTGTAGCTATTGATTTTATTGCAAATACGAATACACGGTTTCCTTCACGCCCATGAAATACGCAATTGGGTTGCTTATTTGTGGCCGTAGTCATGTACTATTTAAAAACCCTGCAATATTCCCCGCTGCTTTTGGCCTTCCATCAATATAGACATTTTCTCCTTTTTTTTATCATTATATTTTTGTTGTATATAACTTGCATGCAAGCCATATCTTTGCATATTTTTTGTATATTGGACTAGTAGTATCCAATATTTGTAGATATAATAGGGTCCAACATACTCCATCAATTCGGTTAATCCTCCGTAACATACTTTTATTCCATTCATGAAAAATATCCCCAAACCATGTAATGACGATGGAGAAATCCGGTATATCCTTTCGTTTACACAAAAATCAGTGTTTATTTCAGGAAGATCCCTAGGTACCCATCATTTCACTATATGTTTGTACCTCAAGGGAACCTCAATGTAATATATGCTCTCATGATCATAATAACATGATCCTCCTTTCGCAAGAAAAAATTCCATGTGTCTATGGAATTTTCTTATGATCTTCTCGCCTCTAGTTGATCTTTGCCTACTATACCTACTAGATGTCTCTCTTTCCACTATTCTACTTGAACTTTCATCACTCAATGAAGATAGATATGACAAATACATGTTTTCTTGTACATCCTATAACACCATCAAATGAGGGAAACAATCAACCAGTGTCCTATACAAAATATATAATTAAATTGCATATACAAAACACTTATTTTTAATCAAAACCATTCCAATGAATTGTTTTCATATGAACAATATCTCACTACACAACCATAAGCATCTAGTGTATATTCCACATGTTGTCTTCAGTAATAATGACTCCATAATCCTAATGGATGCACTAGTGAATCTTTTGCAGTTATGAGTTATTTTCAGTTTTCATTATTTTTGTCTTCATTTGGTAATTGTAGGGATAGGTTGCAACAGAGATGGAGAACAAGAAGGCATAGTGGCTTGCGTGTTCTTGGATTCGTATAAGCTAAACCAACTCTGTTCTATCAAGTTGTAACACTAATTAGTACAATGGTTCTACTTCATTACTAGTTTCATGTTGGTATCACAGTAAGCTCGTAATGATTACCATAGTTTTACACTTTCGCACTTGTATTATGATCTATTATTATTGGTATACTATCTAGGAATTATAGGGGAATATTTGGAGTCAAATGACATATGCCAACAAGTGGCAGTAATAGGACACAATTATAGTTGGAAGACCCTAGAACTGATGCCATTAGACATAGACTCAATCATAAGGCCAACTAGGGAGAACAAACAAAACACACTAATTAATCTAGGAGTCAAGCATGAAAACAAACCTTCTCACAAAGAAGTGCTAGTTGATGATGGAACCCAACATCGCAGGATCGATGCATGAAGGGGTTGAGTTTCAGCGGGTGGGAAAGTTACATTGACAACCAGATTAACAAACTTACGCCCTGGTGCAAGCTAACTCACTGACCAGTAGGAAACCCTCCAAGGAGTCTCACACTAGTACATATTGGAAAAATTGTGATGTTCTATTTGCGACGTTATGGACAAAATTGACCATACTATTGAAAAATAGAGGAATTTTATTTTTTTTCTCCATATTGCCCGATAACGTCTCTCTTGCGACATACTATTAAAAAATGTCTCTCTTGCGATGAATTTCATAGGACGTCGCTCTTGCGATGACGTAAATTTTTTGTCTCACTTGCGACATTGGTGAAATATTCGTCTCACTTGCGACGTTGTGGACATTAGGTTTCCCCCACCCCAACGGTCACCTAGTATTTGACCAAGACAACCTTGACTTGGTCAACTATCATCGTGTTATCACATGAAGTTGTCATAGGTCAAATTTCTCCTTAGGTTTTAATTTTTACCCATTAGTCTTTTTTAAGTTTGTTTTTTTATTTTCTCTTTATGGTTTTCTTAGGATAGCTTAAAGAAATAAAATATTGGAAATTGGCTCACATATTTGACCCACACATATGGTTTATACCCTAGGTTCATTTTGTGGTTTACACCCTTGACTCATCACTTTATTTGATAGCTAGCACTATAAACCCCATGACTCCACAAACTTGACAAGTCACTCCATCTATTCATATGCTTGAACCTCTCCACTTTGTCCCTTTACCCATTAGGGAGTCAAATCAAACCTTTTCAAGTAAGTTGCCAACTCACTAGTTGTTTTCGTAGCGCATATTTGTACACTCTCCCTCTTTACCATGATTTTTGTTTCTAAAGTTGATGTCATGCCTTTTCATTGTTTTTAGCACCCTTGTCTTCAAAAGGAATAATCGTGATTTGGTCATTAATGAATTCTAACTGTTTATCAAATTTGAAATACTTCTCCTAGCTCGGCATTGTAGAAACTACTAGTCTAGACAGTGTTGCAGATTATGCTATAGTCCAGCTAACTGAGGTGAATTGGAGATTGGGGTGGTTGCAAACAACTTTGTTCTTTTAGAATATCATCAATTATCAAACTCCAGTGTCCAGGTACCTCTTGAGCCATCCAATCTCTGTTGAAGATCAAATTTTTTTTATTTTTTTTTTATCTTTTCGTAGCACCTGGTGCTGCCAACTGTGGTTTCTTCCACCTACCAGTCCTTTACCTCTGCTACCACATACTTCTTAGTAGTCTGCATACTTTCAGTTTTCTCCATTGTAATTAAGTAAATTTTCTATCAGAGATTTGATGCCCATTTATTCTCTTGGCTCTTGTTGTCCACACTATGCTATAGAAACCACTACAAACTACACTACGGATCCCCTGTTATAACTAATATTTACCATGGTTATAACTAATATTTAATATTGGTGAATTGTGATTTTTCGATCATCAATTGCTCAAGATTGGGATGCAGTACATTTATACATTGCAAACAATCTTGATTGGATGAAGGTATGTATTTATAGATGTAAACAACATCATGGAGGTAGGTTTTCATGGAAAGAACTGTCTTAATTGGTTAGAGAAGCTCATCGTAATGGAGATTCGGATGTTACGCAGAGGGAAATAGATTTATCATGTTGTTTGAAATATAGAAAGGCAAGAAAATTCACCCATTTTATTCAGTTATTTTATATTATATTAATGTGATTGTAGGTGTGTTTTTTTCATATTATACTTTCCAAGTTATATAAATTTGTTTATTATTAATTGACAATGCATCTTTTACATGTCTGGCATATTGCAGTTGAAAGACCAAAAGGATATGTGGTGCARTGGTTGTAAATTTCACATCAAATAGTTGGATGAAACTAGAATTTTTTTTKATAGTGGGATAGCTTCAGTATTCCAGGTCACTAATGTTTCCTYTAGGAGTGGCAGATGTCCTCGAGAATATGAAAATATATACTATGGGTTTTTGAATGATATAATTGAGTGTGAATTTAATTCCTTCATATTAGTTTTGTTTGATGTCAAATGGTATAGGTTACGAATGCATGAACATGGTGAGGAAAGAACCATTATTCAACATGCCAATGAATTTTCGATGATTAAAGCAACAGTTTTTGAAAAATAAAATGACCGCTATGTTTTTCCAAGTCGATGCGAACAAGACTTTTACTCAAAGGTTCCAGGTAAGAGGGATTGGTAGTTTTTTGTTAGATATGATCCAAGAGGAAGGGAAATAAAGTATATTGTAGATGAAGAAGATGATATTGAAGAAGAATATGGTGTAGATCTAGAGAAGGAAGAATATGGGTCGACAGATGAAGAAGACGGAGAAGATGAACCATGCGTAGGAGACAATGTGTCAGTTCTTGATGATGATATCGATGAAGATATGCTCGAAAATGACATTGATGATGATGATGATGATGATGATGATATCATCAATCCTTTCAACATTGTTTCTGAACTGGATGTTGATACAAATGTCGATGAGGTACATAACCATATATTTTAATTTGTATGAATTATTCTCTTTAAATAATTTTTATGTGGGTAAATTACATGTTTTTAAGTTTTATTTCATTTTTGTTTTCGTAATTTCTATGCATGATTACTATGTGGATTTTGTTTATTTTCTATTTTATAGATTGGGTATTGGGGAATTGAGAGCAATGTGAGGGGGGGGAGGGGCCATATGAGCTTCCACCTTCACGTGGTTGGCCTTGTTTAGTAGAGAATAAATTATTCTCAAAACCAAGAGAAGTTCATTCATTCATATATATACTCAAAGATAACTCACAGACCCACTCTATATGTCATCTCATCTCATCCTCATTTCATTTTAATTTTCTCGATCGAATTTTAAAGGAAACAACTATTAAAAGAAATTTTACTAGGGCTAGAGTACATGATGGGAAACAATGACCTATGAGTGGAGCCAACGTTGATTTTTTTTCAAAATGTTTCTGTATGCACCGAAATTTGACATGGATAGTCTATTCACATGCCTTGACGATATGGGAGGGTTTCCAGACTCAAATATCACTCACACACCCACACTTTATATTCATCATCCGTTTTGTTCAAAACCAACATCATGCCAATTAGGCCCATGATTTTGTTCATGGAAAGAAGAAGGATATTGATGAGATTTCATATTTAAATAATGATTTTGTACTAATATTCTTTATGGAGAAAAAGAGTACTTAGATGAGAGAAAAAAACAAAGACATAAAATAACTTGAATCTTGTGTGATTAATCAAGTACTTATTTATCAACGTTATTGCATGCCCTTGCAGTACTAGTAGACGAGGGGATGTGCATCTCGGTCGTATTTTAAAGGAAATAGCTAAAATACTTTTGTCATGTAATGTATAAATAAAGGTATAGGAGAATCGAGAGGGTGGGTCAATAGTTCGTTCAAAGTGGATTGTGTTGTTGATGTTAAGTTATTATTTTTTTTTTGAGAGTATCGTGTTGTGATAATATTCTTGTATCGTAATATCTTCAGCTGGGTTCGAAGATCAACCCTGCAGCTAAGTGCGTAGGGAGGGGAGAAAGGAAGAGAAAGAGAGAGAGATATGCAAGCTAAGTGCACAGATAGAACTGTACGTTTTCTATAATATATCAAGAAACACAGTTTTATAAATGTATCCCTGGGGAGAGGGTGAACCACGTATATCTTGTTTTCCTATGTGGTCGATGTCATGTTCTTTGCTTTCTGTTATTCTATTGTTGCATTATTGTGCTAGATATGAGATATAACTGTGTGAAGTAGGCTTAAGTTGGTAAAGAATAACTAGCTCTCTGTGTGTTGTTTTGGATCCACTTTTCATTTCCTATGGTTGTATACACCTGTGACCTGCAACCCCCTATTGCTACTTCGGGTGAGACTGCATTTTCTTTGTAGGTGTTGCCAAAAGGGACAATAGTTAGGGCTTGTTGGTGTGCTATTAGATTTTAACCCTCGGTTTTCCCCTGTGCCAACAAATGGTTCCATTGTCGGGATCAGGATCTTCTTGAGGGAATTTCAAGGTGGTTTCCATCGAAGATAGAGATTCATAAGTGGATAGAATAACAAGAGAAAGACTTCATTGAAGCTCATAACAAGAACCCTAGACTTAGTATAGAGGATTGGTTGGGAAGGTATATTTTTACTGATATACATGAGATTTTCTTTGGAGGAATTCATAAAGAGCTATACGAGTGGTTAGCCAGATTAGCAGATACCTAGTTTGAAATCAGATCTAGACCACCTGTGATTTGGACGTCTGTGATGATCAATAAGGTCAAGAGATTTGATAATGTCATGTCAAGAGAAGTAGATCACTGTTTTGATAGCACCATTGGAGGATACATTACCGAGCTTGCTATTGACAGAGTAGAGTAATATAGCCAAGAAGAGAGATATTTCTTTAAGGGACCTAGAGGAAAAGTTTTACACTTTTTGAAGTTGAAGATCAAGATGTTGCATGAGAAGAACATCTTGAAGTTACAGTAATTGGTCAAATTGAAAAGCTAATGTTCAAGAACTCAAACAGTGATAGCGACACAGAGGTGGGACATATCTGCAGTTGGAGAACCTTCTGAGAGGTTCCTCTAGTAAACTTGTTTGAGCAGAGCCATGAACCACTGGCACAGAATGAAGGGTTCTACAGTGGAGAAGAAGTAGATTTATTAAACGAGGGGAATTCAGGGTCCACTGGGGCAGAGGAAGGGAAGATTGAAGAAACTCACCGAGAAGAATCAAAAACTTTAGGAACTGCATCGACTGTCGAAGTAAGTACTATTACTCCTGTTGTTTTAGCAGTGTTAAGTAACCAGAGCAGTCAGAGTTACCAGAGCACTCAGAGAACTGTTACAAGTAGTTCAATACATACTCGGTAAATAAACCTAGGAATACATATTGCAGATGAAATTCTAGGCTACCTATCTTTAAAGGATATGGATCTGAAGATCTTGATCAACACTAATTTTTATGCAAAGTTGTATGGAGTATTAAGTAGGTTAGTGACAAAGCTATTAAGAGATCTCAGTTTAGTACTACCTTGAGAGACCGCGCATTGAGCTAGTACATAAAGTTTATTAAAGGAGTTGCATAACCTAAACTGTTGAATGATATCAAGACCGCATTGAGTGCAGAATTCAAAAATCCCAATTCGGAGTCGTAGTTCATTACATAACTGAAAGAAATCAAGCAGAGAGTAGTTGAACCTGTTTGGGAGTTTGATAAGAGGTTTAAGACCTTGACAGGCCATTTGAGTTTTGAGATCCTAGACAAGAAAAACAAGGAATGGTTCAGTGTTTCCCTCTTACCACACATCAGAGTTCCTCTGATGCAACAGAAGGTTGCTTCGCAGGCTGAGGCACTAGAGATCACCATGAAACTAGAATCATCCCCTATGGGAGAATCCAACTCAGGTATGAGTCAAATTTTGAGTCAGGTAACTAGCTTATCTCTGGAGGTTGAAGATATGAAGAAAGAAAAGGGAAAATATAAGAGAGAATACATTTGTTGTATCAGATGTAAACCAGAAGTCCGTGACAAGGAGAAATGTTCCCTATTTAATGAGTACTTGGCCTCTAGAGATCTGATCCCTTTGAAGTAGGTTACTCTACCCTGGTGCGAGGTATGTAGAAATATACATCGCCCTAGTGAATGCTATTACATGCAAAAATATGTCCAAAAACCTACCAATATTTACTGCACATTTTGTAAATCTGTGGGGCATGATGAGAACAACTGTAGGTCTTATGACCTCTTGCATGAAAGGTCAAGAGATACATATATAATTCAAGGAGAGATGCAACAGGAGGGAAATAATACGCAGTTTAATTCCCCAGGAAGAGGAAACTTAAACCCTCATGGTGGATTCAGAGGAAGAGGAAGAGGAGGAGGCATGGGTCGAGGTCAGATCATTTGTTATACCTGTGTATAGCCAGGCCACTTGGTAAAGGACTGTCAAAACCCTTGTACCACTTGCAGCTACTGCAACTCATTTGAGCATGTTATTGAATATTGTCTGGTACTGTTAGCTAAACTTTAGGAGAGATGAGGAGGAAACCAGCAAGTACAACTAATCTCAGAAGAACCTCATGGAGAGGATCCCAGATTCATTGTTATCACTAGAGGAGGCGTTGTTACAGGAGAATACAGAGTGACTCTAGGGAAGACTACAGAAGAATCGAGGGTCGAAAGAGCTGCAGAGAAGACACAAGTGCTTGATCCAAGGAAAGAAAAGCAGACGTTTGAAGAGGCAAGAAGAGAATTTGGAAGAGATCAAGATTATTGATCAAAGGCACAACTAGAAGTGAGAGAATGTGGAATGCCTCTGGAATTTAGTCAATCTACCTTACTTGGATAAGGAAAAGAGGTAAGAAAGCTTATGGAATTCTTATGTACTTTCATTAATTTGATTAAGGATGAAAAAGATGTGCAAGAATTACAATACTTGATCAAACAATATGAGATAGGGAGGGTAGATCCTATATTGAATAGAGCAATAAATAAAGTATCTAGAAAGAAGGAAAAACAAGGAACTACACCTTAATGCTCAGATTGGAGACTATGACATAGATTACGTGGTCCTTGACTTAGGGTCAGAAGTCAATGTTATGATGAAGCAGACATGGGCACTGATGGGAAAACCTAAGTTGATTTACTCCCCTATCAGGCTCAGGATGGCTAATCAACAGGCAGTAAGTCCCTTTGGAAGATTGGAGCATGTCCCTGTGGACATTGACGGGGTAAGGATGTTTGTGGACTTCGAGATGATTGAGATAGTTGATGATAACTGTCCTTATCCTGCATTGTTATGAATTTATTGGGATTTCAACAATTACACTATTGTTGACTTAAATAAAAGAAGAATGACATTTGAAGGTGATGGCCTTAGGGTCATTGCACCTCTTGATCCTAATGAAGGTCGTAGATACACAAAACCCATCAGAGAAGAAGACCATGCTTATGAGCTAGAGAATATATATAAATTGATAGCAAGACATCAAGATTACATTAATCCTATGGAAGATGGAAACTTAAGCTGGCAAAGTGAGAGTGCATGCTCATTAGACTCAGAAGAAGCACTAGAGAACTGGCAGAACAAAATGTATGAATTTTTTGCGCGGAGGTGTGCTAGATTGACTAGGGAAGTTCATTGGATTGGCACAAAAGTAAGTAATTTGCCCACATTTGATGGTTTAAATCATTTAGGAACTTTCTTATTAGAATTTGAAGAAATTTTACTAGTAAAACATCGGTTGTTGGCACTAGATGAAGCCTTGAAATCAATGCCAACAAGATGGTGGGGAACACACAAGAAGAACATTGTGGACTGGGTCCAATGTTGCACTTTGATGATAGTCCACTTTTCAGAGCAAGCCGAAAGGTGAAAATTCTGATACACAGGTCAGAGCTGTCCGAAGGACCATGTGCGAAGTTGCGAGGAGGCCTAGAGCAACATTTCTCAAGAACAGTGGGTGCATAAGTTTATTAACACTCTGGATACTATGCCTATCAATTGGTATCTTCAAAAAGAACTGTGCCTCACCACTGTAGATTGGTATGGTATGACTCAGAACTTTGTAGCTACATTTTTATTTGAAATTCAGCACCCCACAATAGATCGGGCTTTACATGTTGTAAGACAAAGAGTCTTTGAGGAGGCACCTAAGCTCCTTGTTGAACAAGAGGAATATGAATGGACTGAACCTCTTCAGAAATTGCAAGGCTGTTACAATATCAATGTTGATGAAGACTATGATCCTAGGAATGTGAACATCACAGAAACTGAAGGATAGAGAGACATAGAAGGACCAGGAGTTGAACTACCTTTCATTGGACAACGATTAAAATCAAGAAAGTTAACATTGGAACATACCAATCACCTAAGCTCACAAACGTTGGAGATTATTGGGATGATGCTACTATTGAAAAGATTACATAACTACTGCATGAATATCAAGACTTGTTTCCAACCAAGTTCACTGACATGAAGGGCATTAAAGGGCCCATGGGAGAAATGAAGATCCCCTTGAAACCAGAAGAAAGAGAAGTTAAGGACTATAGTGCAACTACAACTGTGCAGTTCATATTTGATGACATCATAACCCGATTTGGATGCCCAAAGATCCTTATGATCGATCAAGGTACACATTTTACTAATAAGACTATTGAAACCCTAACTCATGAATTTACAATCCACCATCAGAAGAGCACTCCATACCACCCACAAGCGAATGGTACAGTCGAAGATTTCAATAAGATCTTGCAGACAACACTGATGAATACTTGCAGTGTAAATAGAGATGATTGGGATTTGAGAGTACCAACAATGTTATGGGCTTATAGAATCACTTGTAAGAAACTGACAATGCATACCCCCTTTAAACTAGTTTATGGTGTGGAAGTTGTGGTCCCTATGGAATATTTGGTTCCTAGTCTAATATATGGATGACACTAGTGATGTTCAAAATAGGCTTGCGCAGTTGGTGGAACTGGAGGAAGACAGGTTTATTGTAGGATTCTATCAATAGGTACAAAAGGAATGAGAGAAGGATTACCATGACAGACATATAAAGAAGAAATCATTTAAGCAAGGAGATATGGTATTGGTATATGACAACAAGTTCATGAAGCATATAGGGAAGTTCATGACACATTGGCTTGGGCCATATGAGGTTGCCTATGTTATAGAAGGAGGAGCTACACAGTTGAAGACTTTGAATGAAGAATGGAAGGAAGGTTTAGTGAATGGGAGTTGGTTGAAATTGTACTATGACAACCAGCTGCCTCGCAACTCTCAGTAATAGCAAAAGAAGAAGGGTCTAGGTACCAGGTGTAGTTGAAACTGGGTACCAGACACAAAAAAAACAATTTGCACATAGTGGGGAGGGATAGAGAAGAAGGCAAAGGATGCTCTGCATAGATTCAAAGTCAAATTAAAATAGAAGGTTCAACCCTACAATGCCTTGGGACGAGTCACATGTGAGTGTTGGGGGCCTTTTGGCCCTTGTTTATAGATGAAAGTGAATATTAAGGAAGAAAGGAAAAGTACAAACTATGCGAAAGGCACATTCACCGAGATTAGGTCGAAGTGGTGGAAGAAGAAGAAAAGGAGCGAAGTAAGGGAAAGAGAGTCGTTGAATGAGAAGATCGAGGAAGATAGATCAACAAGGAAAGATGGATTAGGGATAACTCAACAAGCGAAAAAATCCACCAATAGATTCTTTGGAGCACCTCACAGGAAAGAAGGAAAGATAGGCTGGCAAAACCCTAAAAATGTGGGTCAAGTTGACCTAGGGTTTTAGACACCTAGGGTTTTGAATCTAGGGTTTTGACACCTAGACGTTTGTCATGTAATGTATAAATAAAGGTCTAGGAGAATCGAGAGGGTGGTTCAATAGTTCATTTGAAGTGGATTGTGTTGTTGATGTTAAGTGATTATTTTTGTTGTGAGAATATTCTTGTATCGTAAGATTTTCATCTAGGTGCGAAGAACAACCTTGCAGCTAGGTGCGCAAGGAGGGGAGAAAGGAAGAGAAACAGAGAGATATCTGCAAGCTAAGTGCACAGATAGAACTGTGTGTTTTCTATAATATATCAAGAAACAAAGTTATGTGGATGTAGCCCTAGGGAGAGGGTGAACCATGTATATCTTATTGTCCTCTCTGGTTTGTGTTGTGTTCTTTTCTTTCTGTTATTCTTTTGTTGCATTAGTGTGCTAGATCTGAGAAATAACTGTGCGAAGTAGGCTTAAGTTGGTAAAGATTAACTAGCTCTTTGTATGTTGTTTTAGATCCACTTTTCATTTTCTCTGGTTGTAGACACCTGTGTCCTGCAAACCCCTATTGCTACTTCATGTGAGACTACATCTGCTTCATAGGTGTTGCCAAAAGGGCCAGTAGCTAGGGCTTGTTGGTGCACTGTTAGAGTTGAACCTTGGGTTTTCCCCTGTGCCAACACTGTTCACTGTACGGGTTTGGTGGAAGAAATTTGTGATGGGTGTATTGGAAGTTCCATGTCAAATTTCAAGATAGTTTTGACAACGATTATATAGAAGGGAATGATGAACAAGGACAATGAGACGTGCATGATGAACGTTGATGCAAATGTGGATGATATCAAAGATTTTCTAGTGACATTAATATACATCCTTGAGTCTTGAAACCCTCCCATACTGTCAAGGCATGTGTCTAGTCGAACCGTGTCAAATTGCGATGCATACTGGAACATATTGATGAAATTTCAATGTTGACCCCATTCACTGCTCACTATGCGGGGTCAGTGCATGAAATTTGTCGTGGGCGAATTGGAAGTTCCATGACATTTCAAGAGAGTTCCAACAAAGATTCTATAGATGGAAAACAACGAATGATGACATGAGACACCCATTATGAACGTTGTTGCAAACATGGACGATCTCAAAGATTATGTGGGGACATTATACATCCTTGTTGTCCCTTGGTTATGGAAGCAAGCAAAGATCAAGGAATAAAAGGAAAAACAAGAACTTCGCAGAAGACACAGTGACTGTTACTGGGTTGAAGTGAGCAAAAGAGCAGAAAAGATGGAGTGAAGTCCGAAAAAGCAAGCCGTTGGATGAGGAGATTGAGGATGACAGGTTAGTAAGGAAGAAGGACCATGGAAAACTCAGCAAGTGGAAAAATCCACCATTAGATGCTTTGGAGAACCGCGCGAGAGGGAAGGAAAGACAGGTTGGCGAAGCCCTGAAAACACGGGTCAAGTTGACCTAGGGTTTTAGACACCTAGGGTTTTGGTATCTAAGGTTTTGACACTTAGGATTCATCCTAAGGATGTAGATGAGCTATTGTAAAGTATAAATAAAGGTCAAGAGGACCTGGGTTGGGTTGGTAAGGTAATTGTTGGGATTCTGATTGTTATTGGTATTGAGTAAGAAGTACTGTGAGAGAGAGAAGTGCTAAGAGTGAGAGCCTTCTGGTATTGTAAGATCTTTATCTAGGTGCAAAGATCAAGTCCTACAGCTGGGTGTGCAGGAAGGGAAGAGATCGAGAGAAGAAGAGAGAATATTTTCTAGATAAGAGCATAGATCAGAACTATATGCTTCATCTTAATATATTATAAAGAACTGTTATGTGGACGTAGCCCTAGAGAGAGGGTGAACCATGTATATCTTGTGTTGAGTATGATTGTTTCTCTGTTCTTTGTAATTGATATACTGTTATTTCATTGTTGTGTTAGATCATATCTATAATTGTTCGAAGTAGATCTAAGTTGATAAGTAATATATGCATCTTGTACTATTCTAGTATTAGATCCATTTGACATTTCCCTTGGTTGTAGACATCTCTGTCAACCCCCCATAGTTGTTTCGGGTGAGACTGCATCTGCTTCGTAGGTGTAGCTAAAAGGGCCAGTAGTTAGGGCTTGTTGGTGCGCTCTTGGAGATGAACCCTAGGTCTACCCCTGTGCTAACAAATGGTGTCGTTGTCGGGACAAGAATCTTCTTGAGGGAATGTCAACATGGTTTCCATCAAAGACATAGATTCAAAAGTGGATAGAGGATCAGGAAAATGACTTTGTTGAAGCCCAGAACAAGAACCCTAATCTTAGTACAGAGGATTGGTTGGAGAGAAATATTTTTACTGATATACATGAGATATTATTTGGAGGAATCCATCAGGAGCTATATGAGTGGTTAGCTAGGTTGGTAGATACCCAGTTTGAGGTCAGATCTAGACCTCATGTAGTTTGGATGGTGACGTTGATCAAGAAGGTCAAGAGAGTTAAAAACATCGTATCAAGAGCAGTATATCACTAGTTTGATAGCACCATTGGAGGGTACATCACCGAGTTTGTTGTTGATAGAGTAGAGTCATATAGCCAAGATGAGAGATATTTCTTCAAGGTACCCAGAGGGAAATTTTTACATTTTCTAAAGTTGAGAATAAAGATGCTATTTCATGAGAAGAACATATTGAAGATACAGTAGATCGATCGGACTTAAAAAGGATAATGTTCATGAATTCGGACAATGACAGTGACACAGAGGCTGGACATACGTGCAGTGGGAGAGTGTTCAGAGAAGTTCATCTTGAGAACCTGTTCAAGTAGAACTACAAAGACGAGGGTTTCTAAAGTGGAGAAGAGGAAGATTTGATGGAAAGAGCATTCAGAACCCGTTAGGGAAGAGGAAGAGGAAGTTGAAGAACTTTGCCGGGAAAATCCAGAAACCTCAGGAACTACGCAGACTATTGAAGTAAGTACTATTAATACTCCTGTTGGTTCAACAACATTAATCAATCAGAGTAATATGAGTTACCAGACCGTTCAGAGTACTATTATTAGTATTCCACCACATACTTAGACAGGAAACCTAGGAAGATATATGGAAGATGAGATGAGACTCCCTATCTTTAGGGGAGATGGATCTGGAGATCCTGATCAGCATTGGTTTCTGTGTGAAGCTATATGGAATATTAAAAATGTCACCGACGAAGATATTAAAAGAACCCAATTTAGTACTACCCTTCGAGATAGCGCACTAAGCTGGTACATGAATCTTGTCCAAGGACTTGCACAACCTAAGCCACTAAAAGATATGAAGAATGCATTGATTGTAGAGTTCAAGAAACCCAAGTCAGAGTCAATGTATTACAGAGCTGAAAGAGATCAAGCAGAAGATAGCCGAACCTATCTAGGAATTTGACCAGAGATTCAAGACCTTAATAGGTCGATTGACGTTTCAGATCCTAGATGAGTAGAACAAAGAGTGGTTCATTGCTGCCCTCTTACCACACATCAGAGTTTCTCTGATGCAACATAATATTGATTCGTAGGATGAGGCACTGGAGATCGCCATGAAGTTAGAATCAACCCCTATGGGAGAATCCATCTCAAGTATGAGTCAGATCTTGAGTTAGCTAACTAGTTTGTCTCTACAGGTCGAAGATATGAAGAAAGACAAGGGAAAAGATAAACGCAAAGACATTTGGTCTATTAGATGCAAGTCAGAAGGCCATGAAAAGGAGCATTTCCCCCTATTTCATGAATACTTGGCCTTGAGAGATCTGAGCCCTTTGAAGCAAGTCACCTTACCTTGGTGTGAAGTATGCTGAAATAGACATCGCCCTGGTGAGTGTTATTACATGCAAAAATATGTTAACAAACCCACAAATTTGTATTGCATGTTCTATAAATCCATGGGGCATGATGATAGGGATTATAGGGATTATGACCTCATGCATGAAAGGTAAAGATACATATACAAAATTCAAAGAGAAGTATAGCAAGAAGGAAACACTACGCAGTATAACTCCCCTGGGAGAGGATACTTCAACCCTCGCGGTGGATTCAGAGAACAAGGACGAGGAGGAGGTATGGGTCTAGGTCGAGGATAGATAATCTGCTACAACTGTGCACAACCAGGACACCTCGTAAGGGACTATCATAACCCTTGCACTACTTGCAGCTACTGCAACTCGTTTGAACATGTTATAGAAGATTTCCCTGTGTTGCTGGCTAAGCTTCAGGAAATACGAGATGCAAGTGCAACTGATATATACCGAACCTCGTGGATAAAAACCTAGAGTCATTTTTATAACCATAGGAGGTGTTGCTATAGGAGAAGACAAAATGACCCAAGGGAAGACTACAGAGGACTCAGTAATCAAGAAAGTTGCAGAGAAGACCCAAACTTTTGATGCAAAGAAAGAAAGACAAATATTCGAGGATGCAAGAAAAGAGTTCAAAGAAGATCAAGGTTCTTCATCAAAGACATGACCATAAGTAAGAGAATATGGAATGCCTCAGGAATTTGATCAGTCTGCTTCGCCAAGAGAAGGAAAATAGGTAAGCAAGCTCATGGAATTTTTATATACTTGCATTAAGTTGATTCAGGATGAAACTGTTGTACAAGAGTTACAGAATTTAATCAGATAGTATGAGCTAGGAAAGATAGACCCCTTACTGAATAGGGAAGTACACCAAATTGCTAGGAAGAGAAGGACAAATAAGGAGTTACACTTAAATGCTCAAATATGAGAGTATGATATAAACTATGTGGTCCTCGACTTAGGGTCGGAGGTCAATGTCATGACGAAGAAAACTTGGGCACTGATGGGAAAACCTAAGTTTATCTATTCCCCTATTAGGCTTAGGATGGCTAATCAGCAGGCTGTAAGCCCCTTTGGTAGACTGGAACATGTCTCTGTGGACATCAACAGAGTAATAACATTTGCATATTTTGAGGTAATTGAGATAGTTGATGACAACTGCCCTTACCTTGAGCTGTTAGGAATTGATTGGGATTTCAATCATTCCACTGTGGTTGATTTAAAGAAAAAATGAATGAAATTTGAAAGATATGGCCTTAGGGTCATTTTTCCTTTAGATCCAGATGAAGGTAAGAAATACATAGAACCCATCATAGAGGAATACCGCGCATATGAACTGGAAAACATATACAAACTAACATCCAGACAACAAGATTATGTTAATCCTACGGTCAATGGAAACCTAAGATAGTGAAGTGACAACGCATGTTCATCATACTCAAAAGAATCACTGGAGAACTGGAAGAATAAAATGTATGAGTTATCTACAAGAATATGTACTAGTTTAACCAGAGAAGTTCGATGGATCGGCACAACAGTAAGTAACTTACCCACCTTTGATGGTCTGAATCCTTTAGAAACCTTCTTGTCAGACTTTGAAGAAAGTGTACCAATGCAACAAATATTGTTGGCAATGGATGAGGCCTTGAAAGAAACCCCAGCAAGATGATGGGGGACACACAAAAGCAATATTACAGACTGGATACAATGTCGTACCTTGATGGCAGCGCAATTCTCAGCACAAGTAGAAGGTTGCAAAGTTAAGTACACAGGTTGAATCTTCCCAAAGGACCATGTGCAAAGCTGTGAGGAAGACTGGAGCAACGTTCCTCAAGAACAGTGGGTACACAAATTCATTAACACACTGGACATGACACCTATCAACTGGTACCTTCAAGCAGAGCCACGCCTCATCACTAAAGATTGGAAAGGTATGACTCATAATTTTATAACCACCTTCTTATTTGAAAGTCAATATCCTTCAATAGATCAAGCATTACAGATTGTGAGACAGAAAGTATTCGAGGAGGCATCTAGCCTTCCTTTGGAACAAGAAGAGGACGAATCGACTGCGCCTCTCCATAAACTACAAGGCTATTACAACATCAATGTTGATGAAGACGATGATCCGAGGAAGGTGAACATTGCAGAAAGAGAAGGCTAGAGAGATGTGGAAGGACCTAGAGTTGAGCTACCATTCATTGGTATCCCATCAAGATTAAAAAAATCAATATTGGAACTGAGGAGACACCTAAGCTTGCAAATGTCCAGGATTATTGGGATGTTGCTACCATTGACAAGATCACAGAACTACTGCACGAGTATCAAGACTTGTTTCTGATCAAGTTCACTAATATGAAGGGCATCAAAGGGCCTATGGGAGAGATGAGGATCCCTTTGAAGCTAGATGAAAAAACAGTCAAACAGAGACCCTATATATTAAACCCTAAATATAAGGATAAAAAAAGGCTTGAGATGTATGCGAAAGAGTTGGAAAATTGTCTAGAAGAGATGAAATTCCATTAGCACCACAACTGACCCTATAAGCATTTAAGAAATGGGCCATTGACTTCATGGGACCCATAAACCCACCAGGAAAGCGCACAGGAGAAAGGTACATCATCACTGTGATAGAATACTTGAACAGATGGGATGAAGCTAGAGAAGTTAAGGAATATAGTGCAACTACAGCTCTGCGCTTCATATTCAAGGAAATCATAACCAGGTTTGGATGCCCAAAGATCCTTATGAGTGATCAAGGAACACATTTAATAAATAAAACAGTTGAAGCCATGACTGAGGAATTTGCAGTCCACCATCAGAAGAGCATGCCTTATCATCCACAAGCAAATGGGACAGTGGAAGCATTCAAAAAGATATTGGAGACAACATTGACGAAAATTTGTAGTGTGAACAGGGACGACTGGGATTTAAGAGTACCAACAATACTTTGTGCTTATAGAACCACTTGCAAAAAATTAACAATGTAGACCCCCTTAAAGTTGGTGTATGGTCTCGAAGTCATTGTCCCAATGGAATACCTAGTTCCAAGACTAATAATTTTTGTCTTTATAGATATGGATGACAGTGGTGTTGTTCAAGAGAGGCTTGCACAGTTGGTCGAACTCGAAGAAGACATATTTATTGCAGGCTTCCACCAGCAGGTACAGAAAGAAAGAGAGAAGGTGTATCATGACAGGAACATGAAGAGGAAGACATTCAAGCAAGTTGATCTAGTACTGGTATATGATATTAAGTTAATGAATAATCCTGGGAAGTTCAGAACGCATTGGCTTGGGCCATATTATATCTCCTATGTTACAGAAGGAGGAGCTGCACAATTGAAAAATTTGAACAGAGAATGGAAGGAAGGATTAGTGAATGGGAGTCAGCTGAAGTTGTACTATGACAACCAACTTCCTCCCAGTTCTAAGTAAAAGAATGAAGAAAAGGGTCTAGGTACTAGGTGCAGTTGAAACTGGGTACCAGACATAGGAAAAAAAAAAAAAAACCAGTATGCACAGGGAAGGAGAGGAGGCATAGAGCAGAAAGAAAAGACTACACTGCGCAGTTTGAAGTCGAAGTAAAATAGAAGAATCAGATCTGAAGTGCCTCAATATGATTCATAGGTGAGTGTTGGGGGCATGTTGGCCCTTGTTTATGGAAGCACACAAAGATCAAGGAAGAAAAGACAAAACAAGAACTTCACAGAAGACACAGTGATTGTTACTAGGTCGAATTGAGCAAAAGAGCAGAAAAGACAGAGTGAAGTCTGAAAAAGCAAGATGTTAGACGAGGAAGGATATCGAGGATGATAGGTCAGCAAGGAAGAAGGATCGTGGACAACTCACCAAGTGGAAAAGGCCACTGTTAGATGCTTTGGATGACCGCGTGAGAAGGAAAGAAAGACAGGCTGGCGAAGCCCTGAAAACGCGGGTCAAGTTGACCTAGGGTTTTAGACACCTAGTTTTTTGGTATCTAAGGTTTTGACACTTAGGCTTTAGCCTAAGGATGTTGGTGAGCTATTGTAAAGTATAAATAAAGGTCAAGAGGACCTGGGTTGGGTTGGTAAGATAATTGTTGGGATTGTGATTGTGATTGTTATTGGTATTGAGTAAGAAGTATTATGAGAGAGAGAAGTGCTAAGAGTGAGAGCCTTTTGGTATTGTAAGATCTTTAGTTGGGTGCGTAGGAAGGGAAGAGATCGAGAGAAGAAGAGAGAAGATTTTATGGCTAAGAGTGCAGATTAGAACTGTATGCTTCATCTTAATATATTATAAATCATAGTTCTATGGATCTATCCCTAGAGAGAGGGTGAACAACGTATATCTTGTGTCGAGTATGATTGTTTCTCTGTTCTTTTTCATTGATATATTGTTATTGCATTGTTGTATTAGATCATATCTATAGTTGTGTGAAGTAGATCTAAGTGGATAAGTAATATATGCATGATGTAATGTTCCAGTATTAGATCCACTAGACATTTCCCTTGGTTGCAGACATCTTTGTCCTACAAACCCCCCATAGTTGCTTCGGGTGAGACTGCATCTGCTTCGTAGGTGTAGCTGAAAGGGCCAATAGTTAGGTATTTTTGGTGCACTCTTGGAGCTGAACCCTGGGTCTGCCCCTGTGCCAACAATCCTTGAGTCTTGAAACCCTCCCATACCGTCAAGGCATGTGTCTAGTCTAACCATGTCAAGTTTCAACGCATACATGAACAATTTGAAGAAATTTCAACGTTGGCCCCATTCACTACTCATTGTACAAGTTCGATGCAAGATGACATTTGTGATGGGTGTATTGGAAGTGCCATGACATTTCAAGAGAGTTCCAAAAAATATTCTATAGATGGAAATGATGAATGATGACAATGAGACATCCATTATATTGAACGTTGATGCAAACATGGATGATCTCAAATATTATACAGGGACATCAAACATCCCTAAGTATCGAAACCCTCCCATACCTTCAAGGCAATTATCTAGTCTAACAATGTCAAATTTCAATGCATACAGGAATAGATTGAAAAAATTTCAACGTTTCCCCCTTTCACTTCTGACTGTGTGGGGTTGGTTGAAGAAATTTGTGATGGGTTTATTTGAAGTTGCATGTCAAATTTCAAGATAGTTCCAACAAAAATTCTATAGAAGGGAGTGACAAAAATTGACAATGAGATGTGCATGATGAACGTTGATGCAAATGTGGATGATCTCAAATATTATGTGGGGACATCATACATCCTTGTGTCTTGAAACCCTCCCATACTTTCAAGGCATGTGTCTAGTCTAACCATGTCAAATTTTGACTCATACATCAACATATTGAAGAAATTTCATGGTTGGCCCCATTCATTTCTCACTATGTGGGGTTGATGCATGACATTTGTGGTGGGTGAATTGGAAGTTCCATGACATTTCAAGAGAGTTCCAACAAATATTCAACATATGGAAATGATGAATGATGATAATGATATGCATCCATTATGTATGTTGATGCAAACATGGATGATCTCATTAAATATTATGTGGTAACATCAGACATCCTTGAGTCTTGAAACCCTCCCATACCGTCAAGGCATGCTTATATCCTAACCATGTAAAATTTGAACACATACATGCATAGTTTGAAGAAATTTCAACATTGGCCCCATTCAATGCTCACTGTGCAAGGTCGATGCAAGATGACATTGGTGATGAGTGTATTGGAAGTGCCACGCCATTTCAAGAGGGTTCTGACAAAGATGATATAGATGGAAATAATGGATGATGAAAATAAGACATCCATTATATTGAACGTTGATGAAAACATGGATGATCTCAAATATTATGCGGGGACATCAAACATCCTTAAGTCTTGAAACCCTCCCATACCATCAAGGAAACTATCTAGTCTAACTATGTCAAATTTCAACGACGTATTGAAAACATTTCAATGTTGGCCTCATTCACTACTCACTCTGCGGGTTCGGTGGAAGAAATTTGTGATGGGTGTATTGGAAGTTCCATGTCAAATTTCAAGATAGTTCCGACAACGATTCTATAGAAGGGAATGTTGAATGATGACAATGAGATGTGCATGATGAATGTTGATGCAAATGTGGATGATCTCAAAGATCATGTGGGGACATCATAGATCCTTGAGTCTTGAAACCCTCCCATACTTTCAAGGCATGTGTCTAGTCTAACCATGTCAAATTTCGACGCATACAGGCACATATTGAAGAAATTTCAACGTTGGAACCATTCATTGCTCACTATGTGGGGTTGGTGCATTACATTTGTGGTGGGTGAATTGAAGCTTCTGTGACATCAACGCGACTTGGTAATTCAATAATCAAACAAAGTGGTTAAATCCACTTTAACCAAGAGAAACAACAATAGAGCCACTTGAGTTAATGAAGTCAATTTATTGATGGTTCATCCATTGGGGTTGCAAGTTAGGAATCAAACCTACTAGAAATTGGCATTGGCAAGAGGAATGAAATTATGATTATGTTCAAAATTATCCATTTTGTGTTGCTAGTTTTACCCCTCATTTTACATGAGGCCTACACTAGTATTTTTTCACTACTCTTTTAATTTTCATCACAAAGGTAGGTTTACAAGTTCATCTTTGGATGACCTATGGGTTGTGATTACATTTGATGATACTATTAGCGATCTAGTCATGGATGACTAGATGATATCGATGCTATAGTTGTCTTGGTAATTGCTTTCCTTTCATACTAGTAGACTTGGTTGTGGAGTGCCTTATATGATCATTATTGGATGGTTGATGATACATGTTTATGTATGACTCCCTTGATGGAACACTATCCTAGCAATGTTTGGCTAAGATAATATTGTATTGGCATCTTTGTTTGCTTGGAACTCTCCCCTTGATGTCACTTGATTTCAAATTCATTTAGGTTGATATGGTCTAGCATGGTGTGATGTTCATGAGGTGAATTCCCTTGCTCATTTTGAGGATTCATACACATATTATGGTTTTTTATGACATGTATTACACCCTCATGTCGAGTGTTTCCCTCTTCTACATATTTTTATGCCTTATTACTTGGTGGAGGAGCTTGCCATGGAATGCCCTAGCCTTGTGGGATGATTTCACACTTGTTTAGGTTTTATTTGGATATTACTCATCATCCCATGTGGTGCACTCACCCTCCTTGCATACATGTTAAGGGATGGTCTTATTTATTGATTGATGAGTGGTCACCCCTTTATTTATGGATTTAGTTTATCATTGAAGGCATTTCACATATTTTCTTCATATATACTTTGATGCCTTATTTCATGTATCCACTTGCTTGGAACTTGTTTTGAGGAAGGCATCCACCATTTGAGGCCATTCTGCACTTTTCCATGCTTTGTTTGACGGGACGTTTCTCTTGAAGGTATCGCACTTTCTATCATTGGAGGTTTGAATTAATTCAAACTTCTAGTTTGTGGAGATGTCCACCTTTGGATGTTACATTTCATACCTTTTATTTCTTGTTGATGGGACATCTTACATTGGAATCAGGAGGTTTCATGGTTTTATGTCCTAGATCATGAAGGAAGATACCCACTTATGGATGTTGCTTGCACTTATTTTTATTATTATTATTGAGGACACCCACATTTCTTGGAGCCTTATTTCACTTGCCAACTAACCTTGTGTTGTGTTTGGGCGCCCTGCCTCCATCTCGTCTTCTTGCCTAGTGCTCCCTTGTGTGGCCATTTTTGTGCCTTTCATGTGGGTGGGCGAACCTCTTGCCACTTTAACCAAGAGAATCATAAATAGAGACATTGCTTTAATGAAGTCAATTTATTGAAGTTTCATCCATTGGGGTTGCTATCTAGGAATCAAACCTACTAGAAAGTGGCATTGGCAAGAGGAATGCAATTATGATTATGTTCAAAATTATCCAGTTTGTGTTGCTAGTGTTACTCCTCATTTTACATGGGGCCTACACTAGTATTTTTTCACTACTCTTGTGATTTTCATCACAAAGGTAGGTTTACAAGTTGATATTTGGATGCCCTAGGGGTTGTGATTACATTTGATGAGACTATTAGCAATGTAGTCATGAATGGCTAGATGATGTTGATTCTCTAGTTGTCTTGGTAATTAATTTCCTTTCATACTAGTAGACTTGGTTGTGGATTACCTTATATGATCATTATTGGATGGTTAATGATACATGTTGAGTATGGCTTCCTTGATGGAACACTACCCTAGCAATTTTTGGCTAAGCTAATATTGTATTGGCATATTTGTTTGCTTGGAATTCTCCCCTTGATATCACTTGATTTCACATTCATTTAGGTTGATATGGTCTAGCATGGTGTGATGTTCATGAGGTGAATTCCCTTGCTCATGTTGAGGATGAATACACATATTATGGTTTTTTATGACATGTATTACACCATCATGTCGAGCATTTCCCTCTTCTATATATTTTTATTCCCTATTACTTGGTTGAGGAGCCTTCCATGGAATGCCCTAGCCTTGTGGGATGCTTTCACAATTATTTAGTTTTTATTTGGATATTACTCATAATCCCATGTGGAGCGCTCACTCTCCTTGCATAAATGTTAAGGGATGGTCTTATTTACATGTTAAGGGATGGTCTTATTTATTGATTGATGAGGGGCCGCCCCTTTCTTTATGGATTTAGTTTATCATTGAAGGCATTTCACATGTGTTCTTCATATATAATTTTATGCCTTATTTCATGGATCCACTTTCTTGGAACTTGGTTTTAGGAAGACATCCACCATTTGAGGCCATTCTACACTTTTCCATGCTTTGTTTGATGGGACGTTTCTCTTGAAGGTCTCACACTTTCTATCATTGGAGGTTTGACTTAATTCAAACTTCTAGTTTGTGGAGATGTACACCTTTGGATGTTAGATTTCATACCTTTTATTTATTTTTGATGGGACATATCACATTGGGATCACGACGTTTCATGGTTTTATTTCCTAGATCATGAAGGAATATTCCCACTTATGGATGTTGCTTGCATGTATGTTTATGCTTATTATTGAGGACACTCACCTTCCTTATGTTTATACTTATGTTTATGTGTTGTGTTTGGGCGCCCTACCTTCGGCTCATCTTCTTGCCTAGAGCTCTCTTGTGTGGCCATTTTCGTGCCTTTCATGTGGGTGGGCACACCTCTTGCCAACTCGCCTTGTGTTGTGTTTTTGCGCTCTGCCTCGTTTTTGTTACGATTCCTCTTGTGGGTGCCCCTCTTTCCAACTTGCCTTGCCTTTCCTTTGGGCACCCTGCCTTGTTTTCATTATGATTCCTCATGTGGCCACCCCTCTTTCCAACTCACCTTGCATTATGTTTGGCTTCCCTACCTCCTTTTAATTATGATTCCTCATGTGGATTCCCCTCTTGCAAACTCACCTTGCATTACATTTGGGCACCAAGCCTTTCCCAGGTCATCTTGAAAAAGTTAAGTCGAAGCCAAAATTACTCCTTATCTGACATCTGGCTCGTCTTCTTTCCTAGTTCTCCCTTGTGTGGCCTTTTTTGTGCCTTTCATGTGGGTGGGTGCACCTCTTTCCAACTCGCCTTGCGTTGCATTTGGGCGCTACGCCTCATTGTTTTTATGTTTCCTCTTGTGGGCGCCCCTCTTTCCAACTCGCCTTGCCTTGCCTTTGGGTGCCCTACCTTGTTTTCATTACGATTCCTCATGTGGACCTCTTTCCAACTCGCCTTGCGTTGTGTTTGGGCGCTCTGCCTCATTTTTGTTACGATTCCTCTTGTGGGTGCCCCTCTTGCCAACTCACCTTGTCTTGCCTTTGGGCACCCTACCTTGTTTTCGTTACGATTCCTCATGTGGTCATCCCTCTTACCAACTCGCCTTGCATTGCAGTTGGCCGCCCTACCTCATTTTTGTTATGATTCCTCATGTTGGCTTATGCTCGCGCCCATTCATGAGACAGAGTAGTGCGCATGCCCATTCATGAGGGAGGAAAGAACCCCGTGGTGAAAAACCCCTGAAACAAGATCATCATTTGAGCCCGGTGAGAGGGAGGAGAGAACATTGAAACTAGGCCAACATTCAAGCCCAACGAGAGGGAGGAGAGAACCCCTGCGCAGTGGAGATAAGGAGGCCCTACACCACAACGAATTTTGACAGTCCATCCCATCACACTTGATCAAGTGGCGTCGAGACTAAGGGCGAGGGAGAGGATGGTGAGTACCTATGAACACTTGAATTTACATTTCTAATTCGAGAATAGTCTTTTTGTTTTCACAAGTTTTCTTTAGTTCCATTTTTGTGTTGGAAGGAGATGGAAATATCATCTTCTTTTCCCCTTCCCATACTTGTCTCAAACCCTATTAGTCTCCCCCTCTCTAGGGTCTCTTGAGTATTGTCTACAACGAATGCCCTAGAGGTTGTTGCAGTAAGAGAGGCAGCCATGTGAATCAGACTAAGTATGGTAATACGGTTTCCTCATAGAGTTTGTTGCAGGAAGAGAGGTGGCCATGCACATAAGAAATGATATCAGAAGAAAAACATCCATTTCTCCCTCTCTCATACAACGTATTTCAAAGTTATCTAAGATTTGTGTTCTTAGATACACATATTTCAAAGCCTTCTAAGATGTGTGTTCTTAGTTATC